>CM049843.1:30261164-30671164 GCA_027422415.1 Schizothorax lantsangensis | reverse complement strand
CATACATGACATATTTGATACTGTCTATCTATCTATATATCTATCTATCCATCCATCCATCCATCTCTCTGTCTGTCTATCTATCTAACATACATGACATATTAGATACTATCTATAATCTGTATCAGAATCAGAATCAGAATCAGCTTTATTCGCCAAGTGTGTGCAAACACACAAGGAATTTGTTGTGGTTTTTAAGAAGCTCTTGGTACATACATGCATACATATCTGACATGAGAACAGAACATTTAAATAAGCCTTAACAATAATAATAATAATGTGTCTGAATCTGGAACAGAAGATTTATTTACAAATGTGTGCCTTATTTACTCTATATATACAGCTGTATAGAAAATTATGCATACATATTTACATAGTACTAGAGAGAGTAAATAATTAGAGATGGGGGATGAATTACAGGCATGAATTACAGAACACAGGTAATAATTCCTGTGTTAGTTGTTTAGGCTGGAGATGGCATAGGGGAAAAAACTATTTTTATGCCTAGATGTTCTAGTGCACAGAGATCTGTAGCGTCTGCCTGAAGGGAGAAGCGCAGACAGGTCGTGTCCAGGGTGAGAGGGGTCTGTGATGATGTTACCTGCCCGTTTCTTCACTCTGGAGTAGTACAAATCCTGAAGGCTGGGCAGGTGCACACCAATGATCCTTTCTGCTGTCCTAACAGTCCTCTGCAGTCTTCTTATATCTGATTTGCTGGCTGACCCAAACCATACAGTTATAGAAGAGCACAGAACCGACTCAATAACAGCAGAGTAAAACTGTGTCATGTGCACCTGTGGCAGGTTGAACTTTTTCAGTTGACGAAGAAAGTACATTCTCTGCTGGGCCTTTTTCACGATGTGAGTGTCCCACTTCAGGTCCTGAGAGATGGTGGTTCCCAGGAACCTGAATGACTCCACTGCATTCACAGAGTTGTTCATGATAGTGAGTGGGGGGAGAGCTGGGGGGTTTCTCCTGAAGTCCACGATCATCTCCACAGTTTTAAGCGTGTTGAGCTCCAGGTTGTTTAGACTGCACCAGACAGCCAGCTCCTTAACCTCCTGTCTGTAAGCAGACTCGTCACCATCCTGGATGAGGCCGATGAGTGTGGTATCGTCTGCAAACTTCAGGAGTTTCAGGAGTAGAGGGAGAAGAGCAGTAGGGAGAGAACACAACCCTGAGGAGCTCCAGTGCTGATGGTGCAGGTGTTTGATGAGAATTTTCCTAGTATGTCTATCTATCTATCTATCTATCTATCTATCTATCTATCTATCTATCTAACATACATTACATATTTGATACTGTCTATCTATCTATCTATAATCTGTATGTCTATCTATCTATCTAATCTGTATGTCTATCTATCTATCTATCTATCTAGTTCAAGATTTATTTGTCACATACACGATTATACAGAGAGTATTAACCAGCAGTGAAATGTGAGTCAGGTCCGCTCCATGGACAGTGCAATATTATAGAAAAAAAAAAAAAACACAAAGTATACATAAAATTAAATGAATAAAAAAGAAAAAGATATAAAGAACAAAATATAAAATATAAAATATAAAATATAGAATATAAAATAATGTGCATGATAGTATACTGTAAACTTAAATATTAAGATAGGCATGACTGTACAAGAGAGGAATGTGCAAATAGGTTGTACATGGTTGACATGTAGCAGCAATTTCAGAAATAAATAAATAAGATACCAAAACACAGAAAGTGATGTGTGCAAATGACACTGTCAGTATGAGGTAGATAATAATGAGTGTGAATATCTTACTGATTTTGAGTGATTAATAAGTGAAGTCATGATGATGTTAAGAGGCTGAGTTTGAGTTCAGGAGTCTGATGGCCTGGGGGAAGAAACTCCTCCTAAGTCTCTCAGTTTTTGCCATCAGGCTGTGGAAGCGCTTACCAGATGGCAGCAAAGTGAAAAGACAGTTACCGGGGTGATTTGAGTCTTTGATGGTTTTGACAGCTCTGCTTCTGCAGCGTTTGAGGTAGATGTCCTGCAGAGAGGGGAGAGCAGACCCAGAGCTGCGCTCAGCTAAGCGCACAACTCTCTGCAAGGCTTTATCTATCTATCTATCTATCTAACCTACATGACATATTTGATACTGTCTATCTATCTATCTATCTATCTATCTATCTATCTATCTATCTATCTATCTATCCATCATCTATCTATCTATCTATCTATCTATCTATATCTATCTATCTATCTATCTATCTATCTATCTGTCTGTCTGTCTGTCTATCTATCTAACATACATGACATATTGGATACTATCTATCTATCTATAATCTGTATGTCTATCTATCTATCTAACTAACATACATGACATATTTGATACTGTCTATCTATCTATCTATCCATCCATCCATCTATCTATCTGTCTGTCTGTCTATCTAACATACATGACATATTAGATACTGTCTATCTATCTATCTATAATCTGTATGTCTATCTATCTATCTATCTAACATACATGACATATTTGATACTGTCTATCTATCTATCTATCTATAATCTGTATGTCTATCTATCTGTCTAACATACATTACATATTTGGTAATATCTATCCATCTATCCATCCATCCATCCGTCCGTCCGTCCGTCCGTCCGTCCGTCCGTCCGTCTGTCTATCTATTTAACATGCATGACATATTTGATACTGTCTATCTATCTATAATCTGTATGTCTATCTATCTATCTATCTATCTAATCTGTATGTCTATCTATCTACCTATCTAACATGCATGACATATTTGATACTGTCTATCTATCTATGTGTCTGTCCGTCCGTCCGTCTATCTATCTAACATACATGACATATTAGATACTGTCTGTCTATCTATCTATCTATCTATCTAATCTGTATGTCTATCTATCTATCTAACATACATGACATATTTGATACTGTCTATCTATCTATCTATCTATCTATCTATCTATCTATCTATCCGTCCATCCATCTATCTATCTATCTATCTATCTATAATCTGTATGTCTATCTATCTATCTAATCTGTATTTCTATATATATATTTATCTATCTAACATACATGACATATTTGATACTGTCTATCTATCTATCTATCTGTCCGTCCGTCCGTCTATCTATCTAACATACATGACATATTATATAATGTCTATATATATATACAGTATATCTATCTATCTATCTATATGCATATCTATCTAACATACATGACATATTTGATAGTCTATCTATAATCTGTATGTCTATCTATCTATCTAATCTGTATGTCTATCTATCTATCTATCTATCTATCTAACATACATGACATATTTGATACTGTCTATCTATCTATAATCTGTATGTCTATCTATCTATCTAATCTGTATGTCTATCTATCTAACATATATGACATATTTGATACTGTCTATCGATCTATCTGTCCGTCCGTCCGTCTATCTATCTAACATACATGACGTATTAGATACTGTCTATCTATCTATCTATCTATCTATCTATAATCTGTATATCTATCTATCTATCACAATCAGAATCAGAATCAGAATGAGCTTTATTGGCCAGGTATGTTTACACATACGAGGAATTTGTTATAGTGACAAAGCTTCACAGTGCAACAGAATGACAGCAACAGGATAGGACACAGACAACAAAAGAACAATATACAAATATACAAATAGGCAATGTGCAAAATAGCAAAAACACTATGCAATACAGACAATCATGTGTGTACAGGTCTGACGTGCAAATTTGAAATGGAAAAAAATAAAAAATACAAAAAAAATATATATATGTATTATATATGTATGTGTCATTCGTGTAGTCATTCGTGTAGAGGGAGAAAAGCAGTGGGGAGAGAACGCAGCCCTGAGGGGCTCCAGTGCTGGTGGTGCGGGTGCTGGATGAGAATTTTCCCAGCCTCACAAGCTGCTGCCTGTCTGTCAGGAAGCTGGTGATCCACTGACAGACGGAGGTGGGTACAGAGAGCTGTGTCAGTTTATTCTGAAGGGTGTTAAAAGCGGAGCTGAAGTCTACAAACAGGATCCTCACATAAGTCCCTGGTCTGTCCAGATGCTGCAGGATGAAGTGCAGTCCCATGTTGACTGCATTATCCACAGACCTGTTTGCTCTGTAGGCAAACCGCAGGGGGTCCAGTAAGGGTCCAGTGGAGGCCTTCAGATAAGCCAAAACCAGTCTTTCAAATGATTTCATGACCACAGACGTTAGAGCCACAGGTCTGTAGTCATTAAGTCCAGTAATTTTGGGTTTCTTAGGGACGGGGATGATGGTGGAGCATTTGAAGCATGAGGGGACTTCGCATAGCTCCAGTGATCTGTTGAAAATCTGTGTGAAGATGGGGGCCAGCTGGTCAGCACAGGTTTTAAGGCAGGCTGGTGACACACCGTCTGGGCCTGGTGCTTTCTTTCTTTTGTTCTTTATAAAGACCTGCTGCACGTCATCTTCACTTATTTTCAGTGCAGGTGCGGGGAAGAGGGGGGTTGCTGGAGGTGTTAATGGTTGTGTGGAGAGGTGTTCAGGGCGGGTGTGGGGTGTTTTTTCAAACCTACAGCAAAAGTCATTCAAATCGTCTGCTAGTTGTTGATTCTCCACAGTGCTGGGGAATGGTTTCTTGTAATTTGTAAAGTCTTTCATACCTTTCCACACTGAAGCAGAATCACTGGAAAATAATTTGTTCCTTAGCTTGCCAGAATAATTCCTCTTTGCCACTCTGATCTCCTTTTCCAGTGTGTATTTGGCCTGTTTATACAAGACTTTATCCCCCATCCTGTAAGCATCTTCTTTGGCCTGACGGAGCTGTCTGAGTTTTGCAGTGAACCATGGTTTGTCGTTGTTGTAGGTTAAACGAGTCCTGGTAGGAATACACATATCTTCACAGAAACTGATATGTGATGTTACAGTTTCTGTGAGCTCGTCCAGATCGTTTGCTGCAGCTTCAAAAACAGTCCAATCAGTGAGGTCAAAGCAAGCTTTTAAATCTTGCTCTGCTTCATTAGTCCATCTTTTAACAGTTCTTATTACAGGTTTAACAGATTTTCATTTCTGCCTGTAGGTCGGTATGAGATGAACCAAACAGTGATCAGATAGTCCTAAAGCTGCCCGTGGAACAGAGTGATATGCATCCTTTATCGCTGTGTAACAGTGATCCAATATATTACTGTCTCTGGTGGGACATGTGATGTGCTGTCTGTATTTTGGCAGTTCGCGGGAGAGATTTGCTTTATTAAAGTCACCGAGAATGATTAAAACAGAATCCGGGTGTTGTTGCTCAGTCTCTGTGATCCGATCAGCGAGTTTCTGTAAAGCTGATCTCGCGTTCGCGTGTGGTGGAATGTAAACACTCACGAGAATGAACGAACAGAACTCTCACGGCGAATAGAACGGCTTGCAGTTAATGAAGAGCATTTCTAGATCATAAACAGCACATCTTCTTTAACACAGTTACATCTGTACACCACCTCTCATTGATGTAGAAGCACGTACCACCACCGCGCGATTTCCCCCGTTGATTCTGCTTCACGATCTGCTCTGATCAGTTGGAAGTTAGGAAGATGTAACGCGCTACCCGGTATGGTGTCATTCAGCCAGGTTTCCGTGACACACAGAGCAGAAGAGTTTGAGAAATCCTTATTTGTCCGGGAGAGCAGAAGGAGTTTTGTTGAGTAGAGAGCGGAGATTCGCCAGATGGATGCTAGGCAACGGCGTTCTTAATCCGCGCTGACAAACCTTCACGAGCGCCCCGGCTCGCTTCCCCCATCTGCGCGTCCTGTAGCGTCTAAACAACACCGCAGCTCCGCCAACTATAATGTCCAGCAAAGCATCCGAATAATCAAAATCCGGTAAAAGATTTTGTGGTGTGTTCTGCCGAATGTTCAGCAGTTCATCCCTGGTAAGACTGATCGTGTTTGAGAAACAAAAAAACGGGAAAAACAAACAAAATCAGTACGAACACTGAAGAGCAAAGCACTGTAGCTGCCATCTTGCATCGGGCGCCTATCTATTTATCTATCTATCTATCTGTATGTCTATCTATCTATCTATCTATGTATCTAACATACATACATGACATATTAGATACTTTCTCTCTCTCTCTCTCTCTCTCTCTCTCTATCTATCTATCTATATCTATCTATCTGTATGTCTATCTATATATCTATCTGTATGTCTATCTATCTATCTATCTATCTGTCTGTCTGTCTGTCTGTCTATCTGTCCGTCCGTCCGTCACTCTATCTATCTATTAATCAATCAATCAATCAATCAATCTATCTATCTATCTATCTATCTATCTGTATGTATGTCTTTCTATCTATCTATCTATATATCTATCTGTATGTCTGTCTGTCTATCTATCTATCTATCTATCTATCTGTCTGTCTGTCTGTCTGTCTATCAGTCAATCAATCAATCTATCTATCTATCTATCTATCTATCTATCTATCTGTATGTCTGTCTATCTATCTATATATCTATCTGTATGTCTGTCTATCTATCTATCTATCTGTCTGTCTGTCAATCAATCAATCAATCAATCAATCAATCAATCAATCAGTCTGTCTGTCTGTCTGTCTGTCTGTCTGTCTGTCTAGCAATCAATCAATCAATCAATCAATCACTCAATCTATCTATCTATCTATCTATCTGTATGTCTGTCTATCTATCTATCTATATATCTATCTGTCTGTCTGTCTGTCTATCTATCTATATATCTATCTGTATGTCTGTCTGTCTGTCTGTCTGTCTATCTATCTATCTATCTATCTATCTGTCAGTCTGTCTGTCTGTATACAAAATGTTGTCTGTGAAGTTAGCTTTCTAGGAATCAAGGCAGCTGCCTTCAGTCAGACAGTCTTTTGTAAACTCAGTAAGGGAAATGATACCCTTCATGCATAACATGTTCATTGCAAACATCTGGCACCATTGATCAACATCATAAAGGCTTCAAATATACTGTGAGTATCAGAAAAGAAGGGATACTGAACCTATTCTGGTTCGCTCTAGGAGAAATCTGTCAAGAAACTTTTCCTTAACAATGATCTAATGGACACAACTAATAACGACAGCTTGCATAATAACTCTTTATACAGTATGTGTATCGCTTATTATTCATCCATTTTATTACAATTACAATTTTATTACAAAGTTGTAGACTTTGATGTAAGTTGAATTACATCAATCCCTTATGTAATTAGGTTTAGGATTAGATGTTTCACCATCAACACATATTTTAGACTATCCACATTGTATCTTACTGTGGCTTAGAAATACCTACGTAGACAGAAAAAGTATGTCTGACAGATATTAATAGACAAAAATATTGCCAGCAATTATCATGGAGCACTTGTTTTGGTCAGAATAAGCAGTAAAGTGAGCCAGACTTTATACCGAGGGTCAAAAGCCTGTCTACACAGGGCTAAGAGTAAGCTAAATTAGTATCAGCAAGTTTATTATTTGCTGAACTCTGTTAAATTGTTGCCAGTTTGGATCTTTTTTTCTTTTTCTTTTTGCATGAACTATGAGGCTGATGACAGTATTTCAGTGGCTATAATACCCCATTTTATTAAAGGCTTTCAAAAACCATATTTGATTAATTAATCTTATATATCAATTTCCATGTGCTGTCAAAAAAGTGTGGCAGATTAGATTGTGGTCTTTGCATTCTCATCTTTGTAAGCATGTATTGATAAACCTGACATTTGCTCTGCTTGTTTTCTGTTTCATAAACTGAGATCGGCGGCTCCACCACAACACTTTGATCTGAGTCTTAAATAAATCATTACTGGCGCTAATCAAGCTTTGATTTCTCAAGGTAGGTTTATTTGTCACATACACAATCATACAGAGTACAATCAGCAGTGAAATGCAGGGTATCTGGTATCTCTTTCAACCATCAGTGAAGATTTGTGAAAGCTTGTTTGATTAAACAGTATCACATGTACTCACTTCGACCTTATAGATTTTAAAGTCAACAGTGATTGCTAAGGCAATTATTATTCTCCATAATTATAGTGCATGGAAGCTAACAAACATACAACATACTCTACACAAGAACATGACTGCAAATGCTTCTTGCTATCCAGGTCAATATTTATCTCTTATGTCCTAAAATTTGTCGGGCTTCGAGGTCTGTTTCGTCTTTACATCTATTTATCATCAATAATACAGGTGCATCTCAATAAATTAGAATGTCGTGGAAAAGTTAATTTATTTCAGTAATTCAACTCAAATTGTGAAACTCGTGTATTAAATAAATGCAATGCATACAGACTGAAGTAGTTTAAGTCTTTGGTTCTTTTAATTGTGATGATTTAGGCTCACATTTAACAAAAACCCACCTATTCACTATCTCGACAAATTAGAATACTTCATAAGACCAATAATAAAAAAAATAATTGTGAATTGTTGGCCTTCTGGAAAGTATGTTAATTTACTGTATATGTACTCAATACTTGGTAGGGGCTCCTTTTGCTTTAATTACTGCCTCAATTTGGCGTGGCATGGAGGTGATCAGTTTGTAGCACTGCTGAGGTGCTATCGAAGCCCAGGTTGCTTTGACAGTGGCCTTCAGGTCATCTGCATTGTTGGGTCTGGTGTCTCTCATCTTCCTCTTGACAATACCCCATTGATACCTCTATGGGGTTCAGGTCAGGCGAGTTTGCTGGCCAGTCAAGCACACCAACACCATGGTCATTGAACCAGCTTTTGGTACCTTTGGCAGTGTGGGCAGGTGCCAAGTCCTGCTGGAAAATGAAATCAGCATCTCCATAAAGCTTGTCAGCAGAAGGAAGTGCTCTAAAATTTCCTGGTAGATGGTTGCGTTGACTGTGGACTTCAGAAAACACAGTGGACCAACACCAGCAGATGACATGGCAGCCCAAATCATCACTGACTGTGGAAACTTCACACTGGACTTCAAGCAACATGGATTCTGTGCCTCTCCACTCTTCCTCCAGACTGTGGTACCTTGTTTCCAAATGAAATGCAAAATGTACTTTCATCTGAAAAGAGGACTTTGGACCACTGAGCAACAGTCCAGTTATTTTTCTCCACAGCCCAGGTAAGATGCTACTGACGTTGTCTCTGGTTCAGAAGTGGCTTGGTAGCCCTTTTCCTGAAGACGTCTGAGCGTGGTGACTCTTGATGCACTGACTCCAGCTTCAGTCCACTCCTTGTGAAGCTCTCTCAAGTGTTTGAATCAGCTTTGCTTGACTGTATTCTCAAGCTTGCGGTCATCCCTGTTGCTTGGGCACCTTTTCCTACCCAAATTCTTCCTTCCAGTCAACTTTGCATTTAATATGCTTTGATACAGCACTCTGTAAACAGCCACACCTTTCAGTAATGACCTTCTGTGACTTACCCTCTTTGTGGAGGGTGTCAATGTTCGTCTTCTGGATCATTGCCAAGTCAGCAGTTTTCCCCATTATTGTGGTTTCAAAGAACAAGAGATACCCAGAATTTATACTGTATGGATTGTCATTTATTGAAACTCAAATGTAAATATTCTAATATTTTGAGATACTGATTTTTGACTTTCATGAACTGTAAGCTCTAATCATCAAAATTAAAACAAAAAAACTTTTGAAATGTTTTACTTTACATGTAATGAATCTAAAATATATGAAAGTTTCACTTTTTGAAATAAGTTACAAGAAAAAAATAACTTTTTCACGACATTCTAATTTATTGAGATGCACCTGTACATTATCAATTTCCCACTCTATCTGTCTATATGTAGCTTTATAGTCTTTCTATCTATCATCTTACCTAACAATTATTCTGTTGCCTTGGAAGTGCTACTGTCTTTAGAAAATGCAAAACTAGTTCTTCCACTCATGTCACTCAACCTGATTAATGATATTTTCCTTGCAGACATTAAAATGAGCTAAAATCCTGCACACCTACACTGAAAGGTCTCACATCACATATCATAGAGACTTGTGGTGTGCACTGTTGACTTGGCTCAGTAAGCAACCTACTAGCAACATGCTAATAACCACACGGAAACCTCACAACAGAAGTCACACAGACAAATATATTTCACGTTTTCTCTGGAAAATGTAAAAATGTAATTACAAAGACAATACAGTGTTTGTGCTGCTGTTCACAATGGCTTCTTCTGTGATCTTAACACACATGACTAATGGAATAGATTTTCCTAATCAAGGAGTGCTGGTGAGATGGCCAAGCTGATCAATGAAGAGAGAAATCTAACCACATAATGGCTCTGGGTAATGAGTTCCTGCCTCGACATTTACCACTTAATTTGATTATATTACACCCAGTATTAGCTTGCATTACAGTAGGGCATAGTCTTATATGCTTAATAGAAAGTACTCTGTTAAATTTACAATAGGAAAACACATTTCCAGATTATCTAATTTGACAACTATCAGTGGGAACATTAACACTGCTTGAATTTCTTGAAAAGCCTCTTACGATTTGTAAAGAATATTCTTTGTTATTTACAATTTAATTTATGTACAAGTTTCAATTTTGACTGATTTTGACGGTGGAATTCAAAGGTATTGCAAGGGTGTCCTGTTTAGTTGCTAAGTTTTACAATAGTTTTCAGCACAACTGTCAGATCAAGTTACATGCAGAAGCTCAATCCGTAAAGTTTCCCTGTTGATCACAAGTGCATTGCTTCCAACAACCAGTTGAGGGATTCTTGTAGGTTCTCCCAGACCTTACCCAATTGACAGAAACACGTTTTGAGCTCTGAAAAGCATCGAGTGCTCTGCTATAGAGGTAGTTTCCAAAGCATGAGTGGAAAACTAGATATTTTTAATGATACTGGGACCACACATGAGCCGCATAGGTATTAAACTTTCCCCCTTAACTTTTATTGAGTTATTTTTTGCTGCAGGTTTTCATGCCCAGTCTCAATTTGGTGTCCTAAAAATAGATCCAGCGTAGTTTCTCAACATGGGCCTCTAATCGTAAAATCTCTGGAGTGCCGTGGGTGTCAGACAGGTAACGGGAGAATTCCTGAGGATATTCCAAAACTCTGGGTTTCCCACAGTTCAGGAAGTGCAGGTACTGGGGTGGGTCAGTTTTCTTTTGGCTCCGATTTTCCATACAAGGACCTTCCCTATTTTCAACATTTTAACTTTATAGAGATGGTAATAATTCCACCCCCTTTTTATTATTACATTTCTTCGACAATCTTTTGCTAGCGAGTTCTTGGAGAGATATTTATCTGCTGCTAGCTAATTCAGGGACAAAAGTTGTTAGACAAGTAGCTCTGATGTTTTGGGAAATTAAGAGATCCGGTCACCATTCAGCATTCCCGGTAAATTTGTGTCCTGCTGAGGGCTCTTCCCAGCTGTTAACATTCAGAGATTTGCTTAACCCCTGACTCATCATAGGCAGTCTGGCAAGAAAGAGCTATAATTAGCCTGTGAACTTCTTAATGAGTTTAATATGGCAGAATTTGTCAGACAAGTCTCTGTCCTTGTCATTCAGGACCCATGAGAAGACGCAAACTGCTAGAGATGTGCATGCCAGACATCATGTGTGGGAAATATCACTGTCTCTGACATCATATGATTTTTCTACATGCGTTTTTCTCAAATTGAATTGGATATTCGTCATGCAAAATATTGCAGTCAATGGTTTAGAAAGGGGGTGTCCAATCCTGCTTTGTAGAGCTGACAGAGTTGAACTCCAACACATTTGCATGGAAGCATCTAGTAAACTTAAAGACCTTGATTAGAAGGTTCAGGTGTGTTTAATTAGGGTTAATTAGCAAGATTGCACCCCCTTGTTTGGAAAAAGGCCTTTATAAGTCTAGGCTTTGTGGTGCATGTCCATTGAAAACTCTTTATCACAGTGTTGCAAATCATTTCAAGGCACTGTTACACAGTCTGGAGGGCTATTAGTGAATTCTGGGTGGTTTCTAAGTAGGCCCACTTCAAAATAGTCCACCCGTAAGTCTCCACGACAGGGTTGTTCTAACCTGGTCCAGGAGGGCCACTGTCCTCCAAAACTAATTAAAAACACCTGAAACATCTAGTCAAGGTCTTCAGGACCTCCACTAGAAAGTTTCAGACAGGTGTACTGGAGCAGGTTGGAGCTAAACAGCCCTCCCGGAGCAAAATTGGACACCCTGGCTCTATCTCAGTGGTTCCAGACCATGTTCCTGGAGTCCTCCCAACAATACACATTTTGCATGTCTCCTTTGTCTGACACATCCATTTCAGCTCTTGGGAGTCTCTACTAATGAGCTGATGACCTGAATCAGGTGTGTTTGATTAAGGAGACATGCAAAATGTGCAGTTTCAGAGGGGCTCTGGGAATATGGTTGGGAAGCATTTGGATTTGGCTCAGGTTTCTCTGTCAGTTGGTGCTTCTCAAATGGAAGGCTGCATCCTAGTGAGGATGCATCCTTCCTAGTCCAGTCCTTCTAGGCGTCAAAGCTGGTCCTGTTCAGCATTAAACTCTAGAATGGGATGGTCTAATCTAGATTTGCAGCCTTACAAGGATGCAGCCTTTCGATTGAGAAGCACCCAAATATTTCACAATTTTAGCATCCTCCATGTAAAAATCGCTAAGTCAGATTAATAAGAAAAGTAATAGTACATCTTTCCTAAAAAACACCACATGATTTGAGGTACCATTCATGTTCGTAGTCCAAACGGTGTAGACAAGTTAAGCCCTGAGTCCCTAACCTTCAGCAATAGTGAAGCTAGGTGCTAATTCACCTCATGATTTAGCAAGGTATTTGCTACATCGTACGTACGTGTTACTTTGTTTAACATGGTAATCCCTGCCTTCATTTTATAGAAAAGGTTTCATGCTCACAGCCGATGTCATGAGCCTTCAAATGCGCTACCTTGAGATTGAACTTGAATGAAAAGCAGCTTTTCCGAAACCACAGGTATTTAGAATATTGTCCATGCGCTCGTATCACTAATGCGCAAATAATGATTTAGTTTCCCAGGGCGGCAGTGGAAATCCTTTCTTGTTGGCAGTAAACATGGAAACCTGAGGGGTGTGATTGTTTTGTTGAACACAATGTGGCTCGTTTGGATGAATGCAAAGGGAAGAGATGGGTTTCTAACTGATCTGAGCCAGAGAAGGTGAAGCTGATTTATCCCTACCGGGATGTATGTGTGTGTGTGCTCTTTCTTGTCTAGACCCTCAAAGTTAGCTATATCATCACCTCAGAAAACTGCAAAAACCTCTAAAAATGTGTTACTTCAGTCCAATGGCATGAATTTGCACTTTTAACAGTTCTTTCAGATGCTGGTCAGGTTTAAACAAGGTAGTCATGGTTTGCTTAACCTCTTTCCCTTTTGATGTCAAGCCCGCATTTGCTACAATGGCTTGACTTCTTTAGAGAAAACTCGAGCAGCAGCGTGGGAGCAGGGATGGTAATTAGCAAATCTCTTGTACGTAAATATAATTGTGTTCAAAGAGAACGCCCACTCCGTCATACTGCATGGAAAAAGCTTTGTAAACCAACAAGCTGGATCCAGGAAAGTAAATTAAAGACTACAACCCTGTGTGAGAAAGAAAGATCTCCAACACCTATAGCTATCAATTGAGCAGGCCAATGTTTGGAATGGGACTCTGTTTTATATAATTTGAGAGGTCTTTTCCCTCAAAAAGCAGATTATGAAAAGTATTTTATAGCTGCTAGTAAAGAATAAAGAGTATTGCCCCATAAAACACAGAAATGTAGAGCTATTTGGACTGGATTGTTGAAAACAAAACTGGATTGTTGTGAACCTGTGTATGAACTGCACATTTACTACAGTATGTACAACCCGAATTCCGGTTTATTAAAGTTGAATAAAATGAAAACTAAAATACTTTCGAATCACATGAGACAATATTTTATTCACAATAGAACGTAGATAACATAACAAATGTTTAAATTGAGAAATTTTACAATTTTATGCACAAAATGAGCTCGTTTCAAATTTGATGCCTGCTACAGGTCTAAAAATAGTTGGGACGGGGGGATGTTTACCATGGTGTAGCATCTCCTCTTCTTTTCAAAACAGTTTGAAGATGTCTGGGCATCGAGGTTATGAGTTTCTGGAGTTTTGGTTTTGGAATTTGATCCCATTCTAGCCTAATATAGGTCTTCTGCTGCTGAAGAGTTTGTGCTTGTCTTTGACGTATATTTTGTATAATGATGCACCAAATGTTCTCTATAGGTGAAAGATCTGGACTGCAGGCAGGCCAATTCAGCACCCGGACTCTTCTACTACGAAGCCATGCTGTTGTAATAGCTGCAGTATGTGGTTTTGCATTGTCCTGCTGAAATACACATCGTCTGGAGGGGAGCATATGTTGCTCTAAAACCTTTATACACCTTTCCGCATTCATAGTGCCTTCCAAAACATGCAAGCTGCCCATACCATATGCACTTATGCACCCCCATTCCATCAGAGATGCTGGCTTTTGAACTGAACGCTGATGACACGCTGGAAGGTCTCCCTCCTCTTTAGCCCGGAGGACATGGCGTCCATGATTTCCAACAAGAATGTCAAATTTGGACTTGTCTGACCATAGAACACTTTTCCACTTTGAAACAGTCCATTTTAAATGAGCCATGGCCCACGGGACATGACGGCGCTTCTGGACCATATTCACATATGGCTTCCTTTTTGCATGATAGAGCTTTAGTTGGCATCTGCAGATGGCACGGCGGATTGTGTTTACCGACAGTGGTTTCTGGAAGTATTCCTGGGCCCATTTATTAATGTCAATGACAGAATCATGCCGATGAGTGATGCAGTGTCGTCTGAGGGCCCGAAGACCACAGGCATCCAACAAAGGTCTTCGGCCTTGTCCCTTACGCACAGAGATTTCTCCAGTTTCTGTGAAACTTTAGATGATGTAATGCACTGTGGATGATGAGATTTGTAAAGCCTTTGCAATTTGACATTGAAGAACGTTGTTTTTAAAGTATTCCACAATCTTTTTACGCACTCTTTCACAGATTGGAGAGCCTCTGCCCATCTTTACTTCTGAGAGACTCTGCCTCTCTAAGACATCCCTTTTATGTTACAGACCTGATGTCAATTAACTTAATTAGTTGCTAGATGTTCTCACAGCTGAATCTGTTCAAAATTTCTTGCTTTTTCAGCCCTTTGTTGCCCCCGTGCCAACTTTTTTGAGACCTGTAGCAGGCATCACATTTGAAATTAGCTCACTTAGTGGATAAAAGTGTAACATTTCTCAATTTAAACATTTGTTATGTTATCTATGTTCTATTGTGAATAAAATATTGGCTCATGTGATTTGAAAGTCTTTTAGTTCCCCTTCTAGGGAACTCAACGCTGTGTCCTAGTGGACACTTTGGGGAACGCTGTCTGCATGACCGGTACCTGAAGCATGTGTAAACAACTCCAATCCTATTGGTCCATGTGGCCCGTGACGTCCTAGGCAGGTACCCAAAAGTATAAAAGGGCACCTGCTGAATACGTCACCACCTTTTGTTGTCTTCGGAGCCGTCTGTCTGTTGAGTGTGTGTGAAACATCATCCTGGTGAGTCGATCAGCGCTTTGGTGGATATGTGCCTCCGTGTTGGGGTTCTAACACTTGAGGACATATTATACCTTTGCGTCTTTGTCTCGGCGAACACGCGCTCTTTGTGATGAGTCACTTTGACGCGCTCTGCTCGCGTTTGTTCCTATTCCCGAGGGATGCGGGGCAAAGCGTTCGCGCCGTTGCTGTGGCTCGGTTTTTCTCCGCTCGTGGCAATTGCTTTGATCTGCGGTGTCCGCATACCCGCGACTATCGTGTTGCCGGATGCAGCGGATATTGCTCGCGTTGCTTAATGATGAAGTGTGAGCACCGAGTCGTTTTTAGCTCGTGGGCGGAGCATTTCAACTCAGCTGTGCCTCTCTAATATGCATGTTATTGTGTGTGGAGAGCCTCGCTGGGTATGGATATACTGAAGGTTTTGTGGAATGAAGCTGCTAGCTTTCTCTCCCAGGGTGCTTCAGTAGTCTAGTGCGGGTGTTAAGTGAACAGTCTCTGTCTCATGAATATAGCCATCTGCGGATGATTATGTTTTATTTTTTAGGCTAAGGATACACACTAGCTATTGTGTCCTTCCTAAAATCCTATATGGTATGGGTTACGCGTTCAACTTCGTTCCCATTTCTCTGAGTTGGCTCAGGCCCCGGTCACCTTGGGCCCCACTCCACTTATGTATCCTGAACATCTGCTGCCTAGGACCTGTCGAGGCAGTTCCTAGGCTAAACTTCAAATTTCTAAAAATCCACATTATGGTAAGTGTGCACGCTAAGCACCTTGTGCACTTTTCTGAAATCCTATGGTATGGGTTACGCCAGTGGTTCTCAACCCGTGGCCCGCGGGCCGCATGCGGCCCGTCACGAATCCAAATGCGGCCCACCATGCTGAATGTTACAGCCTGAACACAATTAAATAACTGTTATTTAAAAAAAAAAAAAAAAACTTTCAGTTTTACAATTCATTTTAGGTTTTACATTAATTTATAAATGTACTAAAGAAATATAAGCTATAAAGTTTTTGTTATGTAAAATAATTTCATATATTATTTTTAAACATGAGCAGACCTATGTACTCACGTAATTAATGTTACGCATTTAACGAACACTTACAAGCGCGCACTTTGGAAGAATTCAATTCAAATAGTCATCAGCAGCAGAGGTGGGTAGAGTACTCAAAAACTGTACTCAAGTAAAAGTAAAAGTACTTCTAGAAATATTTACTCAAGTAAAAGTAAAAGTAATCATCTGAATAGTTACTTGAGTAAGAGTTAAAAAGTATCAGATAAAAAAACTACTCAAGTAGTTAGTTACTTTGGATCATATACTGAATAGTCTATTTTATTTAGATATATAGATTACATTTATGTAATGTGTATGTGTGTGTGTATATATATATATATATATATATATACTGTATATATACACACACACACATTGCCGTTCAAAAGATTTTTTATTATTTTTTTATGTAATTTATTTCAGTGATGCAAATCAGAATTTTCATCAGCCTTTTTCGCCAGTCTTCAGTGTCACATAATTCTTCAGAAATCATTCCAATATGTTAATTTATTATCAATGCTGTTCTTTTCAGCTTTCTATTCATCAAAGAATCCTGAACAAAATGTCACAGGTTCCAAAAAAATATTAAGCAGCAAAACTGTTTCCAACACTGGTAATAAATCAATATATTAGAATGATTTCTGAAGGATCATATGACTCCGAAAACTGGAGTAACAGCTGATGAAAATTCTGATTTGCATCACTGAATTAAATTATATTTTAAAGTAAATTAATTATGTATTATTCTATAACCTCTGACACTGAAACCTCTGAAAACTCCTCACATGACTGCTACCGACATCTGAACATAACGAAACAAATGCACATTGACGGATCTTCTGTTCTGCAAAATGTAAACAAATGTAGCCTATATTTTTGCAAGCATAATATGAATATTAATTGTGTCTAGAACATGTCGCGTGCCGCTGCACAGAGCTAACGCGGGTTTGGCGGGTGTTCATTTCATACTCTGTGACAGCTTATTTGTATAAATTATACATTGTATTTAATGTATAAGGTACATGTACAACAAACTGGTAATGTCATAGTGGTATCGTGGCCTATACCTGTGGAACAGTAGACAGCACACGCGGTGTTCATCTAATAAAAGATCTTCATATAGCTCTAGCAAACAAGCCTTTGCAGATTTGCTTTCAATTGACTGTAGATCCAAAGCCACATCTTCATCGCTCTTGATGTTATCTGAGTGAACCGCTTCCGAAGACTCAGCGCGTGTAGCAGGGAACTGAACGAATCATTCAAACTGATTCGCGAACCGATTCACTGGTTTTCCAACTTGTTTGATCAAGCCTTTGAGCAGAATCGACTCAAAAGAATGAATCATTCGCGAATGGACATCGTTCATTGCCCAGAGAAAAGTAGATGGCGCATTTGGAATAAACTGAGGCATTTTTAACTTGTATTTCATTAAGATAAAATAACGAGAGGAGAGTCGCCCACAGTAACGAAGTAAAAGTACCGTTTTTTCTCTAAAAATATACTCGAGTAAGAGTAAAAGTACCCATTTTTAAAATATACTCTAAAAGTATTAGTTACCCAAAATATTTACTCAAGTAAATGTAACGAAGTAAATGTATCTCGTTACTACCCACCTCTGATCAGCAGTCATTAGTTCTGTGAAATTGAGCATCAGAATGGACAAATTTGTTAAGGGAGAATACGAAATGAGGAAAATGTCAGCGAAGGAACGCATTCAAACAAGATCGTCACAGCATCAGCAGTGAAGAGAGTGCTGGACTTTCGGTTTGCCCCGCCACTCACTTGAAGATGTTCAGGTAAAAAGAAACACCCATAAGCTACTACGCAGCAATCATCCTTATTTACAGAAATGTGGCAAAACATCTCTGGAGAGAACCTCAGATTATTACATTCGAAAATGCTTTCCATATTTGGATCAACATAGGCTACATTTGTAAACGCACACTTTCTGCACTGTCGCGCGTCAAGTCACACTTCCGTGCGTCTCTCACAGACTGCTACAATCGAAACTTCATTGTGCTGTTTCTCCTTTCGAGCAGAATTTCACAAAATTGGTCAGCTCCCGACAGCATCAGGTGTTTTATTAATGGCGAGTATAATTATTTATTTATTTCAATAAATGTAATCGTTTAGATATCATAATATTTAGGCTATAAATAATATTATAAATCTGGTTGGTTTGTATTGATGACGTAATATGTAAATGGCATGCGTGCGGCCCGTGAGACTTGCACTTGGACCATAGTGCGGCCCAGTGGAAAAAAAGGTTGAGAACCACTGGGTTACGCGTTCAACTTCGTTCCCATTTCTTTGAGTTGGCTCAGGCCCCGGTCACCTTGGGCCCCACTCCACTTATATATCCTGAACATCTGCTGCCTAGGACCTGTCGAGGCAGCTCCTAGGCTAAACTCCCCTAGTAACCGTATTTCTAAATCCATGTTTATGGTAAGTGTACACGCTAGCTTCGGTGCACTTTCTGAAATCCACATTGTGGTAAGTGTGCACGCTAGGCACCTTGCGCACTTTTCTGAAATCCTATGGTATGGGTTGTGTGTTCAACCTTGTTCCCATTCTCTGAGTTGGTTCAGGCCCCGGTCACCTTGGGCCCCACTCCACTTATGTATCCTGAACATCTGCTGCCTAGGACCTGTCAAGGCAGTTCCTAGGCTAAACTTCAAATTTCTAAAAATCCACATTGTGGTAAGTGTGCACGCTAAGCACCTTGTGCACTTTTCTGAAATCCTATGGTATGGGTCACGCGTTCAACTTCGTTCCCATTTCTCTGAGTTGGCTCAGGCCCCGGTCACCTTGGGCCCCACTCCACTTATATATCCTCAACATCTGCTGCCTAGGACCTGTCGAGGCAGCTCCTAGGCTAAACTCCCCTAGTAACAGTATTTCTAAATCCATGTTTATGGTAAGTGTACACGCTAGCTTCGGTGCACTTTCTAAAATCCACATTCTGGTAAGTGTGCACGCTAGGCACCTTGCGCACTTTTCTGAAATTCTATATGTTATGGGTTACACGTTCAACTTCGTTCCCATTCACTGAGTTGGCTCAGGCCCCGGTCACCTTGGGCCCCACTCCACTTATATATCTTGAACATCTGCTGCCTAGGACCTGTTGAGGCAGCTCCTAGGCTAAACTCCCCTTGTGGTAAGTGTGCACGCTAGGCACCCTGCGCATTTTTCTAAAATCCAGTTGGTATGGGTTACGCGTTCAACCTCGTTCCCATTCTCTGAGTTGGTTCTGGCCCTGGTTCACCTTGGGCCCCACTCCACTTATGTATCCCTGGTGATACTTCTGACGGATTGGGGACCTGCTTAGTATAGCCACCTAAGGGTGGTTATATTTCAGCTGAGGATAGCTATGTGCTAGCTCTGTGATTGCTCCCCTGCTTAGGATGGTGAAGTAGTGGTCTCCCTGAGCCCTGCCTAGATAGTGCTGTCTCCACTTACAGGGTTTTTAATTAGACAGCTCACTACTGGTGGTCTTGGCAGTTGCAGTGGTCCCTTTTCCTAGAGTCTAGCTATCTGAGCATAGCCATGTGCTAGCTCTGCAGCTTCTCAGGAAGGTTTAACTGGTTTTTGGTCCTGTCGGGTAGCCCCTTCCTAAGTGTACAGTTATCTAAGGATAGCTATATGACTGCTCCCCTTCTTGGGGTTTTTATGTAGCGGTCTCCCTAGACCTTGCCTAGGCAGTGCTATCTCCCCTGCAGGGTTTTAAGTAGATAGCCATTCCCTTGGTCTGGGCAGCTCTTTAGGAAGGTCATTTTTCATTAGACCTTTTGGATATAGCTATCTGCGGACAGCTGTGTCCTACCTGGGTTTGTTGGTAGCAACCTTGAGAACTCATCTAGGCTCCCAGCCTCTCAGTGGTCTTATGTATCTGGCTACTATGGCTCACATAGCATAGCTATCTGAGGATGGTTGTGTTCTTAGCTTGGTTAGGGTGTTCCCCCTTATCTGGTATCGGATTCCCTCTTTTTACCAAGTTATGTGAGCGGCCTGAGGCGTCAGTGGCCTGGCCCCTTTCTGAGGAAAGGTTTGGTGTATGTCTGTCAGCTCCTTGGTGCTCTCTCACCAGGTGGACAGGCATGCGCCTCGGCATGGCGTGATGGGATATCGTTCCCCAAAGTGTCCACTAGGACGCAGCGTTGAGTTCCCTAGAAGGGGAACATCTCAGGTTACTCATGTAACCATGGTTCCCCGAGAGGGAACAAGACGCTGCGTCCCCTGGCCATGCCTCAGCCTGCCTGTTTACGTCTCCTCAGACAACTGAGGTGGTGACGTATTCAGCAGGTGCCCTTTTATACTTTTGGGTACCTGCCTAGGACGTCACGGGCCACATGGACCAATAGGATTGGAGTTGTTTACACAAATCCCTCCCCCGCCCACCTTTCGGCAAATCGGATCACTCCTCCGTTCTGCTTCTGCCTGCTTATAGGCAGAAACTGAAACGTGAAGCACCCGCCCTCAGGACAATTCAGTGCTGGTCGGACCAATCGGACGCTATACTACAGGACTGTTTTGATCACGTGGACTGGGACATGTTCCGGGCAGCGTCTGATGACGACATAGAGGAATACTCAGATTCTGTAACGTGTTTCATACGGAAGTGTATAGAGGATGTAATTCCGACCAAAATAATAAGCATCTACCCCAACCAAAAACCGTGGATTAACAGCGATGTTCGATCAGCCTTGTCAGCGCGGACATCTGCCTTTAAATCTGGAAACACTGACGATCGGAAACAAGCCAGTTACGATCTCAGGAGATCCATCAAAGCAGCCAAACGACAATATAAAAACAAAGTTGAAGAACAATTCAACAACAACAACCCAAGAAGCATGTGGCAGGGCATCAACAACATCACAGGTTTTAAAGGGAATAAACCAGCTACTGTGAACATTGCGGCCTCTCTACCGGATGAGCTGAATACTTTTTATGCTCGTTTCGAGGCTCATAACACCGCCCACACAGAGTGCGCTCCCACGGCTGCTGCAGAAGAGGTGAGTCCACTCTCCCTTTCTGTCGCAGATGTAACTCGATCCTTCAAACGGGTGAACATCCACAAAGCTGTGGGCCCGGATGGAATCCCAGGCCGTGTGCTCAAAGCATGCGCTTACCAACTAGCTGGGGTTTTTTTTTTACAGACATCTTCAATCTGTCCCTCTCTCTGTCTGTGGTTCCCTCATGCTTCAAGAAATCCACCATTGTGCCCATACCTAAGAAAAATAAAATCACATGCTTGAATGACTGGAGGCCCGTTGCTCTGACACCCATCTTCAGCAAGTGTTTTGAGAAGCTCATCAGAGACCACATCTGCTCTGTGCTGCCTGCCTCACTGGACCCACTACAATTTGCATACCGCAGAAACCGTTCCACAGACGACGCTATTGCCTTCACCCTGCACACTGCTCTCTCCCACCTGGAAAATAAGAACACCAATGTAAGGATGCTGTTCGTGGATTATAGTTCAGCATTTAACACCATAGTGCCTGCCACACTGGTTGAGAAGCTCCAGACTCTGGGACTGAACAGATCTCTGTGCAGCTGGATCCTGGACTTCCTGACAGGCAGAAGTCAGGTGGTCAGAATGGGCAACAACACCTCATCTCCCCTGATCCTCAACACTGGTGCTCCGCAGGGCTGCGTCCTCAGCCCACTCCTGTACTCCCTGTACACACACGACTGTACAGCTACACACAGCTCCAACGTCATCGTCAAATTTGCCGATGACACAACGGCGATAGGCCTGATCACCGACAACGATGAGATGGCCTACAGAGAGGAGGTGAGTACTCTGACTAAATGTTGCCAGGAGAACCACCTCTCACTCAACATCGACAAGACCAAGGAGCTGGTGGTGGATTTCAGGAGACAGAGCAGAGAACACACACCCATCTCCATCGACAAGACACCTGTGGAGCGGGTAAACAGCTTTAAGTTCCTCGGCGTTCACATCACCGAGGATCTCACATGGTCCACTCACACAGATGCAGTGCTGAAGAAGGCACATCAGCACCTCTTCTTCCTGAGACGGCTGAGGAAGTTTGGAATGAGCCCCAGCATCCTCAGATCCTTCTACACCTGCACTGTGGAGAGCATCCTGACCGGCTGCATCACCGCCTGGTTTGGAAACAGCACCGCTGGCAACCGCAAAGCTCTGCAAAGGGTCGTGCGAACTGCCCGCCACATTGTTGGAGGTGAGCTTCCCTCCCTCCAGGACATCTAAACCAGGTGGTGTATAAGGAAAGCCAGGAGGATCATCAAGGACTCCAGCCATCCATCCCACAGACTGCTCTCTCTGCTGCCCTCAGGGAGACGTCTCCGCAGCATCCGATCCCGCACTAACCGACTGAGGGACAGCTTTTTCCTTCAGGCTATCAGGCTAATGAACAGTAAGAACTAATTCACCCTACATCACACTCCCACTCACACATCATGCCATGCACTGCACTTTACCGCCGTTCACTGGACTACACGCACACACTGCAATAATACAACCTATCTGCTATCACTGGATACCATACAATGCACATCCACGACATTGCATATGTATAATCTGTTGCACCTTTGCACAACTATCTATTGCACAACTAATCTGTTGTATATGTATAATCTGTTGCACCTTAACATATTACTATGTATAGATGTGTACATAATGTAAAATGTGTACATACAGTGTATTGGTAACTAAGTATGTCTGTATAGTACACTGTGTATATTGAGTATGTGTATGTGTATTATGCACATTGTCTTCTGTACAGTCTGTAAATATGTACTGTCTATATGTAAATTGTTTTGTTTTTTTGCACTGTCTGGAGCACGCTCTCAAAAATTTCACTCACCAAGGCACTCGTGCTGTGGTGATGTGACAATAAAAGTGATTTGATTTTGATTTGACATGCTTCAGGTACCGGTCACGCAGACAGCGTTCCCCAAAGTGTCCACTAGGACGCAGCGTCTCGTTCCCTCTCGGGGAACCATGGTTACATGAGTAACCCGAGACGTTTTCATTTTATTCAAATTTTAAAAACATCCCAACATTTCCGGAATTCGGGTTGTATGTGCCTGCCATGTGCATTCATTAACTTAGCTAAACATTTTAGCCTCCGAAAGTACAGGTATTTGTACAGGATACTTTTGTTATCAACATTTTTTATTTATTTTTTTCACACACAACAACACAACATAACATCCACTCAAAACAAACAAAACAAAACAACAGACACACACTCCATGTTATAAAGGTCCAATCAAAGGGGAGAGAGAGAGGGAGGGAAAAAGTAACAAAACAGGTCCTTCCTTTATATAATCACATATGTTAGAAAAAAATAAAAAAAATAAAAAAAGTAATAATAATATGCAATCCAATATGCCTCTCCACACACGTGCGGCTCACACCAGTTCTACATCATCGTCCTCCTCGCGGCCGCAAAACCAGCAAACAGCCTTCTCCTTTATATTAAGTTTCAAGAAGACATACACTTGTATCAGCAAAGCAATCAGTCCGCAGTGAGGAAGACAAGACCAGGTCTACATGCGTCCACAGATCCATGACCACAGGACACTCCCAAAACACATGAAGAAAAGTAAGACACAGTGTTACATATCAGGACACCAGAAATAGATTTACGGTGTAAGTATTCTAACACACAGGTACATTTAACAGCAGAATTTAAGCCAGTCACATTCGGTAATAAAATATTTAGAGTATACATTAAATATTCATAATCTCAAAATTGTATTCAACAAATGAAAAGAAGCAATATCACTCCCATTCTGTAAATAACATGTAAACGTTAGTGTGCGTTATAGATATCAAAACACCTAGATGAAAAATCCCCTTAAAAACAAGGTAAAGTAAATAAAAGCATGAATATCTGTTGTAAAAATTAAAAGCAACACAGACAGAAATGACCAACAACTATAGACAAAAAACAATTCAGGCCGCACGTTACCGAGAACATAGGTCTGATTGAGCAACAAAAACTTGTGATGATCCGTGACCAATCCACTTCAGCCCACAACGAGCCTCCCAAAAGGCTCACATAACCAAAACATTATTGTAATGAAACCTACCATTAGTCCCCACCAGAAAAAAAAGAAAGAAAAAAGGGGGGGTAGTCTTACCAGCAAAGGGACGATTGTATCGAATAAATAAAAAATACTATCCCAGGAGGAGAGAGGAAAGAAGAAAGAAGAAAAAATAGATCTAGCAATCATCCATATCCCTCCCGCCACCATCTCCTCCATACCGGCCACTAAGCCCCTCCCGTCGGGTCGAAGAAAGGGCAGCCGCCGCCCTCCCGCTGCCCTTTGGATCCGTAGCAAATGTCCCACTCTGTGACAGGGAGCCGACAAAATCCTCCGCTTTCCGAAGAGAATTGAAGCATCTCTGTTCACCCCCGTGCTGTAGTTTAATTACCGCAGGATAAGCGAGGAAGGGCTGGAGACCAAGCGCCGTCATCGACCTCAAAACCGGAACCAAGCTTTTTCTCTTGGCGGCTGTAACTGGACTAAAGTCAGGAAAAAATAGTAGTGTGACATTGTCCTGCGTGCATCTCACCGGATAAGCCTGCCGAGCACCCTTCAGAATCTCCAATCTGTCATGCCATCTTAGCACACGGAAGATGAGAGTATGCGGCCGATCAGAGTTTTTCCTTCCATCATATACACGATGCGCCCGGTCAATCTCGATGTTACGACCTTTCAGGGAAGGAATCCACTTGGAAAGATTCATTCTGAGGAAACCAACCACATCAGAGCCCTCCATCCCCTCTGGTAACCCCACAAGCCGTACGTTATTTCTCCTGCTTTTATCCTCCATATCCGTCATCTTCTCGGTGAGTTGCTCTAGCTGATTTCTTAAGTCCGTGACTGCATTCCTGTCCTCACGTTCAGTTGCCTGAACAGAATCAACGCGGTCACGTGTCTTCTTCGCCGCGGCAGCCATGGCCTCAAACTCCTCTTAGCTCTTTATCAGAATTGTTAGTCACTTGTATGTCCTCACGTAGTTTACGTAATGCTGGAATCAGCACAGAGTCCACAGCATCTCTTACTGCCGAAGTCACAACCGAATCCAAAGTGCTTTGTTGTTCTTTAAATGCAAGCTTGATACTGTTAGCAATAGCCTCGTCGATATCCTCTCTGGAGATGGTGGAATCCCTGAATTTTTTCTTTATTGACGATTGCCCAATCTCTCTTTTCCAATCGCCTTTGACTGCTGAAGCACTGATGAGTCCGATGCAAAATGGTTCGAAATTTACTGACAGGATAAAAAAATGTTTGACAAAGTCAGCAGAGCGAAAGACTACGCGTGCATCGAAGTTGAAGGGTCACGTGATCTCCTTACAGGATACTTTTGTATACTTAAATATGACTATAATTGCATTAGATATCAAAATATCAAAATTACAATCACTTTTGGTGTGCACACACCATTAGTGCAGACCAGAAACTTGAGGGTGAGTAAACAATGGCAGAATCCTGACTTTAAGAATAATTTATAAATTATTTTGTTACAATTTAAACAATTACATTGAAATGTCTAAGTTTGTCAGTGTCAGACATTATTTATTATTGCTTTTGAATTAATAAAGTAATAATTGATTGTAAATAATTATCTGTATATTATTATTATTTTTTTTATAGGATGTTATATGATTATTATAGGATAATAATCCATTATAGGATGTCAGGAAAATGGCTGTACAATACCTACAGTTTTTTTTATGATGTGCACAACACTTAAGCCAGTTATATGTATGTACACTGAACAAAAATATAAACGCAACACTTTTGTTTTTGCCCCCATTTTTCATGAGCTGAACTCAAAGATCTAAGACTTTTTCTATGTACATAAAAGGCCTAAATATTGTTCAAAAATCTGTCTAAATCTGTGTTAGTGAGATACACTCCTCTTCAATGGCTGTGCAAAGTTGCTGGATATTGACAGGAACTGGAACACGCTGTCGTATACGCCGATCCAGAGCATCCCAAACATGCTCAATGGGTGACATGTCCGGTGAGTATGCTGGCCATGCAAGAACTGGGATGTTTTCAGCTTCCAGGAATTGTGTACAGATCCTTGCAACATGGGGCCGTGCATTATCATGCTGCAACATGAGGTCATGGATGAATGGCACAACAATGGGCCTCAGGATCTCGTCACGGTATTTCTGTGCATTCAAAATGCCATCAATAAAATGCACCTGTGTTCGTTGTCCATAACATACGCCTGCCCATACCATAACCTCACCACCACCATGGGCCACTCGATCCACAACGCTGACATCAGCAAACCGCTCACCCACACGATGCCATACACGCTGTCTGCCATCTGCCCTGTACAGTGAAAACCGGAGTTCATCCGTGAAGAGAAAACCTCTCCAAAGTGCCTGATGCCATCGAATGTGAGCATTTGCCCACTCGAGTCGGTTACGACGACGAACTGCAGTCAGGTCGAGACCCCGATGAGGACGACGAGCATGCAGATGAGCTCCCCTGAGACGGTTTCTGAAAGTTTGTGCAGAAATTCTTTGGTTATGCAAACCGATTGTTGCAGCAGCTGTCCGGGTGGCTGGTCTCAGACGATCTTGGAGGTGAAGATGTTGGATGTGGAGGTCCTGGGCTGGTGTGGTTACACGTGGTCTGCGGTTATGAGGCCGGTTGGATGTACTGCCAAATTCTCTGAAACGCCTTTGGAGACGGCTTATGGTAGAGAAATTAACATTCAATTCACGGGCAACAGCTCTGGTGGACATCCCTGCAGTCAGCATGCCAATTGCACGCTCCCTCAAAATTTCATCACACATACTTATTTTTTTCATTTAAAATATGCACATATCAGACCTGTACACACATAATTGTCTATATTATATATTGTGTTTTTGCTATTTTGTACATTGCCTATTTGTATATTATTCTTTTATTATCTGTGTCCTGTCCTGTTTCTGTCATTCTGTTGCACTGTGGAGCTTCTGTCACTATAACAAATTCCTCGTATGTGTAAGCATACCTGGCCAATAAAGCTCATTCTGATTCTGATTCATAAACGTTTTAAATAAAACAAGCAGTAAACGAATTAATCCTCCCAACTAGCAGATATTTACTCTAATCGACAGTAACAGAAACCTTGTATTAAGCAAAAACACTTACGCGCTCTTGCCGTCTCCACAGTCAATACGCTTATCCTGATCACACTAATGGATTTTCGTTTAAAAACGCATATTCTTCTCTCCGTTTTGGCCTTCTGTCCACACTGAGACAGCAAAAGAAAACTTTTTGAAAACGCTCTCCAAAGTGGATAAATTTGAAAACGCTACTTTTGCGTTGTAGTGTGGACTGTGAAAACGGAGGCTTTTGAAAACGATGTTTAGTCATGTGCCGCATGTTGTACATCTATGTTTATGCTGGTAATTGTGCCTGTTATGTGCTTATTCACTTTCACACTGTTGCTAAATATATTTACTTTGTACACTCTTTACAGTATATTGAAACATCTAAAAAGATTACAAAAATTTTACTCACAATTGCTGTCCTGCAGCAAAACATGAGGGCATTTCAGTTTTAGATCAAACATGAGTGAGCAAGACATGACATTTGTCAGTGAATGATGAGTTATTTCAGTAAATATAATGATCCTGCTGAATTGAGTGAAAACTTATTGGGCCCTATTTTAACGATCTAAGCTCATGGTTTAATGCGCAATGCGCAAGGCGCAGGTCACTTAGGGCGTGTCCGAATCCACTTTTGCTAGTTTAACGACGGGAAAAACGGTTGGCGCGCCCGGTGCATGGTCTAAAAGGGTTGTCCTTCTATTAATGAGTAATGGGTGTGTTTTGGGCATAACGTGCAATAAACCAATCAGTGTCTCATCTCCCATTCCCTTTAAGAGCCAGCTGCATAGCGCCATGGCAGATTTGCTATTTACACGGCGGAATTTGCAAGCGCAAAGACTGAACACGTCACCAGAGAGGACACAGAACTGCTCGTGTTTGTTGTAATTCTATAATTTTTAATATTTAGCATGTTTGTGTGCTGCTGCGCGTCCCTGTGTGTGTAATAAGCAGAGTGTACGCACGTGGTGGACCCGCCTATAGGCGCATATTACTAACATGCTCTTTAAATAACAAAATAATACTGCGACATTGACTTTAGACCAGGTTTTAGTTGGTCAATGGCGCAGTCTATTTCAGTTGCCTCAAACACGCCAACAATATGCCTGAACACACCTCGTTTTCAGACCAGCACGCCCATGAGCGCACAAATGGGCGCAAATGCATTTGCCATTTAAACAACGTGGCACAGAATGTGAAAATGATAACTGTGTCAGGCTGAAACTAGCAAAAAACACTTGCGTCGTGCCTGGTGCCATATTGCGCCGGGTGTATGATAGGGCCCATTATGTCTGTTTCATCTGTATCATCTCAGTGAGATTTTATGAGGTTTTACACATGCGCAGTAAGGTGAATTTAACATTTTAGTGTGGATGAGAAACTTTTGGAAAATGCTAATGTGAAAACTCTTTTCAAAAGTATCCAGATTAAATGTAGACATAGCCCTAGTCATAGACCAGACCCTGGGAGAGTGTGTGAGACAGGCTTACAGGTGCATCTCAATAAATTAGAATGTCATGGAAAAGTTCATTTATTTCAGTAATTCACAAATTGTGAAACTATTGTATTAAATAAATTCAATGCACACAGACTGAAGAAGTTTAAGTCTTTGGTTCTTTTAATTCTGATGATTTAGGCTCACATTTAACAAAAACCCACCATTTCATCTCAACAAATTAGAATACTTTATAAGACCAATAAAAAAACATGTTTAGTGAATTGTTGGCCTTATGGAAAGTATTTTAATTTACTGTATATGTACTCAATACTTGGTAGGGGCTCCTTTTGCTTTAATTTGCTTTTCCTTCTGCCTCAATTCGGCGTGGCGTGGAGGTGATCAGTTTGTGGCACTGCTGAGGTGGTATGGAAGCCCATGTTTCTTTGACAGTGGCCTTCAGCTCATCTGCATTTTTTGGTCTCTTGTTTCTCATTTTCCTCTTGACAATACCCCATAGATTCTCTATGGGGTTCAGGTCTGGTGAGTTTGCTGGCCAGTCAAGCACACCAACACCATGGTCATTTAACCAACTTTTGGTGCTTTTGGCAGTGTGGGCAGGTGCCAAATCCTGCTGGAAAATGAAATCAGCATCTTTAAAAAGCTGGTCAGCAGAAGGAAGCATGAAGTGCTCCAAAATTTCTTGGTAAATGGGTGCAGTGATGTTGGTTTTCAAAAAACACAATGGACCAACACCAGCAGATGACATTGCACCCCAAATCATCACAGACTGTGGAAACTTAACACTGGACTTCATGCAACTTGGGCTATGAGCTTCTCCACCCTTCCTCCAGACTCTAGGACCTTGGTTTCCAAATGAAATACAAAACTTGCTCTCATCTGAAAAGAGGACTTTGGACCACTGGGCAACAGTCCAGTTCTTCTTCTCCTTAGCCCAGGTAAGACACCTCTGACGTTGTCTGTGGTTCAGGAGTGGCTTAACAAGAGGAATACGACAACTGTAGCCAAATTCCTTGACACGTCTGTGTGTGGTGGCTCTTGATGCCTTGACCCCAGCCTCAATCCATTCCTTGTGAAGTTCACCCAAATTCTTGAATCGATTTTGCTTGATAATCCTCATAAGGCTGCGGTTCTCTCGGTTGGTTGTGCATCTTTTTCTTCCACACTTTTTCCTTCCACTCAACTTCCTGTTAACATGCTTGGATACAGCACTCTGTGAACAGCCAGCTTCTTTGGCAATGAATGTTTGTACCTTTTCCAAGATGGCGCCAGTGCACACGGCATGCCGTCTCTCTCGTGTGTTTCAGTCTCTTGTACCTGTACTGTTTGTACTTTGTGTGGTGTTGCACTGGTATCATGTAGACTCAGTGCTAACCTACGATCGTCAAGCCCTATTCAACATCAAATGTTGTATGGAAGCTGGTTACCTGGGAAGCTGTCCTGTTCTCTACTCCCGCTCTCAATCCTCTTTTAATCAACCTGCGCCAGAGTGCGTTCACCGGTTGCCTTGCTGCGTTCCTCCGCAGAAAGAGAGGTTGTCGTGGCGGTGTTCGGGTGAGAATTAGACGGGAAATTGCTTCCACTATACAATCTTCGACCCAGTTTTCCTTGGATACAATAAGTTTAGAGGGGCATAACCTGGCGCGACGCTCTTGGGATTATAGATATGCTTTTCATCTTCCAGTCTATCCAGTTTTCAGTGATCCATCTATCTTCGCGTTGCCGCGTTTACGACTTCGCCGGAGAGGAGTGGAATGTTTAAATCTTCGCCAACTGGACTTTGTTCGATTGGATCGGAACCTGGCATCACTGTCTCATCTCAACATGGCTCTAGTCAATGCTAGGTCCGTGTGCAACAAGACGTTCATTTTAAATGACTTTTGTACCAGACGAAACTTGGATATCCTATTCCTGACTGAGACTTGGGCCTCTGCTGGTGAGTCGTCAGTTTTTGAGGAACTATGTCCGCCGGACTGTTGTTTTATTAGTACACCACGATGTACTGGTAAGGGCGGTGGGGTTGCCATGGTTTTTAAACAATCCCTTAATATACGGCCCGTTTGTGTTGGGAGTTATTCATCATTTGAGTTACAGTGTATTGTGTTGGAGTCTGATTCCACTGCAGTGTTCTGTGCGCTTATTTATAGGCCACCTAATTTTGACAGTGCTTTTATAGGAGAGTTTTGTGAATTTGTAACTCATATTATGCCATCATATGATCAGCTGTTATTATTGGGAGATTTCAATGTACATGTGTGCTGCCCAGGTCGACCCTTGGTCGGTGAATTTTGTAACATTTTGGAATCTTTTGGTTTTATGCAGCATATAAATGGAGCAACTCATGTCCATGGTCACACTCTGGACCTTATATTGTCAAATGGTGTCACTGTAGAAAATGTAAGCGTAGAAGATGTCTCCTTCTCTGATCACAGTCCAATTGTTTTTAATGTCCGTGTCGAGAACTCTGTAGTAGTGGAAAAGCATCCGGGCCATTACTCTCGTTGTATAAATTCATCTACTCCTTCTCAGTTTAGTGAAATCTATCGTACTAATGCTGTTGATGGATCCATTTTGAATGCTGTTGAGTCTTCCATTGGGCCTGATGAACTGACTTCTTTTTTCTATGCATCTTGCTCTAATATTTTAGATGCTATTGCACCTTTTAAGTTGAAATTACCCAAGCAGAAATCGTATTACTGGCTGGATGATCATGCTCGCTCTCTTAGGCAGGCTTGTCGTCGAGCTGAGAGGAAATGGAAACAGGATTCTTTAATTGTGTCCTATGAGTTTTTTAAAGAATGTTTGATTAGCTTTCAGAATGCTGCAAAATCAGCTAGGTCAAAATATTTTTCAGATTTGATTACTACACACTCTCATAGACCTACGATTTTGTTTTCCACAATCAATTCTTTAATTAATCCAGGTTGTCGGTTTCATGTGGAACCCTCAACTGAGCTTTGTGAAATGTTTTTAAAGTTTTTCTCCGATAAAGTGTTAGCTATTCACTCCTCTTTTACCTTGCAGTTAACAGATCTGTCACTGTTTTCGCTGGCTAGTCCGGCTTCCTTTTCTTGTTTTCAAAATGTTTCTTTGAGGGAACTTTGTGATTTGGTCAATAAGATGAAGACAACTGCCTCTTCACTTGATGTCATTCCTTCTGAGATTATTAAGGCCTCTTTTTCTGAAATCGGTACTTCCATTCAGTCATTGATTAACTCGTCCCTAACTGCTGGGGTAGTCCCGAAATGTTTTAAGCATGCTGTAGTTCAACCTTTGCTTAAGAAACAGGGTTTGGAGGAAGGTTGCCTTGACAATTATCGGCCTGTCTCTAAGCTTTCATTTTTATCAAAACTTTTAGAAAAAGTTGTATATTCACAATTGATTTCTTTTTTGAATGAAGCTAAATTAACAGAACCTCTTCAATCTGGTTTATCTGCGCAGCATAGTACTGAGTCTGCTTTGCTTAAAGTGTTTAATGACATTTTACTTGCAGTTGATAGTGGTAAAAATACAGTACTTCTGCTTCTTGATCTTACAGCTGCCTTCGACACAGTTGATCATAATATTCTCCTCTGCCGGTTAGAGCGTTTGTTTGGTATCGGGGGTATTGCTTTGCAGTGGTTTAATTCATATATTAGAGACAGGACTTTTTCTGTTGAGTTAGGTAAGTTCTCTTCATCTGTTGCTCCTATTGTCTGTGGGGTGCCTCAAGGATCCATTTTGGGGCCACTTCTTTTTAATTTATATATGCGACCATTGGGAGATATAATTAGGAGACATAATGTTTCATTTCATTTATATGCTGATGATACCCAGTTGTACATACCATTGAAAGCTGGCGATACCATTGAACCCTTATTGGCCTGCCTTGGGGACATTAAGAAATGGTTGTCAAGCTGTTTTCTTCGACTTAATGAGGAAAAAACGGAAGTAATCGTCTTTGGCCCCCCAAAGTTGAGAAGTGGTCTAATAGATGAGCTTGGCAAGCATTTCTCCTCTGTCTCTTCCCAGGTCAGGAATCTTGGTGTCATTCTGGACTCTGAACTTTGCTTAACTAAACAAATTAATACAGTTGTCAAGAACAGTTTTTATCAGTTACGGATTATCTCAAGATTGAAATCATTTTTGTCTTTTAATGACCTGGAGAAGGTCATTCATGCTTTTATTACCTCCCGCCTCGATTACTGTAATTCACTATATTTGGGTCTTCCTCAGTCATCCATTGCACGCTTACAGATGGTACAAAATGCTGCTGCAAGGCTATTGACTAGGGCTAAGAAAACTGATCGTGTTACACCAATTTTAGCCTCTCTTCACTGGCTTCCTGTCCATTTTAGAATTCAATTTAAAATTTTGTTGTTTGTTTTTAAAGCACTTAATGGTCAAGCCCCATCTTATCTCACAGATCTTCTTACTCCACTTTCATCCTCCAGATCTTTAAGATCTTCTGACAGGGCTTTCTTAGCTGTCCCACGTTCACGCTTAAAAACAAAGGGCGATAGGGCTTTTTCAATCGCTGCCCCCCGTCTTTGGAATCAACTGCCACTAGACATTCGCCTTGCACCTTCTATTACAACTTTTAAAACGAAGTTGAAAACATATCTTTATTCCCAGGCATTTTAATTGGATTTTATCTATGTTGTATTGTTTTACTGTATTATCTGTCTTGCTTATTTTATGTTTATCTTTGACTTTGTTCAGCACTTTGGTCTGCTTTGCTGAGATAAATGTGCTATATAAATAAACTTTACTTACTTACTTTGTGGCTTACCCTCCTTGTGAAGGGTGTCAATGATTGTCTTCTGGACAACTGTCAGATCAGCAGTCTTCCTCATGATTGTGTAGCCTAGTGAACCAAACTGAGAGACCATTTTGAAGGCTCAGGAAACCTTTGCAGGTGTTTTGAGTTGATTAGCTGATTAGCATGTCACCATATTCTAATTTGTTGAGAACCAAAGACTTAAACTACTTCAGTCTGTGTGCATTGAATTTATTTAATACACGAGTTTCACAATTTGAGTTGAATTACTGAAATAAATTAACTTTTCCACAACATTCTAATTTATTGAGATGCACCTGGTATATGGAGGTGATGATCATTGGTAGGTGCGGATGATGACTGAGTGAGTGCAGGTGAGAACCGGGGAGGATGCTGGGAAATGTAGTGCAGAGTGTGAGTGAGGGAGTGTAACCGTGACAACATTGGTCTAAATTATTTATGAATGGATGAATAGACTTCATTGTTCTTTTTTGTTCTTTACACATCCAAGTGTCATTCCAAATGGCTCAGAAAATCATATTTTGGTCCATATTTAGCAACAGTGTGAACGTAACCTGTGTTACTCATCTTTGTCTCATATTGAGGTGAATTAAAGTTCACAGACACACAGATGTTCATCCCTTTTTTTGACCGTATTTGAAGCGTCTTTGAAGTTTTTCTTGAAAGAACATTTTCGCAAATATTTCCTCTGCCCTTATGGCACCTGGGTGACCACTGGGATGAAATATCAGACCGCAATTACAACTGCAAAAACGGTGAGTTTACTGGAACTGTTGGAGGAAATGAACTTTAAATGTCCTTTAAATGTTGTGATTTACAAGACATAACAAATTCAAAGTGCTTTCCATAACCCTGCTGTATTTATAGTGTCCATACTTTTGTGAGTGACTGGTTTAAAGCAACGGTAAGAGCATAGTAGGATTTTATTCGAAAAGAAAGTCATTCTCAGAGACATTATAAAGGGCTAGAGTAATATTTTGTTTTCATGTGTTGCCAGTTCTTTTAAAAACACATCTGTGATAACTCGCTCAAATAAAATCATTTAGCTTTTAGAATCGTTTAGCGCCGACGCAGTGACGTTATCCAACACCTGTGTGGCAATCGGATTGCGTTAGACGTCACCGCTTGTACGTGTTGACGCGCCGTGACATCAAAGGAAGTGAGATTGTCAGATAAATCCAAAATGAAAGGCTTTTAATGCCTGTCAAAACAGTTCACCCAGGGTCTGTGTCCATCATCACCTGACCTTTGGAGATGTTAGCAACTGCTCGATATTTGCATCAGCCTCTCCTGGATTTCAGACAATAGGTGCTGAGGTGGTCCACTTTGACACCGTTTCTCGGGATTTTATTTAAAGTGCCCCTATTATGGGTTATGAAAGGTTCTTTTTTGGTTTTGGGAGTACCCAACAACAGGTTGACATGCATGCAAGGTCAAAAAACACTTTCATTTTCTTATAATATGCATTTATTTTTACCTTATTTGCTCAGCGACTCCCAAACGATTCGCTCAACGATTCATTTTTCCAAACCCCTCCTTTGCGTGACGCTAATCTGCGGTGAATGGTCCGATTGGTCGATTTCATTTAAAGCAGTGTTTGTGACTGTGAGCAGTGCTGATTTGTGTACAGCCGTTACCGGGGAAACGGCTATTTTTAATGCCCCAAAAGTGGCACATAGTGGCAACAAGTGGGCGGGCAATATGCTAATATTTCAGTTTGACGTCAACATGAAATGGCTGAAGATTCGTTTTAAAAATGACTCGTTTCAATGATTCAGTCGACTCTTTCTTTTGAGAGACAATAACTTTATACACGGTGCACTTTCAGATTTAAAACTTTGCAGGATGTTTTCATTCACTTAGAGCTGTGTTACACACTGCATGAAAGATCATTTTCAAAAATCCATAATAGGGGCACTTTAACTCAGCCTTGAAAGGCCATGACTCAAGCTGTGGAGGAATTGAAGGCGTAGACATTTGGTTTGGGCGGCATGGCTGCAGTTCTCCACTCCGGCCGTGGTGGCTCTCATCTGAACAATGCTATCCCAGCAGGCCATTGGTGGACATGGCATAAGAGAGCGCTGGAACAATAACGTCCCCCCCTCCCCAACAGTAGCAATCTATTATTCACACACCTCCCCAATTCTGCTTCCCAATTTCTCACGCTTTCTTGTACTTATCTGAAAAGCATATTGAAGTACAATGATAAAATAGTTTTGTGTAAAAATTTCACTATAGATTATTGGCCACATTTGTAGCAGGTGCTTATTCATTAAATGAATGAATAAAAATATTACAGGTAGGAGTTACGAACACTGTAATTGGTTTATATGTTAAATAATCATCTAGTAATGCCTATTTCTAGAAAAATGTGTTAAATAGTTTACAAACGACACATTTTTTTAATTAATTTATTTATAATTATTTTTAATATTTGATAGATGCCGAAACAAAAAAGCATAAATAAATAAATACTCCAATTATAAATAATACAATTCAGACATTATTGATATGCATCAGATCAAAAACAGCTTTATATCATGTAATAAAAAAACTTTTTTATTAAAAACAAAACTACTACTAAATAAAAAATTAGTAAAACATTACAATTAACATGATAAAATGAATAGCCCTTACCACATTTCTGTTTTAAAGAGCATTTTCATAAGCAACAACAATAAAAATACAATAACTAATAATAATTATAATAATAACTATAATTACTAATAATTACTATATTATAATGCATGCAGATGTATGGACATACTAATTATTCATATTCTACTTATTATTCATATTATTTATCACTAATTATGATATTAACATATTAGAGAACAGAAACAGAATATATGTACTTTTATTTTATTTATTTATTTTAAATGAACAATTGAAGGTAAAACTGTAAATTGTAATTAAAAATGGCTAGGAAAAACTGTGACCAGGTTTATTAACTTAATATATAATTAAAAAATATAAAAAATTTAAATGCAATTAAATAAAAAAAAACATTATACAGTCAAAAATGATTTTAGATGTATTTTAAAGGATCTAGTTGTAGAGTCACCTGATTGTAAATGTTTTGAGTGAATTGTGTATGTTTCTAATGTATTTTGTTTTATGTGTAACTAAATGTGCTGCCTATCTTGGCCAGGACCCTCTTGTAAATGAGATTTTAAATCTCAAGAGTTTTTAACTCCTGGTTAAATAAAGGTTTATATAAAAAAAAAGATATTTCAAAGTTTAAATAATAATAATAAAGATCACTGGAGTTTGTTTTAAAAGAAAATACTATGTCAGTCTTTCTACTTCAAAATGTAATGATGTTTAATTCAATGTGTTACTTGCCTTTTCTTTGTAACTGTTTGGGAAAATGACTAGCAATTTTTTCATTGTAGTATAAAGGGATAATTCACCTATGACTTCCATGTAACTTTATTCCTTCAGTAGAACACAGAAGACATTTTTAAGAATATTTCAAAAATAAGTGCCTAAAAACTGTCTAAAACATCAAAAGAAAAAATAAAACACTTTTGCAAAATCACTTTGAAAATGTTTCAGTATTTTTAAGATGTTTTAGGGGAGAAAGAAATGCATACAGGTTCTTACTGACAGCAGGGTAAGTGAATTATACATACATTTTATTTTTGTCCCTGTCTTGGACATGTTATGTGTCAACTAATCATACACCCTCAAACAGCCCTTGTTTATTTGAAACACATTGTAATTATGGCTCGAGGAAATTACCGCTTTAGGAAATCAAACGCTGACTCAGGTCATGTGAGGTAATGCTGATTTCCTCGACTTTTTTACTGTAAAACAGAAGCCAGTGTGGCATCAACCCTAATGGAAAGGTCACAGGCAGCTACTTGGTATTTTGAAAATGTATCACATCTATGACTGAGTACTTTCTCATGACGTAGCTCCACGTGACCGACAGTTGTTTACTAGACTACTGCTTTTAAACCATTTAGTCACCAGACAATCTCGAAGCTCATTGGTGTGACTGGTGCCTAATTAACTTTCCCAAGGAAACAAAACTTTTTTTTTTTATTATTCACATCCCAAGCTTGAATGATGTAATGGGCCAAGGTCTACGCCACGCCAAAATCCGCTTTGCACAACCCATGACCAATTGTGAGCAAAGATCAATCAGCCCTCGAGAAAAGACTAGTCTTCATTTCGCTTCAACAAAACACGGATGAATGAGCCGCTAAATGTCTCTTGCTCACTGAAGATATATTGGTCTACATCTTTCTAATTTTCTCTTTAGCGCTGCGCCTTACTCATCACGGGAAGCATCATTTTCCTTTCACCTTTAAACAGAAGACATATTCTTACCTTCTACTCAGTTTATCTTATTATTGAACACTTTGTTTTAGTTTACTTGAAATTTCCTGGCAGGTGACAAGTTGAACGCTTTGGAACGCGTTTAGTTTCCATTCAAGTGTCAGGAGATTTGATTAAATCAGCTTTAGGGAGCAAGAATTTGGCAGCTTATGTACTCAAAAGTTCTCCAACCATTTTATTTTTTCAAACTGAAGGAAAAAGGTTACTTCCATTTACTGTATGTGATCTCAACCCTACTGTCCATCAACTATTACAGCTACAAAAGTCATTCACAAAGCCCACCATGCAGAATTTCATCACGAAATGTAACACTTTTTTTTTTTAAACAAGCTTAAGGTAGTTTATATATATATATATATATATATATATATATATATATATATATATATATATACACACATACATACATATGTATGTATATATATATATATATATATTTATTTTAAAAAAAAAATTATCAGAAGACAAAATAAAGTCTGAAATCATGGAGTACCAGCAAGGTTCTATTGTTAGTTTACAGAGCTTTAGCATGAAGAGACTTGCTAATGACAATTAACGCTTGTAAGATAACTGCTGAGTAATGAACTTTTCTGGGGGGTTTCTTTTGCAGCTTTGCCAAAGTTCTATTATGCCAAGAATAAAAAGTGACCACATAATGACACAAAAGATACTCTAAAGCAAATAACATTTTGATCAGTTTACTTTCTGTAGCTATAGCTTCATATTGAAATCTCTAGCTTCCTAGATTTTTAACACTTTTAAATTGCATTACAATTTTTTGCAAGACTACATTTTCAAATTTTAGCATTTAACTTTAATGTTTGCACTTTTGCACACTTTGTACTTTTGCACTTTATTTGTGGCCTCTGCATAATAAATTCATATGAGCATTTTGGCCTATTTTTCGTGTGCAGATCTTATTTGTTTTTGATCTTTGAGCTATTTTTGGATCTATGCACCGCCAGTAGTTTATGTACTTAATTGGAGTTGGACTTGTGTCTAACGCTGTACTTTTTCAGTCTCTTCTTCACTTTCATATACCAAAATATATTTCAAAATGTATTTCAGGAGCAAGAAAATGCATTTCTAATCTTACTGTAGCAGCAACAAAGAACTAGACTTACAATGATTTAATAATATTTGTGTGTGTGTGTGTGTGTATACAGTACATACATGTGTGTGTATATATATATATATATATATATATATATATATATATAGGGGTGTCAACGTTAACGCGTTAACGCATGCGATTAATCAAAAAATTTTAATGCGTTAATATTCTTTTAACACAAATTAATCATTTGATAAGGTTTGACCAACTTCTTCCCATCATCGCAGCGTGGAAGGTTATCTATCATTGTGTGATGAGGGTACAGTGAGCCAGTGTTGCCAGGATCGCGGCACAAGTGGCCGTGGGCTATTTTGAAAATACAGTCATGGGAAAAATTACAGAGCCGTGGGTTGCTTTTTTGGGCTACTTTTATAATCTACCGCGGCCGCCCAAAGTGTATATAGACAAATAAAAATTCAAATAGATCCTTTTACTAATGTGTATTATACTTGGAATGTATAACGTTACCTGACAACTTCAGAACGGAGAGGCGGTTGTAATCACAAACAACGTGAGTTTCAGCCAGAGCATACAACACAGCAGAAATAAACATGACAACAGCCACTATAGATTATATAAGATAATAAACACACGATTACGATAGGATATGGTTTCTATGTGATTTTCTTAAGATGTATGTGTACATCTGAAATGCTAATTTTTGCAGCGATATAAAAGGCTATAAAAAGCATATTTTAACAACAGTAAACGACCAAATTCCACATGTGAACACAAAAGGAAGTTATTACAAACACTCGATGGTGGTTTAAAGTGAGTTTTGAGTAAAAGTGCACTATTAATCTCATAAATTGTCTTATGAAGCATGATGCTAATATTAGCTCTAATGCACCTGCAGAACAGGTCCATTTTGTCATAATACTTCACGTAAGGTCGCAAGAAAATGTTTTGTTGTATTTATTTAGAAATACTTTTGATAATAGTTGGGTAAATGTATACTGGGAGTGAAGTGATGTAGCTTGGTAAACGTTTTATTGCCAGTATAAAGGCTGATAATGGCTGAATAAAAACAAATGAATAATGATAAAAGAATAATAAGGATTATGTCTTATACCTGGTGGAGGTGTGAAAGGTTATGTTTCCTTAAACTAGTTTGTCATGCATTTCTTTATTTCAACACATTTACAGGTAAATCCTAGTATTTTAAATTTGCGATGACTATGCAAATGAGTCCATGACTGTAATTAACACGATAAAAAATTTTAATCGATTGACAGCACTAATATATATATATATATATATATATATATATATATATATACTGTATATATATATATATATACAGTATATATATATATATATATATATATACATACATACATACATACATACATACAGATAGATAGAGAGACAGAGAGAATTGTTATACACTGTAAATTATATATATATATATAAAATAAAAATAATAAAAAATCCCCATATGAGTTAAATGTGCATATGTCTGGTTCATCCTAATTATGGGTTCTTCATTCATACTCAGTCTAGTTTTTACATATAAATCAAAAGCTTTATAACAACAATATACGATCAGCAAGGTGATAATTTTCATGAAATTATAGGGTACACATCATTGTGCTGAAGGCAATTTTTGGTTGTTTTGATTCATTTTTGCACTCTGATTTAAAACAGCGAGAAAATCCTTACTTGAAGAAACAAGCACCTCGCAGCAGGGGGTCTCTGGGTTTTAGCGGCCCTGCATGCATGCAAATTACCAGAAAAAAATCTCTCACTACTTAGAGAAATAGGCAATTACTTTTAATGGACCAAAAACTGTTTGGAATAGGGTCCATTTTAGCAGCATTGAAGCAGAGCTTCATTTGCCACCGTTTGCTGTGTCAGCATGAGATGTTAGTGTTGGTGTCTTCAGATTAAAAACCTTTCTAGAACAACAGTCTCCTTGATGATGTCAGCTGTTGTTAAAGTTAAAGATGACTTACCCATAATTCCATGCACATTTTCATCAACAACAAAACCCTAAACAATCTTTGATGTGTTTTTGGTACATCTGTCATACCAATTACTTTAGTACTGCATGCATATATATATATAGCTTTGAAAATAATTGTCTGCTAAATGATTAAATATATACATAATTGTCTTGACAATTTGTTGAAGGCGACTTGCTACACCAGTACTTCCTTGATATCAGAGAGTGAATTTATAGACGCAAATCTTTAGCATGCTAGTTACTGCTAGCACATCATGCTAAACCTGTCACTGAAGGTGCGGTCACATTTACCTTTGTTCTGCAAATTTACGAGAGCAAAATCCAGTCTTTTCTATAGAGCCTCAGACATGACATGCAATTGTCACGATTGTTTCACGATGACAATCTTTCATCTGGGACAGCCGAAAATCGTGCAGTGTGTTTAGGGCTTAACACATTAGCACGATTTACTAATTTGTTCCCTCGTTTTAAGTAAATTGTTAGTGTAACAGGGCGAACGAGACGAGAGGCATGCGTAGTGTTGTTTTTGGCGGCCTGTTTTAATTTTAGTTTTAGTCTAGTCTTTGTGTGAAGCTGTCATTTTAGTTTTTATTAGTTTTAGTCAAGTTCATACTCTTTTTAGTCTAGTCAAGTTTTAGTCAACTAAAAGTCTGAGCATTTTAGTCTTATTTTAGTCAGAATTATCCATGACTATTTTCGTCTAGTTTTAGTCAACAAAAACTGATGACATTTAGTCTAGTTTTAGTCAATGAAAATTTTATTTTAGTCTCTTTTTAGTAATGCAATTCTATTTAACCCAGTAAATATAATATAAGTACCTAGCAGTATAGACGAAACCAAAATTTTATTTTAGCCAAACCCATTTCAAACAAGGTTATCTTATTATATTATTGTTACCTTATAGACTCAAGAATACATCCAAAGACACTCTGATTTGAATTTACAACATTTATTTTACCAACCAAACATATTAGAAGTACACACACATAAATTGAAATAAATAAAAACAATAAATAAAATAGCATCACATGACAATGCTTGAAAAAAATATATACATTCAAGTTTAACAGAGAAACAAGGTGCTTGAATGCTCGAGCTACAATAACATACTAAAAAGTGCAAATAAAATGCGTCTCTTATTTGTATTGCTTGTAAACTGAAGTCAGATGAAGCCGGCCATCGGTCACTTTCTCTGTGTCATACTTAACTGTGTTTGTTGTCGCCTTCTAAATAATGCCGCGAGTGGAGCTTGAGGAAGTGACGTCGCCTGCGTCTGTGCAGACTGTTGCCAAGTCCGCGGTTTTCCCGCGGAATTGGGCTACTTTAACACTGTTGCTGCGGGTTGTTTTTCATGTCCGCGGGTTGAAGCGACCCCAATAACGTGATATTTAGCCCCTGGAATGCTGGAATGGAATATTTAGACCCTGGAACTTTACCGGGGAACCCCCCTCGAAATGCGATAGGGCTAGTTTTGAGTAGCAATTGGGCGGGGTTTGTTGCGAAAACCTGGCAACCCTGACAGCCCCTGAAGTAACGTTAAGTCACATGAAACAGAAATACTGCAAAATAATAATAACGCGACTAAACGAGACAAAATAACGTTATAACATTTCGTTTCGTCTTGTTTTGGTCAACGAAAATGAGACATTTTAGCATAGTTTTTATTTTGTAAACCACATTTAGTCTCGTTTTTATTCGTCAACGATATTGCATTATACATTTAATTATCATAATCATCACATGACCAGCATTTACGTTGCGTCTCGTCTCGTTTTCGTCACATGATAAAGGTTCGTTGACAACGATATTTAGTCATAATTTTCGTTGACGAAAGCAACACTAGGCATGCGGATCCATTTGCAAGCTTTATTAAACGGAGACATGGTCAAAAACACAGGCAGACACCAGCAAACAGGTATGGCAAGGGCAAAACACAAGAATAGTCCAGTGAACAGATGGGGTCGATTGGTGGCGAACATAATCCAGGGGGCAAAACAAAGAGAGATAATCCAAATACACGGTAATAGTCCCGGCAGGAGCAAACAGAGTCCAAACGACAAGGCAAGAGAAAAATACAAGGCAGGCTAAAAACTTTGGGAAAGAACAAGACTAAACTAAACTTTAACACAAACTAAACTGAAACACGGAATGGCTCGGTATAGCAGCTATCACTAGGTGAGTGATAAATGCAGAACAATACTCGGCGATCTGAGTCAGCTGAGACGTGACGAGACTCTGGGAGGTCAGCTGAGATGTGACTTAACTCATGATGATCAACTGTGACTTTACTTGACTCAGGACGATCGACTGTGACTTGACTGGACTCACGAAGATCAGCTGTGACTTGAATGGACTCACGAAGATCAGCTGTGACTTGAATGGACTCACGAAGATCAGCTGTGACTTGACTGGACTCATGAAGATCAGCTGTGACTTGACTGGACTCATGAAGATTAGTTGTGACTTGACTGGGTGGTGTTGTGGCCGCCATTTTGCAAACGCGCTCCAGTACGTCCGCCATTTCGGTCATGGACGCGGTGTCACATTCTTCCTCCGCGGTACCCACAGTAAACAAAGAGCCAACAGTCAACAAGACATAATCCATAAACTGAGCGAGTGATGAACGCGGACCCTCACGTCTAAACTCAGATCGTAGAGGTTGGTTAATGCCATCACAGAAAAACTCTATCAACAAACAGTCATAGATGTAAATGTAAACAGAATATTTCACGATGGCTAAAAATTTGCGGATATAATTCTCCAGGGATCGCGGGCCTTGTTTAAGGGCTAACAAAATTCTTGCCGTGTCCATACCTGGCCAATGTTCTTCAGAAAAGCTGCTGGATCCTTGTGTGGCCGAGTATTCTGTAACAGGGCGATAAACTTCAGGAAAGAACAAGACTAAACTAAATTGGTAGCAGATGTGAGTGTGTAATCAGTGCAATGGATGATGGGAACTGTAGTCCGGAGTGACATGTAACAGTATGTGTACTGTGAGAGTCAATGTAACGGAAGAGCGACCTCTGGTGGCAAGCAGATGGAAGTCCATGGACTGGATTCGTGACAGTTAGCATGTTTTACTAATTCGTTTGCTAATTCATTTTAGTGAAATTGGGGTTTCGTATATTTTCATTTCATTTTACTAACTCCTGTCCGCAATTTCATAAAGAGGGTGCAATAGGCTATTCACATATCATTCAACAAACAGAACAAATTAGTAAATCATGCTCATAATTTACTTAAAAAATTTGTTCACTTTCAGAGTAAAAATTTCCTGATAATTTACTCACCCCCATGTCATTCAAGATGTTCATGTCTTTCTTTATTTAGTTGAAAAGAAATTAAGTTTTTTGAAGAAAACATTCCTGTTTTTTTTGTTTTTTTTGCTAGTTGGTCATGAGCTAGTTTAAGCTAGTTATAAGCTGGTTATGAGCTGGTCCTGAGCAGGAGCTAGTTGCTTAGGACCAGATCATAACCAGCTTATAACCAATTTAGGACCAGCTTATACCAGCTGCCATGCTTCAAAACCTATGCTGTTTTTTTTTTTTTTTTTATAAGGATAGTGGACTTCAATGGGGATAAATGGGAAGGTACAAATTGCAGTTTCAATGCAGCTTCAAAGGGCTCTACAAGATCCCAGCCGAGGAATAAGGGTCTTGTCTAGCGAAACGATCGGTCATTTTCTAAGAATAATACAAATGTATATACTGAAATGCTCGTCTTGCACTAGCACTGCGATGTGCATCCACTACTTTGCGCATTACGTAGTTACGTTGGAAAGGTCACACGTGACATAGGCGGAAGCAAACGTGCAAAGACTAAGTCAAAAGCCCTTTACAAAAAAAGGTAAAACAATGATTTCAGACAATTTTGAAGTTGGAGGAGAAAATCAGATGGAGTTCGGTATTACGTCACGCGTGACCTTTCTGTGTCATATAGGTAAACATTCACTTACTGACTAGTTGGCTACTTTTCTGGATGACTAGTTGAATAGTAATAATGAGTGGTCATGCAAGCCCTTTTTTTGACTTTTCAAGACAAAATAACACATTTGCATCATCAGTGTATTATATATAAGGTGTGATATGAGTTACACCATTTTACCTATGGCATACAAACCAACCAAAATAGTTCTTAAATGTGCATCCAACTATGACGACACATCTGAATTATGCAAACAGTAAGTCTTTGTGTGGTTCACCTAATCTCCTCTATCATGATGAAGATCAGAGACTAAGTGGCTCCGTGATCGAGCTGCCAAGCGGCATGTCACACCTTCTCCAGAGGCGTCCTGTGTAAGTGTACATGCGTGACCTGCTGTAACCTGCACATCTGTTCATCCACAGGCACACTGTGCAACCACAATTACATTTACCGACCTCAAAATGTTTGCTCATCCTGGAACATGTACAGCCATATCCGTCTTGAACGATGAGCGAAAATTAAAAAATAACCTCATGCATTTTATAAAATGAGTGTAGGATTTACTCTCATATAATCTTAACTATGAAACTGCTAATAATTTTTACTAATAATTATGAAGAAACACCAAGTAACACATTGAATTAATCGTAAAATGGTTAAGTAGAAATACTGAGATAGTATTTTCTTGTTTTAAATGTATTTCTTTTTTAAGCATCATCCAATAACAACAACAAAAAAGGGGCAAAATGGACTTACTTACTTTGTATTTTCATTCAACCATGCTAATGCTGCCCATGCTAAAACAAAAATTAATGACAGCATATACATAAAAAATTTGTGTATATTTTCACTAAGAAACTGCTAGTAAATTTTACAAATAATTACAAAAAAACGGCAAGTGACACATTAAATTAATTGTAAAATGCTTAAATACTGAAATAGTATTTTCTTGTAAATTGTTATCCAATACTCTTTATTTTATTTACAACTTCAAAAAATCTTTTATACAATGTACGATTTTGGAACGACATGAGGGTCAGTAAATAATGGCAGAAATTTTATATCTGGCTTAAATGACTCATTCTGTATTTTCTACATACATGTAGAAAATGCTTCTCTACAGTCAAACTAAATTACAGATTGTGTTTGTGTGCGTTTCTGAAGCGAGTTCACCCCTCGGCACTTAACACGGCCTACTTGTTTTCTCACGAAGAACTCGGGCGATCTAGTTCAGTAAAGCAAACCGAAGTGTAACTACTGTGAAAACATCTCTGGTTACCTCCATGTCTGTGGCTATGTTCCTTACTGGTCTTAAACAAAAGCGTTTGAAGTTCTGAATGAAAAATGACAATACACTATGCACGACTCAAATGGATTGAGAGCGCATTCACCTGCAATTATAAACCGCATGAGAATGTAAAAACAGGAAAAAGTGAGCAAAATTCCCTCAAGGGGCCAGCGTTGAAGAGGTAATATTCTATTTTCAGGGAGTATGTGGTTGAATCTGACATCGGTATTTATATTTTTTAGTCATTAAAGGAGATTATAATTTGTTTCTGGAATAAAATTCACTTACCTGCAGTAATAATGAGGCTGGTACTTTGCTGAGATATGACCACATATTTATTTGGTTTGAAACAGGCTTTGTCTGTTTCCTGAAAATTAAGACACACAGAATCCAAAGCATTTAGGAGTGGTATTTATTAAAGGTAGCTGTCTGGCAGAGCTTGATAAAGCAGACCGCACTTCTCCGACTCGTTTTAAGTCTCCTGGGAGGTGATTAGAAATTGAGCATGTACAATAAAAAAAGTATTTTTTGCAGCAAAACAAAATGGACGGAAAATTATTACTTTGAAAGCTCATTTGGTGCTCAACTTCAAGCAAGGCCCCGGAATGCTTTGTCAAAGCTCGCTGTATGAGAGCATCAACAGGCCTCAAAAATGCCCACTTTTAAATTCCCTGGGAGACCTCGACAGTTTAAGTCTAGTGAATTACATCTGAAAAAATGTTTTTAATATGTAATTTTAATATGCATCTGGTCATAGAGTTTTTTCAAAGGATGTCAAGGCTTTTTAGGTCGGGTAGAATCTGCGATCTGATGCAGTTCGTTTGCTGGCTTCCATGGCTGCAATATGATGTGTTTTCTGCCAACTGGCAACCGGGGTGTCTAAATATTATTGGTCAAAGTGTCAGTGGGCGGAGTCACACAGAACAAAACAAAAACAGACATTCTGACACAGAAAACACATTTTAAGTTAGAATAACTGGTTGTAGCATTGTTTATTGGAGAAACAAGTATGTGAACTTAGCATGTTTCCTAAATAACTGCAAAAATATTATGGTATTTTTAAGATTTAGTAAGTCAAAAAATTTCATACAACACCTTTAACATTGATTGGCAAATTTCGTGCATGAAATCCAGTCATTTCAATAAGAATCCACGCAATTGGGAATTGGGTGTGAGGACAAAAATTGTCCCCACACAGATTGTGCTAACAATCACTAAGAGTAATTATAAATTAATAATTTACACCCCGCAACAATCTAGCACTCTTAACACCTACCAGCAGCCTCTAGAAACTGCATCGCTATGCTTCAACAACCACCCAGAACACCTTAGCAACAGTATTGTGGTATGTGCTCACATATAGTAACACCCTGGGAACCACCATCTACAGACTAGCAATTGCACTGCAATACCCTAACAACCACAACCAAGCAACCACATAGTGATGTGCTATAAACTAAATGCTGAAAATCACCCAGGACACCTTAGCAACATCTTAACAACCACCAGCAGCCTCCAGAAACTGCATTGCAATGCTTTAACAAGCACCCAGAACACCTTAGCAACAATATTGCAAAGTGCTAATAATTATTCAGGACACTTAGCAACCACATACATAGTAACGCCCTGGTAGCCACAAAGATCACCCTAACAATTGCACTGCAATGCCCTAGCAATCACAACAAAGCAACCACATAGCAACATGCTGAGCACCCTAGCAACATATTAATAACCACAAATACCCATAGAAATTTCATAGTAACACCCTAATAACAACCCAGATCTCCTTAGCAACAGTATTGCAGTGTGTTAAGAAATAGCAATGTGCTAACAACTACTCAGGACACCTTAGTACAGTGATGGGCAAACTTGGCCCTTCCAGGCCACTTTCCTGCCGAGATTTGATCCAACCCTGATAAAACTCACCTGCCTGTAGCCTTCTAGTAGTCTTGAAGACAATGATTAGCTGGTTCAGGTGTGTTTGATTAGGGTTGGAGCTAAACTCTGAAGGAAAGTGGCCTGGAAGGGCCGAGTTTGCCCACCCCTACATAGTCACAACCTAGTAACCATCTCCAACACCTTAGAAATTGCATTGCACTGCCCTATCAACCAAGCAACCTGAAAATCAACCAAAACATCCTAACAGCATCTTAACAACCACAAACACCCCCAGAAACCGACTAGCAACACCATAATAACCAGAACACCTTAGAAATAGTATTTCAATGTGCTAACAATTACTCAGGACATCTTCGCAATCACATACTTAGTAAAACCCTGGTAACCACAAAAAAATAAAAAAAATAAAAACATGTGATGTCCTAGCAACCACAACCAATCAATTACATAGCAACTTAACGAAAATAATACATAATGAAAATCACCCAGAGCACCCTAGCAACATATTAACAACCACCAGTACCCCTAGAAATTGCATAGCAACACCTTTATACCACCAAATACACCTCATCTATAATACTGCAATGTGCTATAAATCACATTAACAACAGAGAAGCACTGTAATGTCATGGCAATGACCCCCTCACCCTAGCAGAAGCATTGCATTGTAGCAATGCGATGGCAATCCTTCAGAAAGCCCTAGCAACAACCTAACAACCACCAGAACACTCCATAAATTGTATAGCAACACTCTGGTAATGGCCCACAACACCCTAGCAACCGCTCAGAACACCTTAGCAGCTGCATAGACCTGACAACAAACCACAACACCCCATACCGCTCAGAACACCTTAGCAACAATACACTTCATCTACACCATTGCAGTGTGCTATAAATCACTCCGAAAACCTTAGCAACAGAGGAGCAATGTAATGCCATGACGATGAGCCCCTAGCAACAGTACTGCAATGTAACAATGTGATGGCAATACCTCAGAAACTCCTAGCAACATCCTAGCAACCACCAGAACACTTCATATAATGCATAGCAACGCCCTGGTAATGACTCACAACATCCTAGCAAAAACTCAGAACATCTTAGCAGCTGCATAGCCCTGACAACAAACCACAACACCCTAGCAACCACTCAGAACCCTTTAGCAGCTGCACAGCCCTGACAACAAACCACAACACCCTAGCAACCACTCAGAACACCTTAGCTACGACCTAAAACACCCTCACATCACAACGGTGAGTTTTGCACAGGCATGCATGCTGATTTTCTTGAGAAAATGCAAAAATCTTGTCTTTACACTGTTTTTGTGCAATAGAGCTATATCTTGATCATATTGCACATCTCCAGAGTTATAAAAGCAACCAAGTGAGAATAATGGCTATGCAGGCTAATACAGTTCAAATCCTTCAGCAAAGAGTATTCCTCGCAGTTTTCTCCTTAAGGCCTTAATCCATGAAGATATTAGCTCAGTCAGTGGACTGAGACATTATACGACGGGACAAAAGACCATCAAGACAAAACTGCATTCAATTGAGTCTAAATGCTGTAATAATCCTAACTGTTGTACCACAAGCCATATGGTGCAAAGCCTTTTGAGCTTTAGCTCTTACTGTATAATATCAAACAGACTTTCACTCAGCAATGTCATTTTACATAATACAGTATGTTCTATAAATACAGTATGACTTTTTCATATTTTAAAAAAAGAAGTCTGTTAAGTGGTTTGATAGGTGAATGCAGTTGTTATTCAACTTTCAAATTCAATTTCCATGACTTGTGAGCGTTGCATGACACATAGTTCATGTCACAAAATAAACTAAACTAGGTTTCAGGGCCTGTTAAGACCATTAGACTGACGAATGACAAATGACAATCACAATTAAGTAACCCAAAAAAATCCCTCTTTTAAATGGACAAAGCCATTAGATGACTAGATGCTCCTAGCCGGGGAAATTACACCATGTTCGCCTGTGCTTTTTTTTTGGTTTTATGTCTTATGTATCATCTCCATCCTGTTTATAGGCACCGTTCTTTAAAAGTAATTTGCCAAACAAAAACAGCTTGACGCAAGGCAACACAACATATCCTGCCGCACTCTTAAATGGTTTTTCCATTGGGCCCCCACATAAAGTCATGTCTGCCATCTTCTGGCGCACTGGAGAAAAATGTGTTTGGAAAATCCACAATGAGATTAAATAAAGAAAGAGTTTGTGTTTTCTGCTTCCCAGATGTTTCTCCTGAGTAAAAGGACCCAACAAATGTCTCTAGTGTTCCCAAAGAGATCTCAAAATGTGCATAGGTGTGCCAAGATACAAAAACCTGCAATCAAAACTCAATATAAACTCAAAAATGTCTCGTCAAATTATGCACTCTTACTGTACACCAACAACTGTCCCATTTATTTCTTGTCTTTCACCCTCCAAGGAATTTAAGGAGACATTGTTTGAGAAATCCCTTGAGGTACAAAAGAACAACCTCAAGCAACTCAATTGCTCATCTATAAACTGAATTCAAAGATACAGAATCAAAAGCCTTTCAAGTACCAACTCCATTCGTGTAACATTCCTTTAATTTTTTCTCAAATCTATTTATTCCTTCTTTAGGGGTGTCACAGGAACATTTCATGTTGGTTAGATCATGCTTTGGCTTTGTGGGTGGGAAACATGGCACAGTCTTCAAAAGAATTGTAGGCACAGTTGTGTCTCATTGAAAGTCACAAAAAGAGACCACAATTGTATTGTCATGTCAGGAATATGGCAGCAAATGCAGTTAAAGTGACATAATTGTTTAAATATTCGGCAGGATGCTAAACTGGATTTGAAATTCAGTGGCAATAAAGGCATCATGTCCAACACACTCTCATGGCAATCTGGAACCATTTTACATTTTGGTAAATTGATGGCAAATTTGTATGAATTCATACAATCTCATTCCTCTGCCTATGCCCTGAGGGTCATTTTTAGGACTGGGCCTTCATTCTTGCTTTTCTTCGTTTTTCAATTATTCTTAAATTGTTAATATTATAACTTTCGGGAAGCATTCAGCACATATGAAAGAGCACAAAATGATGAAGTGCAAATGAATGCAATAGATACAAATACAAAATCTACAAAATACAATACAAAAAAAAAGCCTTGGAGTTTTTTCATTGACTCTTTAGCAAGAACCACCATACAATCAAGATAACACCAAAACTTGCTATCTTCTTCTTTAAAAAATGTATTTTTTTTTTTTTTTTTATATTTTAAAACTTAAAAAAAAAGAATTGCATTTGGGAACATTCTTATGAACTTCTTGGAATTTATATTAAGATGCATACTTCTTTCTTAAGAAGATTTTCATGAATCCAGTCCCAGAAAGGTTTAAGTGTTACCCGGCAAATTTCCATCTCACTCGTTCTGTTCCCAAATAATGCCACCCAGTCGGCAAAATAGAACCTCAAACTTTATGTGAACAAGTACCATTCAGAATCTAGACCCAGGAAACATGATGCTAATGATCTCTCTTTGAGTCCAACATAAAACAGGAAACTGATTCCATATCTGGAACCTTTTTGGTAAAACATCCTTCTTGTATCTAATTAATTTATATTTATGATTGGGGACAATTAGTGTGTCTTGCCACAGTTGATTAATAATCAAACAATGAGCCTATATTGCTAGAAAATGTCAAGCTTTTGGTGAGCCCCCTTTAGCCTTGTGTGTTGAGGTTGAAAATTTCACTCCAGGGTGCTTTCTGGAGACCACTTCTATTGAAATAATATTTGAACAGTAGTTTAAGATGAGAACAACGCCATTCTTCATTTCAGGTTGTACCCACGAAAAATGCAGCATTGGCTTTTCCTCTAAGGAGATAGCGTGCAGAGTGTTAGGCCCACAAGATCAGTGTGTTCTTTGGTTAGCATGAGGTTTTATAGGTTGGTCTTGCTGTGGAACATCCTAACACTCTGTTAAAAGATAGAGAAAATGTACAGTTAATGCTCAAGGATTAAGGCATTAAACATTTGACATTCCGGTCCTCAGGAATATCAAGAAGCCTGCTGTGCCTTCGAAGTGTTAACAGGTATGTACCCCAGCACCCAGTGTGCTTAAGAAGCACATCGTGTTTTGGAAGTGTGTTGAAGAAAGCAATGTAACCCTAAAGTGCTGGAGAAACGTCTTTGTATTATTTTTGCTGTTACTTTTGGTGACACTAGAGGTGCAATTATACACTGTTTAGGGAATATTCTTTTCAGCCACAACATTTACAACACTGACCAGTTGAATAACATTGATTATAACATTACAGTGGCACCTATCAAGAGATGGGTTATATTAGGCAGCAAGAGAACAGTCTGTTCTTGGATAAGGGCAAGCGAAAAGATCTAAGTGACTTTGACTAGTGCCAGACGGCAAGACGACTGGGTTATAGCATCTCCAAAACATCAAGTCCCGTGGGGTATTCGTATGCAGTGGTTAGTACCTACCACAAATGGTACAAGCAAGGACAAACGATGAACCGGCAACAGGATCATAAAGTCTCAAAACCAAAGAGATATTCTTTATCAAAGTTAAGACTCTGCCACGCCCCACTAAAACAGCTCATTCAAACACACCCCCACATGTCTACGTCACGCTGTGGAAATATTTGCGTAAGGCTTTGTTTCAGTAACGCAGTAGTGTTGATGCAGCCTGTCAGGGAGAAGCTGTGTGTTTCTAGGCGAAAGCAAAAGCGCTGTATTTGGCCTTCCGAAAGTAGATGCATTTAGGAATCATTAAGATTACTTAAAACAGGACAGCAACGCATTTTATGGACGACCAATTCGTGAACCTAGAAGAGGAGGTAATTCTGACTTTGCAATGACAATCTGGCGCTTCTGAATCAGCTACTGTAAATATGTTTTGTTATTAGTTTAAGTATTTGCTATTGATTGTTCAAATGCGGAGTTTTGCGCGTCGTGTGTGTGTGTGTGTGTGCGCGCGCATGCGTGTGTGTGTGTGAGAGAGAGAGAGGCAGGGTCACATCACAGCACATCAGCTATCTTAATCGTGGCTTGTGTGTGTGTGTGAGAGAGAGAGACGGTCACATCACAGCGGAGTGTACAGCCCGTCAGAAATCGTCTTAATCGTGGCTTGTTTGCAAACACATACGAGCTTCATCACTGTGTCTGTCACGCGACTCTGTTCCCTTCTTGGGCTTGAACTGATGGTAAAACTAAGGACATTATTAACTGTCTTTACTTTAATTTTGAAAGCTGAAGCTCGCGATTATGGAAAGGGGCATTACATTTCCGACACGGCTTGTGGTGTTCGGCCAATCACAATGCACTATGCCAGTTGGCCACTCAGAGCAGACTGCGCTTGTTGGAAGGAGGGACTTTGTAGAAAACGAAGCGTTTGAGAGAGGCGGGGCATAGAGGCAGGGGCGCCGCTACGGATTCTGGGCCCCCTGGACAGCATATTCACTCGGGCCCTCCTGCGGGGGGGTGATCTTGTTGGTTTTCCCCTCCGTACAGATCATGTTCCGGTAGAATCCCCCTCGGTAGAAATCGCGATTGCGTTCTCGGCAGAGTCCTGTACACAGGCCTCAAATTTAGGCCCTGGCCCGAGACGCTCAGGCCCTAGCCCGGCATTTGTCCGACAGCTTAACAGAATTACCAGCCCGAGTCCGACCCGAGCCCATCTTTTTTTTCTCTTCTCCCAAATCATATTATACTTTTTCAGCTATTAAAATTGTTCAGTTTTGTATGTAATGGCAAAGTGATAATATTTTGTTTCAGTTTTTTATAAAGTTAATTTAGAAAAACGTTTGGAGCATTTTTTTTGTTCGTTAAATAAGTTTTTTCTTTCTTAAAGTAAGGACCAAGACGCCAGCGGCAGACAGTGAGCTGATTATAGCAATGTTTGATCAATTCAGCATTCTCAAATCCTCACAACTTGCCTAAAATAAATAAAATAAAATAAAATCTATAGATATACTAAAACAGTTCAAGTTTAGTATGTGCGCTGCATCCTAGTTTGTGCGGAGAGTGGAAGTTAAAGCGCAGGACATGGAGGCACCAGCGCAATCAATTGCATTTTTTTTTATGGAAACAACTTACTCTGTAATTTTTGCTCATAATGGTAAGAGTAATACATCATTCGGAACTGTAAAGGGTCTACTTTTATTTGTGTGCACTCACAATATCAACAAAACTTTTTATAAAATATATAAAATAATTTTAGAAAATAAAGAAAACAATGATGCGCCATCTCGTCTTGAACAGGAGCGCTTCACAAAAATGAACCGTCAGCGAATACATGCCTCACAGACATGATAAATATATCTATAGAAAGCTTTAAATTACTACTTGGCGAAATAAATCAAATCGAAAACAAAAACTCTTTCATTATAATCCGTGAAGATGCACTTCTCTCTGAGGACAGGGGCGGCGACAGAGAATGTTGAACGCAGGTGCTGAGGGGGTGCTAGATCAATGACAGGGGGAGCCGGGCAATTAATAGTAAATATGACCAAAACAGGTTGTTATTATTATTATTATTTTATATGAATAATAAAATCGCTGTATAGGCGCATTTCAAATGTTTATGAGGAATGTGGGAGTATTATCGCGCTTAGCCTACTGCATGGGGCGCACGCAATTATTTTTATTTATTTATTTTTTCCTGCGGAAAGAGCTTACCTATACTCCCGTCATTTTTGGATGTGCTTTCTGTCGTCTCATGCAGTCTCCGTGAATGGAGCGTGTCACAACAATGAACCAGCTCACAAAGACATAATAAATAAATCTGCAGAAAGCTTGAAAACCAATTAAAATAAAAAAAAAACAAATCTTCTCTGATTATGTAGTCCGTATAGGCGCATTTCTCTATTAAAGGCACTTCCACTGTGGAGATGGCGAGTCTGAGAAAGCACTAGTTTATTAATAAATAATTAAAATGTCTTCTTTTTCCCCGATGCATTCATAATCATTACTTAGCCGGTGCTTTGCGGCAAGCTTTATGCATGCGTTTGAGCGCGGAATAATACGCCTAAATGCCTAAATAATAGGCATAAATAATAACCTAAATGGTTATTATACTATCAATTTAATATAAACATGCGAATAGTTGACTAGAAAAATCTTTAGTCGGGGCAGGCCAACAGTACTTGGCACAAGGAACGATCCATTTTTAAAATAAAATGCTGACATTACGTGCGACTGCAAATCACGTTATTGCATTGCAGTATTTATGCATGTGTTTAATGAGTCAAATGTTTTTATTTTATTTCATTTTTTATGGGGGTGCTATGGGGGTGCTTTGGTTTTTCTTGGGGGTGCTGGAGCACCTGCTAGCCCCTCCCTAGCGTCGCCCATGAATGAGGAGATGGCGAGTCAGGATCATCATCTTCATCATCTTGCGACACTGACACAGAAAACACTAGTTTATTAGTAAATAATTCAAATATCTCCTTACTATTTCCCCCTGACACATTCATGGTAATTACTTTTGCTGGGGCTTTATGGCAAGCTTTATTGCATGTATTTGAACGCAGAACTCTTCAGCTGCGCTGACGGCTCTCTCTGCTGCTGCGGGACACTAAACACCGTAGAGCCGCTCTTGACAGTCGCAACACGGTCTCCTGTTGTTTCCACCAGCGCGGCAATTTTTTTCATCACTAATTGATGGATGTCTAAAATATAAAAATAAGGAGAAGCCTAAAACAGGCCCGAGGCCCGGTCTGCGTCTAAACTATGACATGAAAATTGGCCCGATCGAAGCGGGCTGAAATGCAGGGCTCTAGCGTTCCCCTGGGTAGAAATCACATTTCCCCCTCGGGGGCCCCCTCCCATAGTCGGGCACTTAGAATCGTCCTAACTCCTCCCCCCCCTTACGGCGCCCCTGCATAGAGGACCTACAATAATGTACAGTATTTGAAAAATAATGTGTTTTTTGAACATTAAAGCATGTCAACATATTCTGTTACATCAAATACACAAAATAATGATCTTTAAAAAAGCATCATATGACCCCTTTAATGCTGGACAGAAAGTGTCAGAAGAAAGATACCGCTTTTCCACCGGGGCCTGTGCCGGAGCCAGAGCCCAGTTCAGAACCGGGCTGCGTTTTTCCACTCAAAAAAAGTCTGGGCCAGTGCCCAGATCCTGGTTCAGAACCGGCTCCAATATCTTGCTGGTTTCGAACAAGGGAACCTATAAACATTAGTAGGCGTAGTTTTCACTACAGACTGCAGTTTGAAAGGCACCACTTTTAAAAGCCGTTGGAGTTCAGGTAAATTAACAACATTAACAACACCAATTAAATACGTCAGTTCAGCAGTGGTCGGCAGAAGAGATCAACGCTCTCCTTCCACAAGAGATAAGTGATTCCAGTCACATGTTGGTGACGTAGAGGGTTCTGCTCCCTGCCAGTGGCCGAGCACTGGCACCAGCCCCAGTGGAAAAGCGGTAAGAGTGAATTGCAGTTCGCTGCATATGAGGCTGCGCAGCCACGGACAGGTCAATGATGACCCTGAAAGGTCTACTATGGACACATGAGCATCAGAACAAGAACGTGTAAGAAGGAAGAATGGAAGAAGGTTGCCTGGTCTGATGAATTCCGTTTTCTTTTAGATCAGGTGGATGGTGGGTGAGTGTGCAAAAGTTTACCTTGGGAAGAGATGGCAGCAGGATGACTATGGGAAGAAGGCAGGTCAGCAGAGGCAGTGTTATGCTCTGGCCAATGTTATGGAAACCTTCCTTGGAAAGTCCTGTTGTGGATGTTACTTTGACACATACCACCTACCTAAAGACTGTTGCAGACCACGTACACTCCTCCATTGCAATAGCATTCCCTGATGGAATGGCCTCTTTCAGCAGGATAATGCACCTCACCACACTGCAAAGTTTGTTCAGGAATGGTTTGAGTTCAGGGTGTTGCCTTGGCCTCCAAATTCCCCCAAATCTCAATCCAGCTGAGCATCAATGGGTTGTGCTGGACCAACAAATCTGATCCATGGAGGCTCCACCACGCAACTTGCATGTCTTCCAGGGCACTGCTGCTGATGTCTTGGTGCCAGATACCACAGGACACGTTCAGTGGTCTTGTGAAGTCCATGCCTCGATGCTCAGAGCTGTTTTGGCAGCACAAGGGGGGCCTACACAATATTAAGCAGGTGGTTTTAATGTTGTGGCTGATCAGTCTATGTATTTGTATTTGTTTCATTTTTATACCTTGTGGTGTAACTATCAGGCAAAAGGGAATAACATATTTTTCTCACACCTTGAATAAATGTAAATATTTGTTATTTAATGTTTTTTAGGTTTGTGAAGGTAAGGTATCATTATTATTTTAACAAACATCATGATTAATTTATTAAAGTGGGAAGTTGCACTACATGACAATTTTTACACATTGTCTGTATGATATAATTTTTCTTTTTTTTTACATTTGGTTGCAAAACATGACTTTCATCTCTTATTTTTAGTAGGAAGTAGTTTTGTAAAACATTTTTTTTTTATCTCCAACTATGTAATAGTTTCCTTTCTAGATATTTTTCATTATGATGCCAGGACAGTTGTATCACTCTGACATTTTTGACTCTATGACCTCAAAAAATATCAAAAAGAATTTCAGACGAGATAATACTTTTATAATAATTTTAAACACATGATAATAAAAGCTTTATATTCATGAAGGTTTTTGTTTTCTCTTCTGGAAAATGTTATATAAATTGTAATGTCATTGACCCAAAAACATTTTCACTTTGTCCCTCAGTATAAATTAACAAGAATCAATAACTCACTTACAATGTAATTGGGCAGCTCTTTAGCTAAAAGTGTATAATATATATACATCCATATGCATCTTAATGTTTTGAAAGCAACCCGATCTCATGAAAGTGCGTATAAATAGTATGCCAAATATAAATGAAAACTTGTGGTATTAATACACAAAAATGGACTTTGGCATGTATATGCTACGCAATGGGTAGGATTAGGGTTGTGGGGTAGATGCGTATAATATGTATGCGAAAACTGCGTATAATATGCACGCCAAACACGTTCGTATCATATATACGCCAAAGTCCATTTTTGCATATCAATACCACAACTTTTCGTTTTTATTTGGCGTACTATTTTGTTAGCATTAGCTGAACCTCGTTTTTTTTTTTTTACTCTTTTGAAAGGTGATATTTTAAGTCACCTTGTTACCTCATGAGAGTGTGCTTGCATCACTTGATCTGAATTCATTTGTAATTGACAATATAAGATCTTGATCCCTTTGTAAAATGTTGACTGTAGATTTGAAGTCTTCAGTTAGTGGTACGTTTCATAACCAGATAAGAATTACCTCATCAAATCAACCTGTTAGACACTTATCCTGATAGCACCTTTAGAATAAACAACATATTGTCTCATTCCATCTTTTTTAGTTCTGTGGGGCATATGAAAGCTGTAAACATCTGTCAAATAGATTCTCTTGAATACAGAAAGATGATTCTTTCAAACTTCTTAAGGTAATTACTATCAGTATAACACTACAGCTACTTGGGACTGGTGGCACAGGAATCCAACGGTAGGCTAATATAATGGTGCAATCAGAGCTTTCAAGGGATGTGAAAGGTAATTAAGATGACAGATTGAACAGTTTTCCTTTCAGCAGATAAATGCCTCTATCTTGTCAATACCTGTCTAAGCTGAGGACTGTCAGTGCCCGAGGAAGAGATATGACAACCCGCCCTACTGTTGATCAGTGATGGGAATAACGGCGTTAGTGTTTTCAGTAACGAGTAATCAAACTAATTACTGTTTCCCCCGTTACAACGCCGTTACCGTTACTGACAATAAAATGCAGCGTTACTATAATTTATTATAATATTATTATCATTTTATTTTTCAGTTCATCTGAATGGATGAGCAGTGTAGCTGTATTTGACGTACCGTAAACTCTAGTGTGAAGCGCACGGCTCGCCGTAGCTTTGTCACACACACACACACACACACACACACACACACACACACACACACACACAGCGCGCGCGCGCGCAGAGAAAGACACAGAGCTAGAGAGTCTTTCATAACATGCAGAATTGACGCGCTACATGTAAACGATATTCTCCGCTAGTGGGCGGAGCTACTGCGCAAACGACAATCTCATTGGCCGGCGCTCACCTATTATCATCCCTGTTTTGATTTCAGCGAATCAATTCGAGCGAACCCATACAACGTGATTAATATTCATGAACCCAGCAGCTCATTAATCCTTAGTGCGTTTTATATTGTTATTAGTGGTATAATTCGTAGTAGTTTTGTTGTCTTATCAATTTTTCCCCTCCTTTTTTTATAGAAACACTAAATGACAAACAATATCTTAAGCACCACCACCAGTCCTAAGTTCAGTCAACATGACAAATATGAATTCATACTTGGTTATTCTAATTACTAAAGATCTATCATCATATAATGCTAAATTATCATAATATCATATTATAATGCTTGACTAACTGATGCTAAGTGTCAGTAGATAAATAGTGTTGATTAATGTACAATGTTTTATAATAATAATTTATTCTATTTAGTGTCCATTTCATTCATTTAACATATTTAATATTGGGGCATCCAAGTTATTTGACATTTGATTTTTTTTTTTTTAAGTAACGCAATAATTACTTTCCCTGGTAATTAGTTACTTTTATAATGATGTAACTCAGTTACTAACTCAGTTACTATTTGTGAGAAGTAACTAGTAACTATAACTAATTACTTTTTTAAAGTAACGTGCCCAACACTGCTGTTGATATATCTGGAGTTTAATTTAGTAGATTTCTTAAATCAGAGCTGGAGTTTGGGTTAAAAGAATATACTTAAAGGGTTACTCCACACCAAAATAATTTTTTGTCATTAATCACTTACCCCCATGTCGTTCCAAACCCGTAAAAGCTTTGTTCGTCTTCGGAACGCAATTTAAGATATTTGTGACAAATTATGATTAATGACAAATTTTTCATTTTGGGGTGGAGTAACCCTTTAAGTGCAAACTGAATGTTAACTGCAATTAAATTAATATGTTATATTAAATGCAATTAGTTGAACCCTAGAGTGCTTTATTTGACCCATGTAAGTAGGACCTAAGTCAGGGGCGGTGTTTCTGTATGGCAGAGTATGGCAGTCGCCATACCCTAGCCCAGTCAGGTGTCAGGTGTGCCGTGGAAAATTATCCGAACTCTCTATTATATTTCGTTATAATTATTTTAAATCACTGCTATTGGTCTTCCTTATGTCTGTTTAAGGGTTTTACAAATATTTAACCAATGAAAAGCATTCAAAAGAGCTTGTCACTAAACTTTGTAACGCTATTGGATACTCAAACTGTCAGCGAAAACTTGTAACTTCACCCCGCCTCCACTCAGAATGAAGCGCTGCGCAGCACGCACAGCCTGGCGACAGAGCTCCGCTTGTTCGCAATGCAAGGGTAAAAAAATAACTGATGTTTGAATAAGTACAGCATTTTCATTACTCAAACGAGAAGAGTCTTTTGCAGTCTTGTATAGGCTATAACTTTTGAACATTTTAAATATGCTGTGCATATAGTGCTTCATCATTTATTTCATGAGATTTTGGGCAAGTGTATTAAACGACAAGAAAAACTAAGCGCCCATATAGCTACAATAAAAGTTATAACCAGTATGTTGATGAAAGCGTATAATGCGATGCATTTGCTGCCTTAGATTCGGCCATTGTAATGACAGACAAAACAACAGATCTCCGTCATTTGCTGCTCAAAATACTCCATTTGAGCTCGATTTTCATAAAATGTTAAGTGCAAGTGTCTGATAAAGCCACATACCAACTCTGAAGATGCAGTGTTGTGTGTGTGTGTGTGTGTGTGTGTGTGTGTGTGCGTGTGTGTGTGTCCCCGCGCGCACGAGATTTACGCCACTGCCATACCCTATGGTTTTGTGAAACGCCGCCACTGACCTAAGTACATCTACATTTCATAATTACTTCTATTGTTTGTGAAATATGGTTAAAGCTACTGACAAATGTTTATGGTAACCCTTACGGAAATTAACCATGGTTTATTATAGTAATAGTAAAAGTGTAGTAACCATTTGTACAACTACAGCTTTACTACAAATACCATGGTTAAACTAGGAAAACGTCTCCGTTACTATCGTAACCTCGGTTCCCTGAGAGCGGGAACGAGACATCACGGAGAATTCTCCGTTATGGGAACTCCTTCCTTCCAACCTTTCCTGAAGTCCTATTGGCTCACGCCAGTCAAATGACTGGCCAATTGTCGCGAAGTAAGTATGCATGCATCGCATGCAAATACTGACAAGCTAGAGGCAGTATAAAATGCGGTGCACGCGACAATTACGTCAGAATCGGATACTGAACGCCGCTTAGCTGGTCGTGCAGCGAGCACGGCAACCTCCGTGATGTCTCGTTCCCGCTCTCATCTCGTTCCCGCTCTCAGGGAACCGAGATTCCCTCTCGACGATTTCACGTAACCGGAGACATTCCCTCTCGGAGAATTCTTTCACGTTATGGGAACATATTCAATTCCGGAGAATTCTCCGTTATGGGAACGATATTCAATTCCGCCGTGAGAGAGGCACGGGCAGCCTGTACAAGTTACACTCTAGCGAAGATAGAACACACACACAATTCCCACCAATAGCGACGCTTGAAGGCGGGCTCGCAGCTGATAGGTGGAGATAAGCCAATGAGCGTCTAAAGCCCAGGTAAACGAAATTTGCATATCTGGTCAGTAATAACGTATGCTGCGCTGAGAAACAGGGCAGAAGCAAAAACAACAGCATTGTGAGAAGGCTGCACAGAGATAACTGTGTTAAACAGCAGTCAACACAAAACATGATGGTACACCAATAGAATATACATTGTATAACTGGAGCTGCACTGAGTACAGGGCAGACAACAACAACAATAGCATAAAGGGCTGCACAGAGTAATTACTGTGTGAGGCAGCAAACACATATGAATAGAGGTAGCATAAACGTGAATCAGTCACTCACCGGCAGCACTTAGGAGGCCAAGGACTGACCGTCCAGCTTGTAAAACCTGGCAAGGTATTCTGAGAAGACCAGCCAGCTGCAAAGCATATTTCCTGAATAGACATACCTCTCAACCACGCACAGGAGGCGATAACCCTTGTTGAGTAGACCCTAATGTGAAAGGGGCATTCCAAACCTTGGCTCGTATAAGCAGCCGTGATAGCATCCACAATCCAGTGGGAAGCCCCTGTTTTGATACGGCCCTTCGCACAACCACCGTAGCACACAAGATAGCTGGTCAGATTGCCGAAAGCTGGCCGAACGGTCGATGTAAATCCTCAAAACCCTGACAGGGCACACCGAAATCTGAGCATTCGCATCACGTGAGGTCGATGACTCAGAAGACAGGGCAGACAGCGAAACAGTCTGCATTCTGAAGGGGGTAGATAGTGATTTTAAGCACGTGATTCTCGGCCAGAGAGTGACGCCGCAGTCACCGGGTCCAAAGTGAATACAGTCGCTGTCCACAGAAAACGCATGTAAATCCCCTATGCGCTTAGCCGAAGCAAGGGCAAGAAGAAGTGCACTTTGATAGTCCTTCATATCAACGGATGCTAAAGGCTCGAGTTGTAGCTGTGAAAGAGCTATTAACACCACCTCTAGGACCCAGGGCGGGACTGAAGGAGGGCGCGGGGGATGCAATCTACAAGAAAACTCACCACCAGCACGTGCCTACCAATCGATTGCCCACCCAGCGGGGAACGAAACGAGGCAATAGCGGCCACGTAGCGGCCACGTTTCAGTGTTGACTTTCAGTGTTGATAGTAAAGATCCACTAACCAGTCTGTACCGTAGAAAATGCAGAACATCCGACACGGAGCAAGCAGCCGGGTCGATATGAACATAACGGCACTATTTCACAAACAAACCCCCCTTTTCAGAGCATACAAATTCCTCGTAGAGGGTGTCCGCGCCTCCAAGAGCATGTCGAGCACACGAGAATGCAGGGCACTCAGCTCCTCTGATATCCCCGAAGCAACCACACATGAAGGCTCCACAACTCCGGGTTCGGGTGCCACCCCGAGCCGCTCATCTGAGATAGCAGATCCTTCCTGACGGCGATCGGCCAGGGCGATGCCACCAGCAGCTCTGTCTGGTCCGGGAACCAAAGCTGGTTCGGCCAGTTCGGGGCGATGAGTATCACCGAAGCACCTCTTCTTTTTTTTTTTTTATATATATATATATATATATACAGCCTGGCTGCTGGCCAGTGCTTTGTCAGCACGCCCCCCTTCAGCGGGGAGTGAGACAGGGAGAAGAACAGCAGGCAATGTGCATTCTCGAGCTCGTGGCGAACAGATCCACCTCCGCTGTCCCGTAGCGAGTCCAAATCATCCGAACCGACTCAGGGTGCAACCTTCACTCTCCTTGAGGAATCCCCTTCCTCGAAAGCATGTCCGCCCTGTGGTTCAGAAGACTGGGGATGTGCGCTGCTCTGATTGAGAGAAAGTGACGGTCCGCACATAGCAGGATATTCGCTGCATGCTTGTTGAATCGTACGCCTCCTTGGTGATTTATGTACGAAACCACAGACATGTTGTCGGTGCAAATCAATACATGCCGCTGTTCCAGCTGCGGCCGACAATCCTTAGCGCTAAGAACACTGCTTTCAGCTCCAAGGGTTTATGTGCCAACGGCTCTGAGGTTCTGACCACAGCCCTAAAGTCGGCATGCCCTCGCACACTGCTCACCGGCCTCCAGTCGATGCATCAGTCGTGACCATGACACGTGACGTCACCAAGCCCAGGGGAACCCCCGGCTGAAGAGACTTTAGCAACACGGCCTCAGAGCTTCGATGCAGGGGGGACCACGATGCGCAAATGGCCCAAAGACCACGCCGTCCAAGTGACTCGAGATTTTAGCCAAAACTGCAGCGGGCGCATGTGTAGTAAACTGCCCAGTTTGAAAAGGCACAGGGAAGACAAACTGGCGGCCGAGCGCGCATCTCCACTGCTTTTAGTCGAAGCACACTCCCAGATACGTTAGACTGACTCGGGGCAAGAATGCTCTTACGCATATTCACGCATAGCCTCAATAACTCCAAGTGACAAAGCAGTTTGTCTATATGGCTGGCTGGCGTGTCCCGTGACTGAGCTAATATCAGCCAGTCATCTAAATAATTGAGAACGCGCATTCCGCTCTTTGAGAAAGTGCGCGGGGGCCAAAGCCAGCCCAAACAGGAGAACAGGGTACTGGTACCCTGTGCCCTCGAGAGCAAACCTCAGAAAGCGTCTGTGATGCGGTGCTATCTGAATGTGAAAGTACGCGTCTTTTAAATCCACGGATCCCCGGGGCGAATTTGCGCCAGGATCTGTTCCAGCGATATCATTCTGAACGGACGCTTGCAGAGCGCTCTGTTGATGGGCCTGAGATCTAGAAACGAGCGGAGTCCTCCATCCCTCTTGGCCACCACAAAATAGCGGCTGTAAAAGCTACTTTCCAGCTCGCTTGCCGGGATTCGTTTTATCGCTCCTTTTTCGAGCAGGTTGCATAGCTCTTGTCTCAGGACCAGGGCATTTCGAGGTAATGTTAGAGACTGCACCACGCCGTTGAAACAGGGTGGTCTGCATCTGAATTGAGGGGCGTACCCATGCTCTATCACGCCGAGTAACCAGCGTGAGATTCTCGGAATAGTTTTCCCACGTGCTCAAGAACTGACATAGCGGCTTTAGCGGCTTGGTCGTTGGATGCGCTGGCGAGTGCTGGGCAGCTATAACCCACGTGAGCAGTGGCTCTGTACCGCTCTGAGGCGGGGCGAGCGGCGCTGTATTGACTGAGTGAGGAGGAAAGAGCTCTTTTGCGCAAATATATGCACTTTAATGAACATACACTATCACACAAATTTGAACAATTTGAGACAGCTTGCGGGCTCTTCCCGGGCCTCTTTACACTTTTCCCCGCACATCCGGCTCTTGGCAGGAGCGGTCGCGGGTCACTGTGTCCCTGCACTGCGATGAGCCAGGGGCACCAGGTGACTAATCGCCTTTGCGCGCTTTTCTGCGCAGGGGCATCAGGTGACTCCTCGCCTTCGCGTGCTTTTTCGCGAACCCATAGGAACCCTTAGCTCCGGTATCTGCACTCGGCTCTCCGCTCCGCCATGGAAGGGGGACGTGAGAAGCCGGGCTGATGTCCTGTCCTGCAGGTTCGATGGGTGAGAGGAATGCGGACATTTAGTCGGCATGAGCTCATCACCAGAGTCCAGGTCCACCGCTGATCGAGGGCAGACGGACTCATCTTAAGAAAAACATCATACTCACCTGAACGCTGCAGAGGAGCGGCCATACAGAGACCGCCCTCTGATGAGCGAACCTCAACTGTGAGCTGTAATAGTTTATAAGCCATAAATCTAGGTTGTTCAGCAAAGTGAAGGAGAAGATTCTGACGTAATTGTCGCGTGCACCGCATTTTATACTGCCTCTCAGCTTGTCAGTATTTGCATGCGATGTGCATACTTTGCGACAATTGGCCAGTCATTTGACTGGCGTGAGCCAATAGGACTTCAGGAAAGGTTGGAAGGAAGGAGTTCCCATAACGGAGAATTCTCCGTGATGTCTTGTGAAAGCTCGAGAGGGAACCATGGTTAATTTGTGGTTACCATGGTTTAACTATAGTAACCATAGTTTTTTGGTTTTATTTGTAGTAAAACCATGGTTAATTTTTGTAAGGTAAATTGCTATTGGACAATTGCTATATATTTAAATATATTTGTAATTCCACATTTGTAATGATGAAGCTGCAATTTAGTACATTTAAAATATATTAACTTTAAATCCATTATCAAAAAACACACCACAGTAAAACTACAGTATAATCAAGTAGGCTACTTTACATGTGTTTGACAGAGGCGTCACATTTACCGTTTCTGGACTGAAGTTCGCCAGGTAAATCAATCATTCCAATAATAATCTGTTCGGAGTTTCGCGTGAGGATGAATTGTTCTTCACGCAGATTTCGCTCATGTTAAAGTTTGTAACGTGAATTCGCCTGTCTGACCATTAACAATTGTTTTACTTGAAAGTCACTATTGTGTAAGCAGTGCTTTATACACCCTGCATTACTGAAAAGACAACGGACACTTTTTACCCGCGAAAATACCCTGACTTCAGGCACACATCAAAATAAATGTCGTTAAAGCCCAACAAAAGATTATTTTAAAAATAATGATTGAAAAGATGTACTTTAAAGTAAAACTTAATTTGACATTTTTACAAAGTGCACTTTTGAATGTGTACATAAGTAGGAAAAAGTGTGTTTTTAAAAATATTCTTTTGACATCTACTACAAGTGCACATTCAGTTCCTTTTCACAAGGGGTCAGTCAATGGTTCCATTTCATTTAAGATTCTGCTTTCGAGGTAGGCTAAATACCAATAGGCTATGGTACTACAGAGGCAATGTTTCTGAGACACCACAAGTGGGTCTTCCTTTTTCTTTTCTTTTTTCTTTTTTACAAAATGTAAATATTCTGTAATGTCAATATTCTTCACGAATGTAAATATTCCTAATGAAGCTCTTTTTTAGCTTCCAACCCAAATGTGCAGCAGGATTGAGAATATAACTGGATGCATGTGGTCAATTACAAAAATTGACCACTAGATAGCGCCATTACATCTCAAATAATCAAAACATTCCCCTGTCTGAGGACGTATGAACACAGGTTGAGTTTTACAGCTGGAATGATATATTGGTGAAAGTCTTTTAATTATTTGGGTGGCAGAAGCATTTCAACTCAAACATTTATGTCATGCAGCAAATGACAGTGGCAGGAACATATACTCACATCTGTCTATCCTCTCTAGATGTTGTTGTCTACTGAGGGAGGATCTCATGGGGGGGGTCTGTTCAGGAGCAGGTTTTAATTAGAAGCGGCTGCAATATTGTTTCCCAGAAATACATTTACTAGGCTTTTGTCGTTGACAGGCTGGCGTCATGGCCTAATTTGGCACTGGGTTACTGAACATGTACAACATCAAACTGCTCGCTCACAGTTACAACCTGAAACTCATCACTATAAAAAAGTTAAAAGGGACATGTATGAGGTAACTTGAGTGCGCTATGTCTTCAGCTGCGCTCCTAAGGTACAATTAGAGGACACTTACGAGGAGCGGAAATTTTACAGACATGGTGTCACTGTTTTGTGTTATCCTTTAAGTATTATTATTGTTACAGGCTGCCAGCTAAACTCCTCAAATAGACTACAATCTGACATATATTCTAAATGCAAATGCATTACAACTTAATAATATTAATACTATCATATATATATATATATATATATATATATATATATATATATATATATATATGTGAGTGGGTGGGTGTTGGGGGATGTGATTCTTACAAATATTTATTTATTTTATTTTATTAATTGATTTTAATTATAAGTGGTTTTACATAATAATAGCAAGATAAAATAATTAACAGGTCTTCTTAAAACTATTTTAATTATTTTAACTATGAGTGTTTTAACGTTTAAATATTGTTTTTAAATAAAAAAATAAAAACACTTATTAAAATAATTAAATAATTAAAATATTTTTTTAATAATTTTTATAAATATTTTTTATTATTATTATTGAGTTGCTAGGGTGCTCTGAGATGTTTCTAGTTGCTAAGGTGTTCTGAGACTTTTCTAATCTGTTGCTGTGAAGTTTCTAGGGTGTTGTGGGAAGTTACCAGGGCTATGCAGTTCCTCTGCTTTTTGGATAGTTGCCAGTGCATTCTTATGCAGTTTCTATTGTGTTCTGAGAGGTTTCTAACATCTTGCTATGAAGTTGCTATGATGTTGTGGGTAATTGGATGTTGGGCATTTGCTATGGTGTTGCCAGGGCATGGCTATGTGGTTGCTAGGATGTCCTGAGTGGTTTACAGCATGTTGTTGTACAGTTCCTATGGTGTCGCGGGTGATTACTAGAGTGTAGTATATGATTGCTAAGGAAAGTATTGTCTTCTGTATAGCTATAAGGATGTTTGGGTGCGGGTAGTTCCAAGTTGTTGCTATGTGCTTGCTATGGGGTTGCCAGGGTGTTGCCTCTAGTTGCTAAGTTGTTCTGAGTAGTTTCTACTTTATAACTATGGGGTTGTTCAGGTATTATGGGTGGTTTCCAAGTTCAAGTTCAAGTTTTATTTGTCACATACACGACTATACAGAGATTGTATAACCAGCAGTGAAATGTGAGTCAGGTCCGCTCCATGGACAGTGCAAATATTGTAGAATACAACACAAGGGAAGTATGCATAAAATAAAATGAATAAAAAATAAGATATAAAGAACAAAATATAAAATATAAAGTATAAAAGAATGTGCATGACAGTATGCTGTAGAATTAAATATTAAGATAAGCATGACTGTACGAGAGAGGAATGTGCAAACAGGTTGAACATGGTTGACATGAAGCAGCAATCACAAAAAAATAAAATATAAAAAATAAGATAATAAGATATCAAGACACAGAAAGTGTTGTGTGCAAATGACACTGTCAGTATGAGGTGGATAATAATGAGTCATGATGATGTTAAGAGGCTGAGTTTGAGTTCAGGAGTCTGATGGCCTGGGGGAAGAAACTCCTCCTAAGTCTCTCAGTTTTTGCCATCAGGCTGCGGAAGCGCTTACCAGATGGCAGCAGAGTGAAAAGATAGTTTCCAGGTTGATTTGAGTCCTTGGTGATTTTGACAGCTCTGTTTCTGCAGCGTTTGAGGTAGATATCCTGCAGAGAGGGGAGAGCAGACCCTGAGATGCGCTCAGCTAAGCGCACAACTCTCTGCAAGGCCTTGCAGTCTTGACTGGAGCTGTTTCCATACCACACTGAGATTCCAGGGCATTCCTATGTGGTTGCTAGGGTGTTGTGAGTGGCTGATTAATATGCAATTGCTAAAGATTATTTTAACATACTGACAAGCATTTGTCATAGTATTGTGGATGGTTGCCAGGGTGCTAGACATTGTGGTTGCTAAGGTCTTCTGAGGGTGCGTTCACATTTGACCTTTTTTGGTTTGATTAAAATTAACTCTGGTGCGATTGCTGTGATAGTGCAGATCACGTGTGAGCGCTACCACCTGAGCCGTGGCACACACCAAACAACTTCACGGCACTTCACTTTACGTCCTGTTTATGTTTCGTTTTGATGTCTTTGGTCCATGCTGCGTTCATATTTCAATCAAACCACACCAGAGTTTGTGTTGTGGCTTGTTTCCATTGTGTTGTGCCAATTTTGTTGTGTTGTGGCTTGTTTCCGTTGTGTTGTACTAATTTTGTTCTGTTGTGGCTTGTTTCTGTTCCATTTTGTTGTGCTAATTTCATTGTGCCGTGGCTTGTTTCCGTTGTGTTGTGCTAATTTTGTTGTGTTGTGGCTTGTTTCCGTTGTGTTGTACTAATTTTGTTCTGTTGTGGCTTGTTTCTGTTCCATTGTGTTGTGCTAATTTTGTTGTGTTGTGGCTTGTTTTTGTTGTGTTGCGATTTGCTCCCGTTGTGTTGTGCTAATTTCATTGTGTTGTAGCTTGTTTCCGTTCCGTTGTGTTGTGCTGATTTTGTTGTGTTGTGGCTTGTTTCTGTTGTGTTCCGACTTGTTTCCATTGTGATGTGGCTTATTTCCGTTGTGTTGTGACTTGTTTCTGTTTAGGGCTGCACGATTAATCTAAATTAAATCGCAATCGCGATTAGGCAAAAGCTGCGATTGTCATGCATATCTTTCAGTGAAGCACAGTTTTGTGATCAGTAGTAAATCTCCATCCGAAGGCCAGAGGGCGCTCTCACACTTAAACTCCTAAGGTGCCCCACAGAAGAAAGGTAATGCACATTGTTCCAGGAAACAGAAGATTGAACTGCTTTCATTGATTCATCGTGACTAATAAACACAGGACTATGAGTTCTTATGATAATTTTCATTATAATAAAGATGTTTGATGCATGTTGCTTTTTCAAATGCACATTACAAACGACTCAAACTCGCCGGGTAAAGGCTTGATGGTATACAGAAGCGGGTTCCGATGGAGCAACATTTACTACTCAGAGCTGTAGTTCATTGAAAAGCTATGCAAACTGCTTTCATAATCACAAAACAATTTCATCGATTTCATAGTCACACGATTAAATCGGTCTACGGTTATGAACACGGTTTTGCATAGCTTGTCAGTAAACTACGGCTTCATTGTTAGTTTCTGGATGCAGCGGTATCCCTTTTAGTGGCAACACTGGAACGTAGTGTCTTTTGCAGGGCATATTTGGAGTTTCAGCTTGAGAGCGCCCTCTGGCCATTGGATGGTGATTTACTACTGATCACAGAACCGTGCTTCCCTGAAAGATACGCATGACAATCGCATTCGATTAATCGTGCAGCCCTATTTCCATTGTGTTTCGCTAATTTCATTGTGTTGAAGTTCATTGTTTCCGTTGTATTGTGCTAATTTGTTTTGTTGTGGCTTGTTTCCATTGTGTTGTGGAGATTTCGGTGTGTTGTGCACTACTGGGCCAGCGTACTAAATAGATGGAACAGCAACAAATAGCGGCAACTGCAACAACAACAGACGGACGCATTGACAAGCGCTTGTGTGAAGGGTTATGAGATAGCAGCAGCTTTAGATTAAAAGAGAACAAAGACATTTTTGTCAGTCATAACTTCTGGAGAAAAATAGTGCAGGCACTAGAGAAAGATGAAACTTTCCAGAGCGCATGTGTCGACCACCTGCATTCACACACTCTATCAAATTGAGTAAATTTTAAAAGCATATTCATTCAACAATACGCATACACTAGTGTACACGTACAAAAAAAGTATACTTTGGGCTTAAGAAAACTATGAAATGTATCATTTACTTTTTTGGTCTGGACCAAAAGAACCAAGAAAACTGAACTTCGAGTGTAAACACCACTTCTATTCTGATGCTGTAGTTTAGGCTTTTTGATTTTGTGATACATTTTATTTATAGGCTGAAAACAAGGCTTTTTTATTACTGTGATGCTCACAGTTAACTAAAGTTAACTGGTGAACCTCTTGACGTTGCAGATTTAAATGACTTTGACCTGCAATGTTAAATTTTGCACTATTACCTTCATTCATAGAGCATGCCAATAAAAACATGATTACTGTTATCGTGCTGCGGTGTAGCTTCTCAGTCATGTTATGTTATGACATGTTATTTTTATGTTTATTTGAATGGCAAGATATATTTCAAAAGGAACATAATTATATATTTTGAGTTCTATGATGAATGTCTAACTTTGAGAAATGTCAAAAACTCCCAAATTTATCTGCATTTCTATTTAAATATAAGGGCAAAACACGTTAAGTCAATTTAACATGGGAAAAAATAGTAATAGACGTTATAAAAAAAATAAAAATAAATAAAAAGCGCTGGCCAATGGTATACATGAAACTTTTTTAAATTATTTAGAAGATTTTAAGTAAAAAAAGTGTGAGTGGTGTTTGCCTGCTCAAAATCACTGCCACAATGCTAGAGCATATGTGATTTCTTATCTGTATGGAATTGCTAGGATATTTTTGGTGGTTGCTAGGTAGTTTACTGGCTGAACTTTAAAGCCACACCTTTAATCTCTATAATATTTTCTTCTTCAGATATAACTTGGGTCCTTCCTTCGATTTAATGATGCTTCCACACAATTCCTCCCCATTAAAGTGGCAAAAGGCCTCCCAAAAATCTGGCAACTGGCAGTTGTTGCAGCAATGCATCAAGAAACTGTCAAACAATAAAAATAGTCCCATATGCGTCTGATTCCAACAGCTGAAACGTGAAGCTTTGTTTCTGGATCAGCGCTTGCTCTTGTTTTCTCCATGTGTACTGAGCGTTTAACTTTCTTGACAGACTTGTGAGGCAAACCATTGGTGTTCTGAAGAGCTTCAGTGTTCACGGCGTGTCGTGGGAAGTACACTTCCTACAAGTTAAGTATGCACCATTTGCACACAGCCATCTGAATAAGCAGTCTGGTGAGGCTACGGATATGCCTGTGCTCCATAACACCTTGATCCCAAAGTTTAGGTTTCATGAAGACACGGCGTCAAGGCTGACAAACCTCCCTTTTTCCACTTCAAGTAGTGGGTTTTCTTCCTGTAACTCATGATTCATGCTTTCCCAATTGAAATAATGTAAACGAGTTTCATTTTGTGTAATCTTGGTCACCATGTGTATATTTGGCAACAGCAGTGGAACACAGACCCCAGTGTCTTCTGGAAAAAAAGCAAGTCATCTTGCCCTCATTTTCATCTGGCGCTGTCTCTTGTATATTCCACAGAACACATCAGATTATCTAACAAAACACCAGTTCGTTCATACATAATTGTTGCAAAAAAAAACTAAAAAAAGTAAAAGGAAAGGAAATCTGATCTATCTATCTGTCTGTCTGTCTGTCTGTCTATTGCTTTTCTACATAAATTACCTTTACATAAATATCTTTGAATTTCAAATATTCATCCTGTTTGCTTCGATTTAAAATCAGTTCAAATTTAGGAGCTGAATTTAAATTTGATTAAAAAGGTAATTAGATTCTGAATTGTGCACAACCCTGATAACCCTGATTACTCTTTATAGCCATATATACTTGCCAGGCTTCAATATTTTATGTGCATTGATACGAGTGTGATATAATTGCTTGTCTGTGTAAAGTTATATAAACCCCCTAAAATCTGTAAACCCAATAACTTTTGTACATTGTCCACACAAGGTTGTGTTGAATCAGCAAAATCTTTTCAGTGTAAGAAATATATTAATATATAATATATAGTTCTGTCATGAAATACAAAACTATGAAATATAAACTTTTACACATCCTGGCTTTTAATCATGCCCCCAAAGCATAGATGTGTGACTAGGACTATTGTTTCTGTTTTCCCAAAACTGCTAGTGTTAAACATAATTAGAGCTTTCCAAACAAGCATTCATTATCTGCTTCATCCAACTGGTTTTCCCAAGACTTATTGCCATCTGTGGAAAGGTCAGGTCACTCTTGTCTTCTTTACTCATAGCTGCCACTGAAATGCTCTTTTATACTTCCTGTCTTTAATTAAGTCTCATGTATATCACATTACAGATGGAGCATTGCCATAAATGTTGTACCTGATGGTTGACAATACTGTTTGCATGGTATTCCTATAAATCTGGTAGCTATATTGTATTATATTATTTTATATTATATTATATTATATTATTGTGAGTTTTGCTTTGAGTATTATCTTTGGACATTGTTATATAACATTGATAGAGCATGATTTACAGCTTCTATTAGTTATAAAAAAAAATGTTGGTTTGTTTAAATTACCACAGTTTCAGGTTCTGCTTGTGTCATGATTACGTGAATGTACTGTAATCATTAAAAAAAGCCATTTATAAGCAAAAAGGACTATATAACACTTTCATGTGGGCATGTAGAAGAGATCCCTTACTGACATTAAAATGACTAACCAAAGTTCCTCAATAACAGTTTAGATTTAATTACTTTAAAAGTGTACACATCTTATTAATCATTATTTACAAGAGTTCGTAAAATATTTTCACATTTTTAATCAAAGATCGTGAATCGTTCATTCATAAATAGCATTACATTTTTGAAGAGTCGCACCAAATAATGTTTTACAATTAAATGCATGAATCACTATCTCAAGATCAGCAACAGACAAAAAATAATGTGAATGAGAGAATGAGCTTTATTGGCCAGGTATGTTTACACATACGAGGAATTTGTTATAGTGACAGAAGCTCCACAGTGCAACAGAATGACAGCAACAGGACAGGGTACAGATAATAAAATAATAATATACAAATATACAAATAGGCAATATAGGTGCATCTCAATAAATTAGAATGTCGTTAAAAAAGTTCTTTTTTTTTGTAACTTATTTCAAAAAGTGAAACTTTCATATATTTTAGATTCATTACATGTAAAGTAAAACATTTCAAAAGTTTTTTTTTTAATTTTGATGATTAGAGCTTACAGCTCATGAAAGTGAAAAATCAGTATCTCAAAATATTAGAATATTTATATTTGAGTTTCAATAAATGACCATCCATACAGTATACATTCTGGGTATCTCTTGTTCTTTGAAACCACAATAATGGGGAAGACTGCTGACTTGGCAATGATCCAGAAGACAAACATTGACACCCTCCACAAATAGGGTAAGTCACAGAAGGTCATTACTGAAAGGTGTGGCTGTTTACAGAGTGCTGTATCAAAGCATATTAAATGCAAAGTTGACTGGAAGGAAGAATTTCGGTAGGAAAAGGTGCACAAGCAACAGGGATGACCGCAAGCTTGAGAATACTGTCAAGCAAAGATGATTCAAACACTTGGGAGAGCTTCACAAGGAGTGGACTGAAGCTGGAGTCAGTGCATCAAAAAGTCACCACGCTCAGACGTCTTCAGGAAAAGGGTTACCAAGCCACTTCTGAACCAGAGACAACGTCAGAAGCATCTTACCTGGGCTGTGGAGAAAAAGAACTGGACTGTTGCTCAGTGGTCCAAAGTCCTCTTTTCAGATGAAAGTAAATTTTGCATTTCATTTGGAAATTAAGGTCCCAGAGTCTGGAGGAAGAGTGGAGAGGCACAGAATCCATGTTGCTTGAAGTCCAGTGTGAAGTTTCCACAGTCAGTGATGATTCGGGCTGCCATGTCATCTGCTGGTGTTGGTCCACTGTGTTTTCTGAAGTCCACAGTCAACGCAGCCATCTACCAGGAAATTTTAGAGCACTTCATGCTTCCTTCTGCTGACAAGCTTTATGGAGATGCTGATTTCATTTTCCAGCAGGACTTGGCACCTGCCCACACTGCCAAAGGTACCAAAAGCTGATTCAATGACCATGGTGTTACTGTGCTTGATTGGCCAGCAAACTCGCCTGACCTGAACCCCATAGAGAATCTATGGGGTATTGTCAAGAGGAAGATGAGAGACACCAGACCCAACAATGCAGATGACCTGAAGGCCACTGTCAAAGAAACCTGGGCTTCCATACCATCTCAGCAGTGCCACAAACTGATCACCTCCATGCCACGCCGAATTGAGGCAGTAATTAAAGCAAGAGCCCCTACCAAGTATTGAGTACATATACAGTAAATTAACATACTTTCCAGAAGGCCAACAATTCACTAAAAATGTTTTTTTTATTGGTATTATGAAGTATTCTAATTTGTTGAGATAGTGAATTGGTGGGTTTTTGTTAAATGTGAGCCTAAATCATCACAATTAAAAGAACCAAAGACTTAAACTACTTCAGTCTGTGTGCATTGAATTTATTTAATACACGAGTTTCACAATTTGAGTTGAATTACTGAAATAAATGAACTTTTCCACGACATTCAAATTTATTGAGATGCACCTATATACAAAATAGCAAGAACACAATCTATAATATAGACAATTATGTGTGTACAGGTCTGATATGTGCAAATTTGAAATGAAAAAAATAAGTATATGTGATGAATAAATAATGTAGATGGTTCAAGATGGCGCCGAGCATGGCAGCCTTGTTGCGAGCTCCGAGAAAACTCTGCAGTTTTTCGAATGTTTTATTTGTTATTTTGTTGTTTTACGTGCTGGATGTTGTTAGTTTAACTGTCTACATAGACACACACTATTAAACATTGGTTCCTTCATCGCGCAATGCAAACCGGACTTTGAGTTCTTGAATGCCGGCGCTTTGTTTACAGACACCGCATCAGAGCCCTTTGTCTGGGCCGCACGGTCACTACCGAGGAAACGCCGCCGGAAAAGGGGAAAGAAGCTCCAGACTCTAGGACTAAACAGATCTCTGTGCAGCTGGATCCTGGACTTTCTGACAGGCAGAAGTAAGGTGGTCAGAATGGGCAACAACACTTCATCTCCGCTGACCCTCAACACTGGTGCTCCTCAGGGCTGCGTCCTCAGCCCACTCCTGTACTCCCTGTACACACATGATTGTGCAGCCACACACAGCTCCAACGTCATCGTCAAATTCGCTGACGACACAACGGTGATAGGCCTGATCACTGACAACGATGAGACGGCCTACAGAGCAGAGGTGAGTACCCTGACTAAATGGGGTCAGGAGAACCACCTTTCACTCAACATCGACAAGACCAAGGAGCTGGTGGTGGATTTCAGGAGACAGAGCAGAGAACACACACCCATCACCATCGACAAGACACCTGTGGAGCGGGTAAACAGATTTAAGTTCCTCTGCGTTCACATCACTGAGGATCTCACATGGTCCGCTCACACAGATGCAGTGCTGAAGAAGACACATCAACGCCTCTTCTTCCTGAGACGGCTGAGGAAGTTTGGAATGAGCCCCAGCATCCTCAGATCATTCTACACCTGCACTGTGGAGAGCATCCTGAGCGGCTGCATCACCGCCTGGTTTGGAAACAGCACCGCTGGCAACCGCAAAGCTCTGCAAAGGGTTGTGCGAACTGCCCGCCACATTGTTGGAGGTGAGCTTCCCTCTCTCCAGGACATCTACACCAGGCGGTGTATAAGGAAAGCCCGGAGGATCATCAATGACTCCAGCCACCCGTCCCACAGACTGTTCTCTCTGCTGCCCTCAGGAAGACGTCTCCGCAGCATCCGATCCCGCACTAGCCGACTGAGGAATAGCTTTTTTCCTCAGGCTATCAGGCTAATGAACAGTCAGAACGAATACACCCTACAGCACACTCCCACTTTACAATATGCCACGCACTGCAATTTAACTCCAACACAGTTCAAACTGGACTACACGTACACACTGCACAAATACAACAATCTATCTGCTACCACTGGATACCATCCAATGCACATCCATGACATTTGCGTATCCAGCTTATGTATAATCTACTGCACCTTTGCATATGATTGTGTCTGTATATATGTGTACATAATGTAGAATGTGTACATACGGTGTATAATGTGTATTGATAACTGTAAGTATGTCTAATAGTACACTGTGTGTACTGAGTATTTGTATGTGTATATTGCACATTGCCATCTGTATAAGTCTGTAAGTATGTAATGGTACTGTCTATATGTTAATTGTTTCTGCACTCTCTGGAGCATGCTCTCCAGACTTTCACTCACCAAGGCACATGTGCTGTGATGATGTGACAATAAAAGTGATTTGATTTGATTTTGATTTGATTTAAATAGTGTTGTGTGTTCCACGTTTAATGTCAAGTGTTGCCTGAGGGAAGAAACTGTTCCTGTGTCTGGTCGTTCTGTGCTCAGAGCTCTGTAGCGTTGACCAGACGGTAACAGTTCAAAGAGGGAGTGTGCTGGATGTGAGGGGTCCAGAGTGATTTTGCCAGCCCTTTTGCTCACTCTGGATAAGTACATTTACATTTATGCATTTAGCAGACGCTTTTTATCCAAAGCGACTTACTGTGCATTCAGGCTATACATTTTGTTTTGTTTTTTTATCAGTATGTGTGTTCCCTGGGAATTAAACCCACGACCTTTTGCGCTACTAACGCAATGTTCTACCACTGAGCCACAGGAACAGGTATGGCGTCATTCAGCCAGGTTTCCGTGAAACACAGAGCAGCAGAGTTTGAAAAATCCTTGTTTGTCCGGGAGAGTAGAAGATGTTTGCCCGTTTTGTTGGGTAGAGAGCGGAGATTCGCTAGATGGATACTAGGCAACGGCGTTCTTAATGTCTTAAAGTCCCCTGTCTGCGCGTGCTGAAGCGTTTGACCAGCGCTACGGCTCCGCCAACTACAATGTCCAGCAAAACTTCTGAATAATCGAAATCCGGTAAAATATTTTGTGATGTGTTCTGCCGAATGTTCAGCAGTTCATACCTGGTAAAACTGATCGTGTTTGAGAAACAAAAAAACAGGAAAAACAAACAAAAACATTACACACACTGAAGAGCAAAGCACTGTAGCTGATTTGAAGATTTCATTTTTGCAATAGTCCTCAACTGAAAAAAAGCTACTTTTCACAACACATTTAATCTGATCACCAAATGTTAGTGCTGAGTCAAAAATTACACCCAGATTCTAGATAAATTGGAATTGCCTCGGATCTCACAGATGGATAAAGAATCTTTGGAGGCCCCATTAAGTTTGGAGGAGCTCCACGTCTCTTTAAAAAGTCTTCAAAAGGGCAAATCGCTGGGTCTAGATGGTCTCCCCCTGAATTATATTTAGAAATTTGGGACTTGGTAGGGACACTTATGCTTAATTCATTTAATTTTGCAATTGCACATGGGGTGTTTCATAGAGATCAAAAAAACATAATTGATATCATTACTTCTTAAAAAAGGGAAAGATCCATTAGATTGTTCCAGCTACAGACCGATTTCGCTTATCCCATGTGATCTAAAAATCTATGCTAAAGTTTTTGCTTCTCGTATGGAAAAGGTCATTCGTAGCTTGATCAAGCAGGACCAAACCGGTTTCATCAAGGGGCGCAATGCATCTGACAATATGCGTCGACTCTTTCATATTCTTGACTTTGCAGATTCGCATCCGAGCCCTTGTGCGTTTTTTTCACTTGATGCAGAAAAAGCCTTTGACAGGCTAGAGTGGAATTATATGTGGGCAGTTCTGCAATGTTTCGGCTTCGGTGAACACTTCATTTCTATGATTAAGACATTATAGCACTCACCTGCAGCATCAGTCAGCATCAGTCATAACTGGTAATATTATTTCCCCCCCGTTCCCTTTACAGCGGGGAACGAGGCAGGGATGTCCGCTTCCCCCCATATTGTTTTGTCTATCTCTTGAACCCTTAGCACAAGCCATCAGGAAATCTGAAGTATCGATTAAGATTCATGATCTTAATCATAGTATTTCATTATACGCTGATGATATTATTCTATATTTAGACCACTTTGATGTTTCAGTCTCTAGTATAATTAAGGAATTTGATTATTTTAGTAGCTTATCAGGATATAAAATAAATTGGAGCAAATCTGCTTTAATGCCAATTAACAATGTTAAAGTTAATTCTTCTATTCCCTCATTTATCCCTATTAAGGAATATTTCACCTATTTTGGGCATTAACATATATAAAAACATTCATAAGATTGCCAGAGACAATTTTAATAATATTTCAATTAAGGTCTAAAAATGACATTCAAAGATGGAAGAATCCTAAAGTCTCTCTCCAAGGAAGAATCTCCACTGTTAAGATGAATTTGTTACCTCGATTTAATATTTTATTATTAAAAAAAACTCCCCCTCCAGGTTACTTTAAGGAGATCAACTCCATAATTTCTAAGTTTATCTGGAATGATAAATGCCCCAGAATAAAACCTACCACATTACAACATCCTAATTGCGCAGGAGGACTGGCTGTACCAAATTTTGAATTGTATTATTGGTCGTTCCAGCTTAAGGCTCTTCATAATTTGGTTGATCATCTACAGTTTCATGGAGGGTGATTGAAGCTGACAAGGTTAAACCAAATAGACTTCAAGATATTTTATTTACTGGCACAGGGGGAAAAAAAGGTGATAATTATAAATGTGGTCCGGTTGTGGCTAATTCCATTAAAATCTGGAAAACGGTTGAACGTCGGATAGGAGGACCCTTCAAATTTTGTAACAGTACACCTTTATGGCACAATCTTAATTTTGTATGTGGAAATCGTCCATTTGTCCAACCCTCTTGGTCTTCTTTAGGGGTAAACACGTGCGGTGATATATATGATAACCAGGGCCTCTGTTCATTTCAGACATTAAGAACCAAATTTTGTTTACCAGCATCCGCATATTTTGTCTTTCTTCAATTACGTTCTGCTCTCAAAGCGTATGGAGTTCCGTGGACTTTTCCCATTTCCTCTCATCCTATGCGGGATTGGATTGCACCATCTGCTGGCCGGCCATCTGTTTCTTTGATATATAATAAGATTATTGATTGCATTACAAAACCTCTTTCTATTAAATCTATTTGGAATAGGGAATTATCTGACCTTAATATCTGTCGACTGGAGATGTGGTCTATAAACATCTAAAAACTTGGCTCATCCTCTTATTCACTTCAAAGTCATTCATAGAGCATACATAACTCCTTACAAAAGATTCAAAATGAAACACAACCAAATTTGAACTGCCATATATGTAACACTGCATCATCAGGTACTTTTCTTCATATGTTTTGGGAGTGTCCAATCATCATTAATCTATGGACACATGTAAACCTGGTTTTATCCTCCTTACTACAAATTGATTGGTTTGCTAACCCAAGTTTGTGTCTTCTTAATGATGATTCTGGTCTCTGTATAAGCTTAATACAAAAGAGAATGTTGTTTGCTGGTTTTACGGCAGCGAAGAAGACAATAATACAGAACTGGTTTATGCCACACATGTTTGGAAAAACATATTGGATCCATAGCCTCCTGCAAATAGTGACTTGTGAATGTACAACAGCGCAATTAATGGGGCCAAGCCTTCTACTATTGATGCTTGGCAGTGTTTTTTCTCTAATATACGTGATTATATAAAGGAATTAATTTTTTTTTTCTTTTTTCTTTACCTCCCTCTCTCTCTCTCTCCCTTTTGATTGGACTTTTGGAATAGGGAGTATACGTCTGTTGTTTCGTTGTGTTTTGTTTGTTTTGAATGGATATTGTGTTGTGATGTTGTGTGTGAAAATAAATAAAAAGAAAAAAAAAAAATTACACCCAGATTCCTTATCTGGGACTGCACATTCATTGACCATGGACCTAAAACATCTTTTTGTCTCTATCAACCTGATTTGGCCCAAACTGATGATAACTTTAAATAACTGCATTTAGCTGGAGACAATTTTGTTCTAACCAGTACTTCAACTTCTTAAGACATAATAACAAAGCTGAATGAGAAGTTGTTTATCCTCCACAATTAAATCTGAATATCATCAGCATAAAGATGATACAACATACCATATTTAAAAAAAGACTCAAGGGCAGCAAGAATAAAGAAAACAGAATAGGCCCCAAAGTCAAACCCTGAGGAACACCACAGTCAAATATGTGTTCAAAATGTGTTCTTCTGGCATTCTAAATAAATTAATACGTGTGGAAAAAATCCTCTCCCTTCTACCACGCACTCTCTGTTCTCTGCAGTGCCTACTTCTAGCAACAACAAATGCAGCCATTTCAAGCACAAAATAGTTTAAGACATGCTTTTTTGGGTGTTAAATAATGGTGCAAATAATTTGAGAGTGCAAACACTTGTAAATCTCATTGCGTGATTCATTTGAATACTCTTCTCCCATAAATTTTGTGTCTGAAAGGGAGACTCCTACAAATGCATATTCAATAAGGTCAGGCGCAAAAATAACTGTCCATGCCTTTTCAGTGCTAATTCATCACTGTGCGTCTTTAGTAAATCCTGACAGTACTATATTAATGCCAAAAGAGAGTTTGCGCTGGCGCAAGCTGTTAGTAAAACTGTCCCCAAATCTTATAAGGAGCAAAAAGTCCAAGACTTCAGATAAAGATAAACAGAGTTAAAAAACCTCAAGGGCGTAGGTCTGCTTTCGACATTGGTGGGGACATAAACACGACCCCCCCCCCCAAACACTCATAATTTTAAGAGGGAATTAACTACTCATCCCATAATGCACTGAATCATAAACATAACTGAATCAAAAATATAAAACAATTGACTTGATTATAAGTCTTTCATTATATTTCACGAGAGTGTCCAGAACATCAAGAAATGTATTTAAGTCGTTGTACATGTGAAGTGCATTTAGGTGCAACATTGTTGTTCCAGAACCAAAGCAAAAGATCCAGGAACATGTTTTACCTTGCAAAATCATAGTCACCCTAAAAGTCAATGGAAACAAACAATCACTGTGTTTTATTCCACTGAAGTAGCATTATGTTTATATACATAATTATGCCAGGAACTGGTTCAACTGTCTGCATTTGCACATTCATGTATATTTAGCGTTGTGCCTTGGCTTTATTTTGATGGCCATGTCTGGGTAACACCTGTAGGACAGAGAGCTCCCTACGAAGAATGTTTGTGGATGCAGTCGAGTCTGAGATTTGCCTTCCTGACTCCAGCACGGCTGCTTATGGAAATAAACATGCGCCTGACCCCCAGGCTTTAGTACTCAGGCACTTGACTCATGCTGTGGTGACTGTTTGACTGCGCAGAAACCAAACACTCAAGCCTGCTGGGTGGCTGTTTGGGCAGCTGTAGAGACGGCCAACAGAGTTAAAGGTGGTGCCTTCTCAATGGAAGCCACAAACCTCAAATGTAGCAGAATGTTAGACTTATTGTGTTAATTTTATCTATAAACAGAAGTATAAAAGTTACTGTTAACAAAAGTAAGTCAAAGTCAACATGAATTAAAAAAGGGAACCTATTTTACTTCTTAGCACACATTTCTAGTCATTCCCAGAGCCCAAAAGGTACATGGTCATAGTGAGAAAAAAAGGAGGAAAATGTAGTTTCTTGCATAAACACGCAAATGTTTATTGCATTATTGCAATATATTGGAGCAAGAACGCAAAATACTGGGGAAAGAATGCAAAGTCTTTGCATGAATGCAATACTTTTGTGTGAGAATGCAAAAACCTTGAAATATAAATTTCCCTCTTTTGTTAAAGGCTTTAAATATAGTGTCTATATGACCTTTTATTAGAATAGAAACTTTGTGTAGACTGTCTTTATATTTATTATTTCTTAGAAGAAGAAAAAAATTGAAACCCTGGTCACACTTTAGTTTAGGAACCAGTTCTCACTATTTACTAACTGTTAACTACGGCTTTTGCTACTTATTGATCGTTAGAAAGATAGTTGTTAAGTTTAGGTATGGGGTGGACTAAGGGATCTAAAATATGGTCATGCAGAATAGGACATTAATATGTGCTTTATTAGTACTAATAAACAGCCAACATGCTAGTAATATACATGGTAATAAGCAACTAGTTAATAGTGAGAATTGGTCCCTAAACTAATGTTACTAAAAAAACTTTTGTCCGGCAAATGAATGTCATGTAGTACAACCAATAAAGTCATGTGGAGCAACCAACATGCAGAAAAAAAGAAAGAAAAAAACAGAATTAAGAAATTATTATTCCCACAACTTATTTCTTTTCACCATCTGTGGCCATATTTTACATTGAAAATTATATTTAAAAGTATATTTGAAAATTAAGATGTGTACACTCACACGCATTCCCAGATATATGGTATTATTTTTTTAATTTACAACATGTGTCACGCTTTCACACCACATGGACTTTTGTTTTCAGTCAGTACCATTTTCTCTTAGTTTGTTGTCTTAAACACTCATTAGTTTCAGCTGTGCACTAATCAATCACTTCATTATCCCTACTACTTAAGTCCTGTTTGAGTTTCACTGTTGTGTTTCATATGTGCAATGGTTGTGTTGCTTGTCTGTATGTAGTTGGATTTACCCTGTTCAGATTATTAAAGACTATCATTTGATCTTCATCCTCGTCATCGTGTGTTTCACAACCACATTGTTACAGAAGACCCAACCAAGATCAGATAAAAGGTGTGTCTTCCCCTGCACTGGAGTCTACACAATGGCGGAGAGCTCTCAGCTCACTCAGGGTGGGTCTAAGGTAAGACAGCCTTGTCAATCAACTATGGTGGGGGGGCCTGTACAGAACTTCAATAAACATAAAATTTCTAAAGAGCAATTTTTGAAGGGGACACAAATAATACAGCCAAAATGTTACTTATAAGGATATGTGTAAAGGGGGAAAGCAGACAGTTGACCAAACCACTGTGAGGCAAGGGAGGGGGACTCAAAACTTATTTTGCGTTTATATTGTTTTTGCATTTAATTATTTCACACACACACCGTGAACACACACCCGGAGCAGTGGGCAGCCATTTTTGCTGTGGTGCCTGTGAATCAGGCTGTTGGGGGTTCGGTGCTCAAGGGTCTCACCTCAGTCATGATATTGAAGGTGGAAGAGAGTGCTGTACATTCACTCCCCCCACCGACAATTCCTGCCAGTACCGAGACTTGAACCCGCAACCTATGGGTTACAAGTCCATCTCTCTAACCATTAGGCCACAACTGCCCCTACTTCTACCTAAATCTGTCAGTTCTGTTCCATCTGTAATGGCCCCACCAAGCCTCGCTCTCCCACCACCTCTCCAAACCAAATGATTTGGTATGTTTTCTGAGTATTTGTTTGTCCCTGCAGTCTCTTCTCCAGTCCCCAGCCATTCCTGCCACCCAGTTATCATCACCTCCCATTAGTCCCTCGGTGCCTCCTCTCAGTGGCGTGGCGTCACTTTGGGCTTGCTGGGAGCTGCTTCCTCGTGGGTGTGGGGCAGCCATGTCTCCACCTCCGGCCTCAGGGTGCTCTGCACCACCTCGACCTGTTGCCCCAGATCCTCTCTCCCTCAGTTCCAGTGTGGACCATCAGGCATTCGGACTTGCCAGGTTCCCTCGGTTCGTAGGCTCCACCTGGGTCAGACCTCGCCACACCTCCGCTGCGGACTTGTGGGTCATCTACTCTCTGGCCCTCCACCCACTGGCTTTGGCTCACTTCGCCCTCCCTCAAGCTCCGCCTACACCCTCGTTTGCTCCAGGTCACCCCTCCCAATCCCCACTTCCATTTAGGGGAGTCGTGGCTGTGGCATTATCACCTTCACCACCATGGGTCCTTCTTCCAGCAACGCCACCTGTCTTGGCTGTGGTCTGGGTCATCTGCCACCTGCCTCTGTTCAAGGCTATCCACTGGTTGCCACCTCCATCACCACCCTGTATTTTTTCCATTCTGCCTCCTCCATGTCATCCATTCTCCTCCAGAGCCTCCTCCTGCATCCCTCAGCCTTTGTGTGCCATCCCTTCGTCATCTCCCCTTTTTCCTTGCCACCACGGGGCGAGGACATCCCTGTTGAAAAAAACAGCATATGATGGTTAGGTATGTTTTGAAGCATGACTGCTCATTTGAGCGGGTTTAAGCTGGTTCTTAGCTGGTCATGTGCTGGTCCTAAGCTGGTCCTAAGCAACTAGCTCCCGCTCAGGACCAGCTTAGGACCAGCACATGACCAGCTTAAACCAGCTTCAAAACATACCTAACCATCATATGCTGGATTTTTCAACAGGGATGCCTTCTGGAAGGGGGTGTTCTATCACACTCTCACACCACATGGACTTTTGTTTTCAGTCAGTACCATTTTCCATTAGTTTGTTGTTATGGACACTCAGTAGTTTCAGCTGTGCACTAATCAAGAGTTTCACTGTTGGGTCTTGTATGTGCTATGGTTGTGTTGCTTGTTTGCTCGTTGGTGGATTTACCCTGTTCAGATTATTAAAGACTGTCATTTCATATATGTAACACTACATCATCAGGCACTTTTCTGCATATGTTTTGGGAATGTCCTGTCGTCATCAGTTTATGGACACATGTAAACCTGGTTTTGTCATCATTACTGCGAATTGATTGGTCTGTTAACCCAAGTTTGTGTCTTCTTAATGATGATTCTGGTCTCTGTATTAGTTCAATGCAAAAGAGAATGTTGTTTGCTGGTTTTACAGCTGCGAAGAAGACAATAATACAGAACTGGTTTACACCACACATGTTTGGAAAAACATATTGGATCCTTAGCCTTCTGCAAATAGTGACTTGTGAATGTGCAACGGTGCGAGTCGGTGGGGCCAGGCCTTCGACCATTGATGCTTGGCAGTGTTTTTTGTTTGATATACGTGATTATATAAAGGAGTGATTTTTGTGTTTTTATTGTCCTTCCCTCTCTCCCTCCCTTTTGACTGGACTTTGAGATGTTGAGTGTGTGTCTGTTGTTTTGTATTGTTATATTTTGAATGCTGTGTTGTGTTATGTGTGAAAAAAATAACAAAATGTTGATAACAAAAAAAAAGACTGTCATTTGATCTTCATCCTCGTTATCATGTGTGTTTCACAACCACATTGTCACAACATTACATTTTTAGAGAAGGCTTTTCTTGAAAATGGTACAAAAGGTTTGCATAAACATATAAAACCAACATGAACACAAAGAGTACATTTCTCAAAACTTGATACATGTGTTTTAAACAAAGATTCTTCTTTTGTATTATGGTGGACAATCATGTTATTGACCTGACTGCATTTCTTGTTGCCTTTTATTTGGAACAGTCTTCAGTAAGTGCTTTCCAAAATGTCAATACAATCTGGATTCAAACCTGGAAATATTGTAAGTAAACCAGATCATAAACCATTAAATAACCTCCAAGACTAAAAATATGACTCTTTCTCAAATCTTTATAAGTAATATGGACAAAACCGTGCCAATCTCCAAAGACTGCTTACTTTTCAAAACTAAACACAGATGTTGCATCAGTCTGAAAGAGGAGAGAGATGATTTACATTAATAAGTTTGGACGTTCAGGATTTTAAATGCCGTGGGGCCTTTTTTTTCTTCTTTGCATGAAAAGAAATGCTTAAGGGGCTAGCAAAACTATTTTACGTCAGTCATTTATTGCTCTGGCACTCTTTAGAGGTTAGCAAGTCTGCCAGCTATTGTTTTGTAGAGGATGGGCCAAATGTGAGTGTTACTGGCAAAATTAAACTGCTGCTTCATGCTAATGCTAACCTATCTCTGTATTTATACAGTTTCAACTGAATCTCCAATGCATTTGAATCTTCCATTAAGAGATACTTTTAGTACTGTATTTTCAGTATGCATTGGAAGTATGACATTATGCATGAACATATTTTCAGAAATGACTAGGTCACTGGGGTTTGTGCCTCAAAAAAGTTGTTTAATTAGTCTGGTTTAGAAACACATCCACCAGACACCAATCAGACATGTTTCTTAAAGGGACAGTCCACCCAAAAGAATGTTGGCAAAAAAACAGTTGACAGTAGCCATTGATTTCCATACTATGAAAAAAAAAAAGAAAGAAAAAAAAAAACCTCAATAGCTACTGTTTGGTTACCAACATTCTTCAAAATATTTTATTTTCTGTTCATCAGAAGAAAGAAACGCATACAGGTGTGGAACAACATGAAAGTGAATAAATAGTGAATAATTACAGATATTACATTTTTCATTAAAAAAACATCTTTCAATCAAAAATAAAGGTTCTAAAACAGTGTTTTCACAATGATGATGTAGATTAGAAGAACCATTTTTGGTTCCCCTTTCAGTGAACAGTTCTTAAAATAATTATTTTTTTCTTAATTTAAACATTTAAAAAATGTAAAGAAAGTTTTTTTCCAGTATAAAGAACCTTTTGAGCATCGAAAATGTTATATGGATGTTAAAGTTCCTTCCTGGAACCATAGATGCCAATAAGGACCTTTATTTTTAAGAATGTAGTTGTCACAATAAAACTGAACACCTCAATAATTCTTCAAAGTAATAGTCATATCTAGTCATTTAGGCTATGGAAACTATGGAGTTTGATGGTATTACTTTAACTGTGTTCTGCTCATTTTCCCTCATGAAGTGCTCTACCAGATGTAAAGAGTTTCTTGTTTACTGGAAACCTACTTCCATTGCTATTCTAAGATTTCAGTTCACATAAATGTCATGATGTCATGTATGGCTCTAGTTCATTTTGATTATACATATGGATTTGTGCTCTTGTCTCGTATTGTTATTTTTGAGATGATGACTAAATGGATCGGACATTTTTAGGGTCACATGTGAAACTAAGGAACTGTTATAGACATTTTATCCATAAAAACTGTACTTTTACTTCTTCTTTCTGCTTTATGTGTAAACTTTTTTTAAATGAATTCTTACAAAATTTGTAAAAATTTTGCTCTTGAACCTAAACACTTGTCTATGTATTGATTCACATGCAGTTGAGTGATTCACCACTTTTCCAGTGGTATTGTTTTAAAAGTATTTTCTCATTTTCTACACTGGCATTTCAAAACATTCCTTGAACAAATATTGAACTAAATGAATTAACTTACAAATTTGGCACTGACAAGTCTGTGCACTTTTAGATATTTTATAAGGAAATGAACTACTGATCCCATAAAGCACTGCAAATGATGTAACTGAACTGAACATAAAATTATTTTTATAAAACCTCATGGGAGTGTTTACTCAATCTTTTTTTAAATCTGGTTTAAAATGCATAGTTTCTTAATGTACTTTTGTATTCATGCTGGTCTCATATGGTGTGAAAAACTTAGAAATTCAATTCAAGTTTAATTGTATAGCGCCTTTTACGATACAATCGTTGCAAAGCAGCTTTACAGGAAATTAAGTTTCTACAATATATTTATATATTGTAGAACTTAATATATTTAACTTATGGCAAAATTTTGTAATTCTGTATGTTGTCTGAGGGTTGGCATCCTCCGAGGTCCTCTGAGGGGTTGGCATCATCTCTTCTCAGGTGTTTGGTCATCTCATGTCATTTATGGTTTGGATCCAGACTGAAGCTTGTGTAATTCCTAGTTACCACGGGATGTTAGAGTTTGGGAGCCAAATATGAAAAAGCTCTACCTCCTTTAGTGGACTTTGCTATTCTAGGTACTACCAAGAGTCCAGAGTTTTGCGACCTTAGGGAGCGGGTTGGATTGTAGCGAGATAGAAGACTAGTTAGGTACGCAGGAGCTAAACCATTTAGGGCCTTATAGGTAAGTAATTATATTTTGTAACTGATATGAAACTTAATAGGTAGCCAGTGCAGAGACTGTAAAATTGGGGTAATATGATCATATTTTCTTGACCTGGTAAGGACTCTAGCCGCTGCATATTGTACTATCTGTAGCTTGTTTATTGAAGATGCAGGACAACCACCTAGCAGTGCATTACAATAGTCCAGTCTAGAGGTCATGAATGCATGAACTAGCTTTTCTGCATCAGAAACAGGTAACATGTTCCGTAACTTGGCAATGTTTCTAAGATGGAAGAATGCTGTTTTTGTAACATTGGAAATATGATTTTCAAAAGACAAGTTGCTGTCTAATATAACATCCAGATTTTTGACTGTAGAGGAAGTAACAGGACATCCGTCTAGTTGCAAATTGTAATCCAAGAGATTCTGTGTACTGTTTTTTGGTCCCATAAGTAATATCTCTGTCTTATCTGAATTTAATAGGAGAAAATTATTGGTCATCCAATCTTTTACATTTTTAACACTCTGTTAGCTTAGATAATTTAGAAGTTTTTATCTGGTCTTGTTGAGATATATAGTTGAGTATCATCAGCATAACAATGGAAACTAATCCCGTATTTTCTAATAATATTACCAAGGGGCAACATGTCTATTGAAAATAGCAGCGGACCTAGGACAGATCCGTGTGGTACTCCACACTTTACTGGTGATAATTGAGATGACTCCCCATTTAAATACACAAAGTGGTAGCGATCTGACAGGTAGGATCTAAACCATCTTAAAGCCTGACCTTGAATACCCGTATAGTTTTGTAATCGATCTATGAGTATGTCATGATCTATAGTGTCGAACGCAGCATTAAGATCAAGTAAAACTAGCAATGAGATGCAGGCTTGGTCTGACGCAAGAAGCAAGTCATTTGTAATCTTAACAAGTGCAGTTTCTGTGCTATGGTGGGGCCTGAAACCTGACTGAAATTCTTCACAGAGATATTTTTTTTGCCAGAATGAGCACAATTGAGCAGACACGACTTTTTCTAAAATTTTAGACATAAACAGAAGATTTGAAATGGGTCTGTATTTTGCCAGTTCACTAGGATCTAGTTGTGGTTTCTTAATAAGAGGCTTAATAACCGCCAGCTTGAATGGTTTTGGGACGTGACCTAAAGTTAACGATGAGTTAATAATATTGAGAAGCGGTTCTTCTGCTACAGGTGACAACTCTTTCAGTAATTTAGTGGGTACAGGATCCAATAGACATGTTGTTGGTTTAGATTCAGTGATAAGTTTATTTAGCTGTTCCCGTCCTATAGTTGTAAAGCACTGCAGATTTTCTTTGGATGCAGTGATCAATTATCTTATCTATATCAATTTCAAGAAAACTTTAAATTAAATTGTGCTATGTCATACACCGCAGTGTTAATATCATGGCAATACTATTATCGTTTTTATGGATATTTTAAATTAAAACATTATTAAAAATAGATAATTTATATTTTTATTAGTTTTTTTTATATATCTTCCATTTTCATTGTAATTTTATTGGATGTAATTTTTCATATTTTTTATATATATTTAACATCTACAGTATCTATATATCTATATCTATTTATTTATTTGTGTGTGTGTGTTTTATTTTTTTATTTTTATTTATTAAATCAAGATTATCTTGGGGAAGTCGTGGCCTAATGGTTAGAGAGTCGGCCTTGTAATCCAAAGGTTGTGGGTTCGAATCTCAGGTCTGACAGGGATTGTTGGTGGGGGAGTGATTAACCAGCGCTCTCTCCTCCTTCAATACCACGACTGAGGTGTCCTTGAGCAAGGCACCGAACCCCCAACTGCTCCCCGGGCGCTGTAACATGGCTGCCCACTGCTCCGGGTGTGTGTTCACTTAGGATGGGTTAAATGCAGAGAATACATTTCACTGCTGGTTATATACTCTCTCTATATAATCGTGTATGTGACAAATAAAAATCATTATCATTATCATATCTAAATGAAAATGAGAAAGTTTGATTTTAGCTGAAATTATGTTTAAAAATATTTAAACATATTTAGTTTCTTTTCAGTTAACAGTTATTTTATTGTTATTTCAAATAACTAAAAAACAAATAAAAAAGATTGAAACTATAACACACTCACACACACACACACACACACACACACACATATTACATTTAGTCATTTTGCAGACGCTTTTATCCAAAGCGACTTACAATTGGGGAATATATAAAGTGATTCATCTTGAAGAGGCAAACAGACAGAGAAAGTGTCTATTTGTGTGTGTTTGTTTATATAGGTGCTGGTCATATAATTAGAATATCATCAAAAAGTTGATTTATTTCACTAATTCCATTCAAAAAGTGAAACTTGTATAATGTATACATTCATTCCACACAGACTGATATATTTCAAGTGTTTATTTCTTTTAATTTTGATGATTATAAGTGACAACTAATGAAAACCCCAAATTCAGTATCTCAGAAAATTAGAATATTGTGAAAAGGTTCAATATTGAAGACACCTGGTGCCACACTCTAATCAGCTAATTAACTCAAAACACCTGCAAAGGCCTTTAAATGGTCTCTCAGTCTAGTTCTGTAGGCTACACAATCATGGGGAAGACTGCTGACTTGACAGTTGTCCAAAAGACGACCATTGACACCTTGCACAAGGAGGGCAAGACACAAAAGGTCATTGCAAAAGAGGCTGGCTGTTCACAGAGCTCTGTGTCCAAGCACATTAATAGAGAGGCGAAGGGAAGGAAAAGATGTGGTAGAAAAAAGTGTACAAGCAATAGGGATAACCGCACCCTGGAGAGGATTGTGAAACAAAACCCATTAAAAAATGTGGGGGAGATTCACAAAGAGTGGACTGCAGCTGGAGTCAGTGCTTCAAGAACCACTACGCACAGACGTATGCAAGACATGGGTTTCAGCTGTCGCATTCCTTGTGTCAAGCCACTCTTGAACAACAGACAGCGTCAGAAGCGTCTCGCCTGGGATAAAGACAAAAAGGACTGGACTGCTGCTGAGTGGTCCAAAGTTATGTTCTCTGATGAAAGTAAATTTTGCATTTCCTTTGGAAATCAGGGTCCCAGAGTCTGGAGGAAGAGAGGAGAGGCACAGAATCCACGTTGCTTGAGGTCCAGTGTAAAGTTTCCACAGTCAGTGATGGTTTGGGGTGCCATGTCATCTGCTGGTGTTGGTCCACTGTGTTTTCTGAGGTCCAAGGTCAACACAGCCGTATACCAGGAAGTTTTAGAGCACTTCATGCTTCCTGCTGCTGACCAACTTTATGGAGATGCAGATTTCATTTTCCAACAGGACTTGGCACCTGCACACAGTGCCAAAGCTACCAGTACCTGGTTTAAGGACCATGGTATCCCTGTTCTTAATTGGCCAGCAAACTCGCCTGACCTTAACCCCATAGAAAATCTATGGGGTATTGTGAAGAGGAAGATGCGATATGCCAGACCCAACAATGCAGAAGAGCTGAAGGCCACTATCAGAGCAACCTGGGCTCTCATAACACCTGAGCAGTGCCACAGACTGATCGACTCCATGCCACGCCGCATTGCTGCAGTAATTCAGGCAAAAGGAGCCCCAACTAAGTATTGAGTGCTGTACATGCTCATACTTTTCATGTTCATACTTTTCAGTTGGCCAAGATTTCTAAAAATCCTTTCTTTGTATTGGTCTTAAGTAATATTCTAATTTTCTGAGATACTGAATTTGGGGTTTTCATTAGTTGTCAGTTATAATCATCAAAATTAAAAGAAATAAACACTTGAAATATATCAGTCTGTGTGGAATGAATGTATACATTATACAAGTTTCACTTTTTGAATGGAATTAGTGAAATAAATCAACTTTTTGATGATATTCTAATTATATGACCAGCACCTGTATATACAAAGTGTCTGTTTATATATATACACTACTGGTCAAAGGTTTTTGAACGGTAAGATTTTTTATGTTTTTTAAAGAAGTCTCTTCTGCTCACCAAGCCTGCATTTATTTGATCTGAAGTACAGAAAAAACAGTACAATTTTGAAATATTTTTACTATTTAAAATAACTGTTTTCTATTTGAATATATTTTAAAATGTAATTTATTCCTGTGATTTCAAAGCTGCATTTTCAGCATCATTACTCCATTGTTCAGTGTCACATGATCCTTCAGAAATCATTCTAATATGCTGATCATATATAAAAAATCTTACTGTTTTAAAACTTTTGACCAGTAGTGTATATGCCAACCTATTGAAATAAATTGTCATTACCTAACAGTATATACATACATAACAGTAAACATAGTAGTGCAACAGTGAATGAGATTTTTACTTCCAAAACACTGCATTAACTACAGTTATTGTATCCAAAACAGCTGTAGTCTGTTTGCTTTGGATAATATCACTTCCATAGTAAAGGCTATGGGAAAATCTCAGAAGGAGAATGGAAACTAGAGCTCAAACTGAGCTTGAGCTGGTTTAAATCGTACCGCAAACTCATTATTAGCTTAATCTCAAGTTCAGCCCTGGAAAGCGGTGCCTACCATAACAATAGGCTGACGTGTCTCAGCTAGCCGAGGATTGAGTTTCTCTGCTCATATTTTGGTACGTGCAGTGCGGTCACATCATGTGAGGCCTCGCTTCATATTTCCGCTTTTATTAGCTTCTTGATTTGCCACAAATGAGTGTGGCGTCCGCAGTGCTGTTTAACATCTTGTCCATGTGATATAGATGAGACTCTCTTTAAGCCTCATTAACAGCGAGCACTGAGCCTTTCTGGATTTAAAGTCCAGAAACCTTCCTGGACTCCTTCATACTGTGGTCTCTCCTCTCTCTTTCTCTGTCTCTCTCTCTATTTTTACAACATTAATTCTCCACTACCTCATTGAAGAAAAATGCTGCTTACGTTTATTTCCCACAAAACAATCCAAGGGTGCCGAGTTAGTCAGCAAACCGTTAATTACTATAGTAAAATCACTGTAACGCATGGACTTAAGCTGGCTTATTGCTGTCATAAAACAACGGCGACTGCAGTAGAAAAAAAATAAAAATCCTTAATTGTTTTAAAAATGGTTACATTTAAGAATAATAATAATTATGGGTGGGGAATGTGACCAAACTCCTAGACTGCATAAAAATAATAATTATAATAATTTTCAGTATTTTTGTCTTGTTTTCTAGTAAAAATATGTAAATATCCTTAAAAAAAAGTTCCTCAGAAGTACAATAAATCTGAATAGTTAATGAGATTTTTTTTTTCTTTTAGTTTTAGTGGAAAGGAAGAGAACAATTCTGATTTACTGATTCAACTTTTTTTTTATATCAAAGTATATAAAGTGCGTAAAAATGTATATATAATTATATTATCATATAATATAATATAACAATTAATTATAATAATTTTCAGTGTCTTGTTTTCCAGTAAAAATATCTAAATATCCTTAAAAAAGATAAACATTCCTCAAAGGTAAAACTAAGACAGTAAAACAAGTCTGAATAGTTAATGAGATTTTTTTTTTCTTTTAGTCAATTCTGATTTACTGATTCAACTTTTTTTTTATATCAAAGTATATAAAGTGCGTAAAAATGTATATATAATTATATTATCATATAATATAATATAACAATTAATTATAATAATTTTCAGTGTCTTGTTTTCCAGTAAAAATATCTAAATATCCTTAAAAAAGATAAACATTCCTCAAAGGTAAAACTAAGACAGTAAAACAAGTCTGAATAGTTAATGTGATTTTTTTCTTCTATCATAAGAGGAAAGAAAGAGAACAATTCTGATTTACTAATTCAGAAAGAAAAAAAAACTCTATATCACAGTACTGTATATATAAAGTGTGTAAAAATAATACCCCCTTCCCCAAGCTAGTAAAATTAATATTAACAAATAATATGTTTATTTCATTTTTATTTTAGTGCATTTTTAGTGGAAGGCAAGAGTACAGTACTGATTAAGAAAAAATGCTGTATATCTAAAATTACATTTAAAAAAAACATAGTGCTGTACATCTACAATAAAAAAAAATATTTAAATTAAATAAAAATTAATTAATTAATCAATTAATTAAAAAAGAATAGAGCTATATATCTTAAATTGGATAAAAAACATTTTTTTTCAATTCAAAATAGTGCTGTAAAGTATTAAAACCCCAGATAAAAAAAAGGATAATTAATATTAACAAAAATAATAGATGGAGAAGTTTGCTTCCACTTTAGTTAATGCAAAAGAACAATACTGATTAAGAAAAAGTAATATTCTATATATACATGTGTATATATATAATGTTAACTGGAATTTAAAATTGGAATTTTATGGCTACTATCTAAAATTAGCTAATTAAATAAAAATAACTAATAAAAAATTTAATACAATTACTATTAACAGATCATTCAGACTCTTATTAGATAAGCCACATTTGAAGCTGTTGTAAAATAGCTGATATACACACATCACTAGAATTCTATAAAAATATCTATATCGGACGTTGCTATGGAACCACAAACGACTAAACACTGCTTGCCTGCTACATCCTTTAATAACAAGTTTGTCCTCGTCTTGACTTGTTTGGGACGCACTGAGCTCTGTAATTTCTCTTCATGTTTCATTGTTTCATATGCAAATAACTTAAAATACTTCTTCAGTCAGAATTTAAAGGCATGAATCTATTTTACAACCTTGTGAAAAATAGTTGGGCTAGTTACTCAAAGAATGTAATATATTACTCATTACTAGTTACTCCTTTCAAAAGTAATATTGTTACTTTACTTATTACTTTCTGGCAACAGTAATTAGTTACACTACTAGTTACATTACTTTTTCTTCACGCCCCACAGAAGTTGTAACTGTATCTTCCACATAAAATTTGTCTAGAATGTTACTAAAAACATATTTCTGCCTCAACATTTGACCAAAATCCACATTGGATCGCAGTCAGAAGTTATTACAAACACTCAAGAGTGATTAACAGTGACATTCAAGCAGAAGTTTTGTATTCATCTCATTAATTGTCATGTGTAGCTTAAAGCTAATTGTAATTTCTCCGTTTCCCATATACGATTATATTTCATTATGTATTTTATGAAATCACAAAAGTTTGTAAGAAACTGTTTAATTTTCCAAAAATATTTTTTAATTATAGTAATATAATGTAGCACATGCTGATCAGAGGGATGTAATGCCAGAGTAAAGTAAAGCCACAACTTACACAACAGTGTTCAGATCATATTTTTTCTTGACAAAATCAATATAATGCAATATTTCTATCTGCAGAATGTAAGCTTTTCCATATTCCAAGCTTGCCTGCTGCACTGGGGACATCACATGCATGTGCGAGTCGTGAAAATTATGAAAATAAATCTAGGAATTATGATTGTTGGATTTTAAATCAGCGGGGTTGAGGCATCAAAAGTAACTAAGCTGTTTTATGGATAGTAACTGTTATATTATTACTGAAATCTTATTAGTAATTAGTTACACTAATAGTTAGTGAAAAAAGTAATATTATTACAGTAACTAAGTTACAGTAACTAGTTACTGCCCAACACTGCACTTACTTTTGGAAAAAAAAAATACTACTTTTGGAAAGAATATACTTAAATTTGAACTGAATGTAATGTTTTCGGACACTTAATTGCATGTTAAGTAAAGTTAAATGAAAATATAGTTAAAATCTATATTAAATGCATTTACTTTTCTCTCTCTCTCTCTCTCTCTCTCTCTCTCTCTCTCTCTCTATATATATATATATATATATATATATATATTACATGTGCTTTGATATGTTACTTTAGTATGTAACTTATTTAAAGCAACAACAAAACATTATTAAATCAATGATTTAAAATGTACTTTAAAGTAAACTTTAATTTTACATTAGTGCACTTTTTAAAAGTCTACTTAAGTACACTTAAGTGGCCTTTTGTTTCCATTCATATTATATATTAAAATATATAAAAATGTACTTTTATAGAAGATATGATGTACACTACAAGTGCACATTCAGTACAATCAAGTGTACTTGATTTTCACAAGAGAAAAGCACGATTACGAAACCTTGCAAGAACTGGAGAGCTCAGTGTTTCGCACATGCTGGATTCATTTCCAAAGTCATAACAAGAATACGTTTTGAACGCCGCTTTTTAACCATTGCATGAAAAACACACATTAGCACAATTGGCCACATCAAAGGCAGCACTGAGTTTCCAAGAGCAGCTCTCAGGAGAGCCCGGGAACAGAAAGAAAGAAAAGCAACAAGGAAGAACGCTCAGCTTAAAACAAAAGGAAAAGAAGTCGAGGGGTTTCCTGGCCACCGTCAGCGTGAGCCTATGAGCTGTCAGGGGCCCCGGGTTTAAAAAGCAGGGGCTGGAGGTTTGAGGAGACACTCCTTCCCAGAGTCGAGGTGTGCTCTGAAGTCTCGGGATGGGTTTGCTTTACAGGCGGGCCCCCGGCGCGCTGCTCCTCCTGGCCCACCTCCTCCTGAGCACCAGTGTGGAGCCCGTGGGTAAGGACACAGCGCTCCCATTGTCCACATCTCTAAAATTAGCACAGGTAGAGTCCGCCGCGGTGTTTTACAAGTCAGAGTGAACTGTAGTGCAGTTTTACGCTGCTTTGTGGAAAGTCGTGTCAGGGCAGGTTCGCGGCGGAGCCTCTTCAGAAGAGTTATTTCTGAGAAGCACAGGTTGTTTATGGCGTGGTGTTTGTTTTGCTAGCTGAATGGGAGAGGGAACCGGCGTACTGGAACCATCAGGCCAGACGGACGCTGCAGGCTGCCCTCACGCTGCCACTGCGAGCGCATCGTGCCAAAAACATCCTCCTCTTCCTCGGAGACGGTGAGTTACCAACCCCACCGAACACTGCTGGTCAGTCTGTCAGACTACATGCCTTCAGTGCAATATAGTGCCACTTCTAAGTGTTAATGCGTTTTTGAGGTCTATATTATATTATATTAGACATAAATATCAAATATATAAATACAGCTAGAAAAAAATTAAGAGACCACTTGAAAATTCTCAGTTTCTCTGTATTTATGTTAAGTTAACTATTAAGTTAAACATAGTTTTTGTTGAATTCTGTAAACTGCTGACATTTCTTCCAAATTGTTGTCATTTAGAGCTTCTTTTTTTTCCATATTCAAAAAGACGTTTTCAAATGTTTGTATTTATTTTTAGACTTCAATACCAATCTTTTAACTTCAGAAGAGTTAAGAAATCAATATTTGGTGGAATAACCCTGATTTTTAATCACAACAAATGAAAGCATTTGTTATTTTGACCAAATGTCATTCATTTTCTGCAATAAATAAGTAAATAAATAAATGAAGTTGCCATTTAGAGCTTTCTTTATTATTTTGCATAAAATTATCAAAGTGGTCAAAATAAGATGCCAAATATTGATTTCTTAACTCTTCTGAAGTTAAAACATTGGTATTGTGTTGTCTGAAAATGAATATAAACATGTCTAAAAACATCATACATGTTTATATTTATTTTAAGACAATGCAAAAAAAAAAAGTTAAGAAGTCAATATTTGGTGGAATAACCCAGATTTTTAATCACAACAAATGTGCTTTAGTATGTTAGTCAACACATCAAAATAAGTGTATATTTTAAAACACATTTTATTAAAACTTATTGATAAAAAAAAAAAGTTTCCTAAGATTTGAAGTGCCCATTAAATAGAATTAAGCACACGTCTTTTTCACTTGTGTTTCTAATAAATGTTCTATTTTTAATTAATTTACATCAAAAATTATACATTATACAATATTATAAGAGTGTACATCTAAATTTATATTTAACATTTTAGATTCTTTTCATCACTCCATGCTCTCATTCATCTCATGTATGTTATAAAAAAAGTTATAAAATCTCAATATTTCATGTCTGTATAGCTTTTATTTGGATAATATGCAGTTACTGATCCACCTGTTGGCTTTGTTTTGTGCTAATGATCAGTTGACTGTATATTACCCGTTACACACGTGCCTGTTTCTGCATAGCCTGTGTTTTCCAGTAGAGTTGATGAGCAGTTTGGGTTGAGGGTCAGGCTGTGATGTTTCTCTGTCGATCTGTCAGGGATGGGAGTGTCGACGGTGTCAGCTGCCCGTATACTGCGAGGTCAGATGGAAGGACAGTCAGGGGAGGAGACAGTTTTGGCCATGGATACATTTCCATACGTCGCCCTGTCAAAGGTCTGACGCTTCTCTTTAATCACTCGCAGATAATTCATAGCAATCTTGTTGTGCAATTATATAAAGGCAGGTTTGGGTTGTCAGACAAATGCCAGTGGGATGCGCATGTGTGTTGCATGGAAAAACTGCTGCTTGTCTTCAGATTACATTTGTAATTTTCCATATAGGGATTCTTGAACTGGGTGTGAAAGCCTGAAAAGCAGAGAAATGGCTTTAAAGTCAACATTCAACACCTATTTACTTTCCTACTACACATCAGTGTCTGTATAATGTTTCATAAAAATATCATTTTAATACAGAATTAATTCGTAAAATTAGGGGGGGGTCTGACCCCCTACTTAAACATAAAAGTTAAAAAAAGTGGTTCTTGAAAGTATTTATTTATATGTCTATATATAGTTTATATTATTATTATTATTATTATAGAAAAAGATCATGTAAAATTTTATTCTAATAAAATACTTATATATTTATTGGTTGAGCCAATGTTTCTGCATATAAAAATAAAGTAAAATAAAATATAAATCATCATCATTGGTAAATCATATTCCATGAAAAAATATGAGATATTAAATCCTAATTATGTGATGAAAAACAAAATTATGGGATAAAAATATTATGAAAAATATTTATAATTATGACATAAAAACTAAAAAGAAAAATCACAACTTTTACTTTTGTATGTGATAATTTACATTTTTTGTCATATTTATTAGTTTTTATGCCAATTGTTCTTATTACATACATTTTGAATTGTTATTTCATAATTATGACTCTCATACTTTTGACTTGATATAATTCTTTTTTTTTCATAATTTCAACTTTTATGTCATATTATGACTCATATTTTTGACAGTTTGTCTTAAATTTATTTTTTGTCATAATTTGACTTTTTATGTTATAATTTTATCATATTTTTTACTTTTTGTCATAATTACAACTCATACTTTTGACTGTTTGTCATAATTTTGTTTTTTTATCATAGTTTCTACTTTTTATGTCATAATTATGACTCTCATAGTTTTACCTTTTTGTCATAACTTGACTTTTTATGTTAGCATTATATTTTTTACCATAAGTTCTACTTTTTTGTCATAGTTATGACTCTCATACTTAACGTTTTGTCATAATTTTACTTTTTGTTATAGTTGTATTTTTATCATAATGTCTACTTCTTAAGTCATAATTACAACTTAGTATCTCATTATTTCGATTTTTATGTCAATTATAATTAACCAAACATGATGGGTTTTTTTTTCTTCTATGGCAGAAATGGGCTTTCATACTCTTTTGATAGCAGCACAGGCACAGTTTAAGATATGAAAAGTTATCAGTTGATTGCAGAATATGCATTCCTGATAATTTAGATAGCACTTTAACCTCTGATCCTGGAGTACATGAGGACGAGGGAATGCTGATTACAGATGTGAAGTATCACTACATGAATACAGGTCAGATTAGGGTCTAAGGAAATAGTTTATCTACTCATTATATGACTGAAAAGCTATGTTTTGAACAACAGAACTATCAGTATTTGATATACCGAGTTGATGTGTTTCCAAACAGACGTACAGTGTTGACAGGCAGGTGGCAGACAGTGCTAGCACGGCTACAGCGTACCACTGCGGTGTGAAGGCTAACGCCAAGACGGTGGGTTTGAGCGCTAAAGCAGTGGCCTATACATGCAACACCACATTTGGCAACGAGGTTTTCTCAGTGTTACACCGCGCCAAAGCACAAGGTATTTTCCATTTAGACTCATTATCACGCGTACAGACTTGCTGCCAATGTTTTTCTGTTGCTGTTGTTCTTCTTAAAGGGACAGCTCACTACAAAATGAAAATTCTGTCATCATTTACTCAGCCTCAGGTTGTTTCAAACCTGTATGAGTTTCTTTCTTCTCTTGAGCACAATAGAAGATATTCTGAAGAATGTTCATTTTTTTGGTGTTCATGTGATGACACATGTTTGTGTGTGCATATATCCAGGAAAGTCCGTTGGCATCGTGACCACCACCAGAGTGCAGCATGCATCACCCGCTGCCGCATATGCCCACTCGGTGAGCCGCAGCTGGTACAGCGACGCAGACGTGCCCTCCGAAGCCCGCCGGCAGGGCTGCACCGATATCGCCACGCAGCTGGTGACCAACACAGACATTGATGTGAGCCGTAACCCATACAGTTTGATGCCATAAGATCAAAAATACAGAGTGTCTATTTACACTAAGTGCAAATAGCCCGCCTTGTTGGCAGAGGCTGTTTACTCTAACTCCACCCACCAACGTGTGATTGGTCTAGACAACACTATAAAAAACGCTGATGTAATTGTAGCTCCAGTGGCGTAGATGGTGTGCTGCAGTCTTTTTGACGCAATCAACTCGGGTTCGAATCCGTCTTTTGTCGAACATTTTTTTTCTCCCTTATCAAATCTCATATCACATCGGAAAGGCATTTGTTTTCAATTAAAATTAAGTAAATAATTGAAAAGTTGGGTAGGGTTCATTTGAATTAAAACTATAATTTACACTCAATACATTATAATTGCATACTGTTTTAGAATGTACTACAATAGCCTGTATTTGGAATAAGTAGTATACAGTAAATGGCAGAAAATTCTGCTAATTTAATATAGTGTAAATAGAAACTATAGCTATTTACACTTAGTATAAATAGCCGCTGCCTAAAAAATAACAGTTTGAAAAGCTGCACAACTGCACATACGGTTGAGCGCAATTTGCAAGTCCAATTCTACCACAGTTTTTATTGTATGTACTATATTTATTATACTATATTAGTCAACATTTGAAGTGGATCAAAAAAGTTCATCAAAGTTGTACTAAGACAAGAACACAGTTTGGTTTTAGGTTTTAGGACAACTTTGATGAAAGGTTTTGATCCACTTCAAATGTTGACTAGTGTATATTGGTTACAATTTAGTTTGGGAACCAATTCTCACTATTAACTAACTATTAACTATGACTTTTGCCTTGATAAACTCCTAATTTGCTGCCTAATAATAGTTATTCAGGTATTATGGGGTGGATTAATGGATCTAAAAAATGGTCATGCAGAATAAGGCATTAATATGTGCTTTATAAGTACAAACAAAAAGCCAATATGCTAGTAATATGCATGCTAATAAGCAACTATAGTTACTAGTGAGAATTGGTCCTTAAAATAAAGTTACCTATATATTTAAATGTAAATTATGGTGTTTTTGTTGTATTTAGTGTAAATTTACCTGTTCAATTTTGATATTGTCACCCCAGTTGAGATATTTCTATTTATAAAAACATACTGAATTAACTTCAGTGTAGTTTTTGTTGTTAGCTTGAAGCACAGCCAGCTAGTTTTTCAAACCAGTTGCTTGATTGTTGTTTAACTACTTCCTTATGATTCAACTTAGTAAGCTAAAGGTTCAAAGCAGCTTTTCCACCAATGTAATAACATAAATTAAATACACAATTGACCCTTTTCAATGACTGTGATGATGCATTTCCACAGTTATTAATATCGTAAATCTAGTTTTTTATATATTTTTTTATTTTTATTTTTTTATTGAATTTACATTTACAACACTATACTTTGTGTTTTATTACCTTGGCATTGAGGGTACATTTACACAACAATGAAATACTAAAAGTGGAAAAGTTTTTGAATAGTTTCATGTACAGACAAGAAAAACTAACAAAAGTTGCAAAATTACTAAAAATGCTGTATTCATACCAGGCCAGTAGGTGGCGATGCCACTTTGTAAAGAAATACAACGCATCTGCGCAGAAACCTATAGGCTGAACACGTAATACATATGCATGTGACATCTTGCATGTGACACCGTTTTCACAAATTCACATTTTTGTAGTTTATACAGAGACGATAACTATCAATGTCAAAAATAGCACTTCGATACCTAAAAGTTTTCAGGTATCTAAAACGCTGTTGTTGTGCACTTGAATGGCCAAAACATAAAAAGTTATAGAAATGCTATTTGCTATTGGAGCAAATGTGAACGCAAAAACTATATAGTATATAGTAATATATAAAGTAGTTTCCGTTTACCACTTTAACATTTACCCAACAACTTTCGTTCCTTAGAACCCAGGAGATGTGAAAAGAGTCCATGGCGTTCATTTAGATGCCAAACGTATAATTGAAATGTCTGTCAAGAAACCTGAAAATTTTTACATTTTTGAAATGAGAAGTTCACAAATTTTAAACGTCTCAATTTTAGGTAATTCTTGGCGGGGGCCGCATGTACATGACACCCAAGGGTACCCCTGATCCAGAATACCCCTCTTCATCTTCTCGCAAAGGGGATCGCAAAGACAAAAAGAACCTTATTGACGTCTGGCTGAATGCTCGTAAGGTATCTCCAAGAAATCCATTTATTGCGGCACTAATTGTGTTTGTAAACGGCCACTACAGTTTTACGTGATTAGCTGTTTTGTTTATTAGGGAAGAAAAGCCCAGTATGTGTGGAACAAAGAGCAGCTTAATGCAGTGAATGTTAAAACAACAGACCGCCTGATGGGTAATGCCAGTTTACAAGGTTTCCATATTGACTTACTGACAGTATTTGTCTGCTGATATGACGTTCTCATTCATATTTCTCATTCAGGTCTGTTTGAACCCAAGGACATGAGGTTTGAAGTGTTCAGGAATCGAACCCGTGACCCCTCTATTGTGGACATGACAGAGAAAGCCATTAAAATCCTCAGCAAGAATCCCAAAGGGTTTTTTCTCTTTGTGGAAGATGAGTATTTATCATTTACTCTGGTGTTACAGTTTAAAGATATTCTGCTAATAGTGAAACATGCCTTTCTTTGTGCTTTACGAGGTAGAATAGACCATGGACACCATGATGGGGTTGCTAAGCTTGCTCTGACCGAAACCATCATGTTTGACCGGGCAATCCAGAGAGCATCTGAGCTGACCAGTGAATCAGACACTCTCACTGTTGTCACTGCAGATCATTCCCATGTCTTCACTTTTGGTGGAAATACCCCCCGAGGGAACCCTATTTTTGGTATATACTAGTTTACTTTACGTCATGGAATTGAAATAATGACAATCATCACAACTCTCTGAAAGTTTTAGCATGGAAATATACATGGCAATGTTAATGTGTTTGGTCTTGGCGGAATAGATCTACTACGCTGCTGCTGCTGCGGCAGAGCAAGTATTTGCTACTGCCAATACATCCACAGACATGCTGCTGTCAGCATGTAAGAAATACTGCTGCTGCACATATAACACATATGAAATAACCCCCATGCATATCATACACGATCACCCTGTAGCAGATCTATACAGGTGGAGCTGGGGAGGTGGAGGGTTTCTGAAGTGCACTGCTACAGCAAACACTAGCTGAGCACATGTAGTGTACTTCAAATCTTAAAAGTGTGTTTAAAAGAACTGTACTTACAGATAATATAATATTAATGAATTAAAAGCCACTTAAGTGTACTTAAAGTGAGTACACTTTCACGATTCTGTTAACACACTTAAGTACAGTTTTAAAATGAGCACTTTGTATTAATGTCAAATTAAAAGCTACAGTACATTTTAAAATCCATATTAAAAATTCATAAAATTGATTTATGGAATATCTGGGTAGTCTTGTTTGGACTACAAAAAGTTGGGAGTATACACTATGTTGGCAGTACACTAGTATTGCACTGCATGGCCATTGTTTCAGTGTTTGTTTTTTTGTTTTTTGTTTTTGCAGGTCTGGCACCCAAGAAGGCTGAGGATATTCTTCCATACACTAGTATCTTGTATGCTAATGGACCAGGATATGCTCATGTAAATGGAACAAGAGGAAATGTTTCAGAAGTGGATTATTGTAAGTATTGTCTAAATTAATTTACTATATGTCTCTTCTATTGTTGTCAGATACTAATATCATATCATATTTTATTTGTAGTTGATGAAGAGTACATGCAACAAGCGGCTGTTCCTTTAGAATCAGAGACACATGGAGGGGAAGATGTGGCTATCTATGCAAAAGGCCCGATGGCTCATCTCTTTCATGGAGTCAAAGAACAGAATTATGTGGCCCATGCAATGGCTTATGCAGCTTGTCTGGAGCCGTACACTAACTGCCCACTGCATCTTCATGGCTCAGGAGGCTGTAAAATAACTCTTTCAATGCCTCTTATCTCAATAACTGGCGTGTTTTGGCTTGTCATGAGATGACAGACTCTACTGCATGAGTGATTGAGGCCCCAGGACTCTTTGGGGCTTTTTGGAGATTTATTACCCAAATAGTTTATATTGTAATTTGGTGCTCTGCAGAATTGCAATGCTTTGTATATAAATGTAAAGGTTTCTTTTTTTTATGGATGTATTTTATAATCAGATATTTTTGTATATATTGCGCAATGGAAGACTCTTTTGCACTGTGACTATCAATTTCAAACATGTGAGACCAATAAACTTTCTAAAAAAAAAAAAAACATTAGTCATATTGTCAGTGTTATCAGCCTTTGTCATTAAACGTTCTGTGGCCATCAGATATCGAAAGCAATTATATATCCATTACTGTACGAAGGGTTAGAAAACGAGCCATTAAGTCATGATAAATATCTATCTTATACATTTGATTTAAATACAGTTCCACTGGCTATTTTGTATGCAGGGAATGCATGAACTGATAAACATAGAATGCAATGCAATTTACATTGTTTAAAAGCATCTGCCAAATCCGTAAATGTCAATATTGTTGTGCGTTTTTTAGACACGGACCATCAGCAAGGCAGATTAATCAACATTTTGCACGCTATATTTACTTATATTTACAGATGATCTTGTTGATTAACTGAAATGAATTAATGAACAAACCTTTGAACAGACCAGAACAGTGTAAAATAATAGAAAAGTGCATTACAGTAGAGTTTATTTTAGCAAAGAACAGAACAATTAAGTAAAGAGCAGTTCAGAACAGAAATGCACAGGATGGTTTTGATAACAATTTAGTTCAGTGCAGATCAATTCATTTCAGAACAGTTCAGAACAGAACAATTCAGTAAAAAACTGGAGTGTACAGAGCACCATTCAGAAGAGCAGTATTTGGTTAAGAAATGTATATTGTACAAAAAAACAGATCAGTATAAAACACAGTAAAGAACAGCATGAAGTTCATTGCAGTTTACAGTAACAGTTGTAATGGTACAATTCAGAACAATTCAGTGAGGAACAGAACAGAACTTTTCAGAACAAAAAACAGCATGGTACAGAACAGTTCATAACAGAAAAGCACAGAATGGTTTAAATTTGTAGAGTTTAATCATTTAGTTCATTATAGAACAGTTCAGAAGGGAACAGAACAGTTTAAAGAACATAACAAGAACAGCTTAGACTAGTACACAGTACTCAAATGAATCATTCAGTTACGAGCTGAACAGTTCAGGACAGAACAGAATAGAATAGTTCAGTACAGAAAGAACAATTCAGTAAAGAATAGTATAACAGTTTAAACAACAGAACAGTTTATGGTTCAACTCATTCAGTTCCGTAAAGAACTGTATACTGAAAAAAATAACAGTTCAGTGAAAAAAATCAGTTAAGTTATATGCTATAAGTAATACAGTATAGAGCAGTTCAGTGCAGAACAGCATAGTTCACTAAGGAACAGTACAATTAAGTAAAGAATAGACCAGTGAAGTGCAGTTCAGCAGAGAACAAACAATTCATGAAAGAACAGAATAGAACAGTTCAGTAAAGATCAGTTTAAATCAGTAGAGTTTATTCATTCAGTTCGTGGAAGATCAGTTCACTACATAACAGTTCAGAAAAGTACAGAATAGAACAGTTCAGTAAAGAACAGGAGAAAGCATAGAACAGTTTAGACCAGAAGAGTATTGAACTGTATATTACTGTAAATAACAATTCAGTTCAGTAAAAAAAAATAGAACACTACTAAACAGTTCGGTAAAGAACAGTGTAGAGAAGTTCAGTGCAGAACAGTGCAATTCACTGAAGAACAGTACCATTCAGGACAATTCAGTAAGGAACAGCGAGGTGCAGTTCAGCACAGAACAAAACAATCCAGAAAAGAAGAGCATGGTGCAGAACAGTTCAAAAGAGAAAGGCAAAGATCAGTTTAAAATCAGTAGAGTTTAATCGCAGTTTGGTGCATATCAGTTAATTCGAGAACAGTTCAGAACCGAATAGAACAGTTCAGTGAAGAACAGAATAGTGCACTTGCTGCAGTTCAGTAAATAACAGAAGAGAACAATTCTGTAAACAACTGTTCGGAAGATAAAAGCACAGACGAGTTTAATTATTCTGTTCAGTGCAGATAAGTTAATTCCTGAACAGAACAGTTCAGTAAAGAACAGAGTAAGCACAGAACAGTTTAGATCAGTATAGTACTGAACTTAATCATTCAGTTTAGTGCAGATCAGTTAATTCCAGAACAGTTCAGAACAGAGAAATTCAGTAAATAGGATGGTACAGAACAGTTTAGACCAGTAATGCATATTTATATTTCAGTAAAGAACAGTTCAGTACGGAACAGTTCAGTAATGAATATAAAAAAGAGCAGATTAGCGCAGAAAAGCACAATTCACTAAAGAAAAGCACAGGTTAGGGAAAAAAAATCACAGAACAGTACAGTAATTCATTCAAATCAATATTCATATCATTATATATCCATATCACATCATATGGTCACGAATGATCAGTATGTGATCAAAAGTTAAGTTGCAAAAGAGGGAATGGGAACTACAAATGACCTTTGGTCTGAGAGAAGACTATAAACAGGAGGGCATCAAGTAGTTTTACAGAGCTGTCAGTGCTGCTGCAGTCGCTCAAACCATGGCCACACAACAGACCCTTCTGATTATTGGAATATTTGTTTTAGCAGGATTTGATGGATGTTTCTCCGTTATTCCTGGTAAGCGCTATTCCACAGTTCGCAATTATTCTTTTTCTCTCCATACAAATAGAATGAAACAATGTTTCTTTTCTGGAATCAATTTGAAGAGGAGGAGCAGAACCCAAACTTTTGGTATGTTAAGGGTAAAGAGGCTCTTCATACATCCCTCTCCATGAAGCCCAACCTGCACCGTGCTAAAAATCTCATTCTCTTCCTCGGAGATGGTGAGTTAAATAGAAACTTAACTTAACTTCTTATTTCTTGATTTTGCATTGTTCTGTTTAATAATCCAGTATGTATTGCACAATTTTAGCCACAAATTAGCCTTCTAGACATTTCTAGATTTTGTAAAAATGTATTTGCCATTACAATAAATCTGAACTTCTGACAGTGTCTGAATTTTGGGTTGCAGTTCTGCAATGTTAAAGGTCCGTTCACATCAAGAACAATAACTATAAAGATAAATATAATGATAACTGTATTGGCATCCACACTAACAGACGATAATGTTTGTGCATGCTGCAATTATGTTGTCTGCAACTTTAAATGCTCAAGCTCTTTAAAGTCAGGTGGATTCTGATTGGCTGTCAGTGATTTCATAGTTTATCACCTGGAATAAAAATCATTCTGAGAGTGATTTCAACCATTGTTTTTATTGTTAAATAAAGCTAAAACTATTAACAATTTTGTTTCATATTTTAAATGAGGCTGAAATAAAATAAATTATTTGATTAATTTACACACACACACACACACACAAAAGAGATTGTTATAACACTGTTGTAAAGGTGACACACTGTTATTACATATTACGCTAGTGACCAAAGTCCTATTAGACATATCACAAAATCTGAGATAAATGACAAGATCTCACTAGGGTCACATGGTGCAATTTTACATGTAACAGTCATAAAGGACAGAAAAAAAAAAAACTGCACGGTGGCTTTAGATTAGATAATCAGTTTACTGCAAGATCGCTTAATAAGTTGTACAATTCTTACAATTCTGTTTTTCTTGCCCTTTTTTTTTTTTTTTTTTTGCAGAATTGCATGATATAAACTTGCAATTGCGAGTTATAAAGTCAGAATTGTGAGATGTAATCTTACCTTTCTGAGAAATAAAGTCACAATTGTGAGATATAAACTCGCAATTCTGACTTTTTTCCCACAGAATTGCAAGTTTAAACCTCGCAACTGTGACTTAATCATCACAATTGTGAGCTGTGAGATATAAACTCACAATTGTAAGAAAGTCTTTTCCCCTCAGAACTGGACATTGTAACTCGCAATTTGTGAGTTTATATCTCACAACTCTAAGAATAGAAGTCGGAATTGCAAGAAAAAAGATATAATCTCGAAAATGTCAGAAAAAAAAACTCAATTGCAAGTTTAAATCTTGCAATTCAGACTTTGTTTCTTGCAACTGGGAGTTTATCGTGCAATTCTGAGTCAGAATTGTGAGATGTAAACTTGCAATTGTTAGGAAAAAATCAGAGTTGTGAGACAAAAAGTTGCAATTATCCTTTTTATTTTTTATTCAGTGGCGGAAACATGCCTCTATAGCAAACTCAGAATTTATTAATGCATTTTTAATGAATACAGTATGTCTTGTGTGCCTTAAAGTTGTGCAACATGTTCTTTTTTGACATACAATAAGGCATGGGAATCAGCACTGTGACCGCAGCAAGAATTATGAAGGGACAGATGGAAGGGAAGACAGGAGAGGAGAGTGTCCTAGCCATGGACACATTCCCTTATCTCGCTCTCTCCAAGGTGCAGAAAACACACAGGCTGGATTGACTCATAACAGACTGATAGACCTGAGTACTCATAATAATACTGTTTGTCCCTGTGTAGACCTACAACGTTGATCAGCAGATGCCCGACAGCGCAGCAACAGCCACTGCATATCTCTGCGGTGTGAAGGCAAACTATGGGACTCTGGGTCTCAGTGCAACTGCACGCCGCAAAGACTGCAGCTCCGCTAAAGGCAATGAGGTCAAATCAATTCTGCATCAGGCAAAGATGGCAGGTAATGGCAAGGAAGACCAAATACCAGGACAATTAACCCATTAATGCAGTGATTTGTCACTCTGTTCAGTTCAGAGTTATCTCATATGAACATATTGTGCAATTCTTTTGAAATTTGAAATGTATTTTGCATGTAAAGATGATTTCAAAACTGCAGAATTAGGGACTGGGGGGTACATATGGAATACACATCTATTTACGGGGGAAAATAATTACAATTGCAATTTCATATCTATCAATTTCAGTTCTGTAATTCTTACAATAGTGACTTTATTTCTTCATATTTCACAACGTGACTTTATATTGTGATTCTATTTGTGACTATTTCTCATTAGAACTTTATACCTCGCAATTTTGACTTCATTTCTCATCATTGCGACTTTATCATAACTGCAACTTTGTTTCACACAATCTGAACCTTATGATGTAATTTCATCTTTTTTCACGTAACTGAAAATATCTCAAAACTGCAACATTATTTCTTATAACTGAGACTTTATATATCACAATTATGACTTTATTTCAACTTTTTACTTACATTCTCACAAACCTCTATTATCTCATAATTTCAACTTTATTTCTTATAATTCGTACAATAGTGACTATTTCTTCATATTTCACAATTTGACTTTATATCGCAATTGTCTATTTCTCATCATTACAACTTTATACCTCACAATTGCGACTTTATCACAGTTACAGCTTTGTTTCACACAATCTGAAACTTATATGTTGTAATTTCATATTTTTTCACATATTTTTTTTAATATCTCAACATTGTCCTTTTTGACGCATTCTCACAAACCTCTTTTATCTCATAATTTCAACTTTATTCAACAACAATGACTTTTTCTTTACCTCACAATTTCGACTTATTTTTTCACATCATTGTGACTATCACAATTACAACTTAATATCACACATTCTGAACCTTACATCTCATAATTTCAACTTTATTTTTTATAACTGTGACTTCACAGTATCTCACAATTACCACTTTATATACCAAAATTTGAACTTTATATCATAATTTCTTTATTTCTCCTAATAACGACTGAGTGACTCATTTTCAAACAGTTGAACATTGCTACTTTGAACCCTTTGTACTTTCACTGATATCTTTTAATGGTTAAACGATGAGTTGAGGCTGATCTTATCTGTGACAATGCTGCACTGTTGAAGGCAGTATAAGTTACGTAATTTGCTTATAATAATTACCTTGGACTGGTTTTATATTTTCCAGGGAAGTCTGTTGGCATAGTGAGTACGGCACGTGTCCAGCATGCATCACCTGCTGCCAGTTACTCCCACACCCCTGAAAGAGGCTGGTACAGCGATAAAGAGCTGCCCTCTGAAGCCATCACAGGTGGCTGCAAGGACATCGCGTACCAACTCGTCCATAATACTGATATTAATGTAAGGCCCTAAACAGATAAACCTCGCACAGCATTGAACTATAGATAATAAGTCGCTGACAACAGTCTCGCTTGTGAAATCCCTCTATTATTTTATTGTAGGTTATTTTAGGTGGCGGAAGGCAGTACATGTTTCCCAAGGAAACGGTTGATCCTGAATACTCCACAGTTACGGGGAGCCGACAGGACAAAACAAACCTAGTTGATGTGTGGTTAAGAAGCAGAAATGTAAGTCAAACATCTCAACAATAATAGAAAATGAAAATTCTGAACTCATTAAATTATATATATATATATATTATGGAACACAAAAAGAAGATGTTAAGAAGAATGTCCTGGTTCCTCTTTTCCATACATTGGAATGAGGAATTTTGTGTAGAAATTCAAGTCAATATTTGTGCATATCTTGCACCGTTTGCAGATCTCATTCATGCATGTCCATATTCAGTTTGTTACAAGAATCAACCCCATGTCATGACTGACGGGACACTTTGGGTCTGTAATGCATGACTCGAGCCATCCATTCCCATTCATTCCAATGGCAGATTTGGTTGGTTCCCATATTGGCTAACTCCATTTGTGCTCTGTGGAAGAAAGAAAGTCTTAAGAACAACATGAGGATGAGTACATTTTGGATGAACTACACCTAACAACAAACAACCACATTGTTTTTCTTCAGAATGCCAAATATGTGTGGAATAAAAAAGATTTTGATGCCGTCAAAGAGGACGATACTGATTACTTGATGGGTAAGGCCACCTCCTCCATTTGGAGGGAAAACATCCACCTGTTATGTTGATCTACATCGTATAAAATTGGTCATTGGTTCTCAACCTTTTTGACTCCAAAGCCCCCCATTGTCCACAACAATATTCCAAGGCTCCATTACTTTTCCAGTAGTTTTAATCCTTATTAAATGTATTTACTAGAAAAGCATTAAGGATAAGAATTTTTTTTAAATGTCTACCCAATCAAATATTTTAGAGTTTAGGTAGAAAAATTTAAATTTATCATAAAAATAAAAATAATTTTAATATTTTATTAATTTACATGACTCATTCCAATCTTTATATTTTAAAATGAGGCTACTTCATATAGGTTTTTTAAGACTCTGGGAATCCTGGTTATTTAAAAAAAAAAAAAAAAAACAGTTGTTGAGAGAGGTGAATTAAAATAAGAATTTATTTCGGTTTTTTAGATTTAGTTGCTTTAGTTTATTTTAATGCTTCTTTGTGCTTATTTTAATGAATCTTTTTCAAAGATTGCTTGGGTGAAAACATCCTGCAAAGTTTTAAATCTGAAAGTGCATCGTATATAAAGTTATTGTCTTTCAAACAAAATAATCGACTCTGAATCATTGAAACAAGTCAACATGAAACATTAGCATATTGCCTGCCCACTTGTTGCGTGCGCAGACCTGGGAAAACTTGAAAAATGAATTGTTGAGTGAATCGTTTATGAGTCGTTGAGCAAGTATGGTAATGCATATAAATGCATTTATATAAATGCACATTATAAGACAATGAAAGTGCTTTTTGACCTTGCATGCATGTCAATCTGTTGTTGGGGACTCCCAAAACCAAAATATGAACCTTTCATCATAACCCATAATAGGGGCACTTTAATTCAGTCTGTTACATGCTGTTTCTTTGTAATTAATTGTGAAACTTGCTAGCAATTTCTGAGTGAAAACTGTTTGTACACCAAATTCTTCCAGTATAGTGGGGCCCGGCCTCCTGGTTGAGAACCACTGATTTATGTGGTCTATGTCAGTGGTTCCCAACCCAGGGGTCGTGTAAATACTGTCCAACGTGAAGCAAAGTTAGTTACAGTCTCACGCAGGCACAGCATGCAGCATTGGTTTTGTTTTGTGGCGGAAGGCAGTGAAAGGTTTTTCAGGGTGGAAATATATGAATTAAAATATGAATGCACCTCTGAATTGAACCATCTGTCTTCAGAAACATTTCAATGGTGTTTGCTTTTAATCTTTCCTTTGTGTAATGCCAAATAAAGCAGTGTTTATAAGCGCAGCTCTGCTTAGTTTACGGGAAACAGCTCTATTTCTGCTGTTCCATAAGCGCCACCTGCTGTCTGACAGTCGATCTACATCTTCATTCAGCCCATCTGGTGTTTTTGTTCAAACCAATGCAAAAATCAGACCGAAATTTTTTGCACTGTTATAAATTTTAATCGGTTGGTTGATGAAAAGATAATGTCCACTCTAAAAATCTAAACAATTTGTATAATAAGGTATCTAGAATCATTAACAGAGCAGATAAAATACTTATAATCATTCATCATTTTGACTCATATCTCTTTTCTTAAAAGTGGTTTTAAGTCTGAAATGTGACCCTGGACCACAAAATCAGTCATAAGGGTCAATTTTATGAAATTAATAAGCTTATAAATGAATGAATAAGCTTTCCATTGATGTATGGTTTGTTTGGATAGGACAATATTTGGCCGAGATACAACTATTTGAAAATCTGGAATCTAAGGGTGCAAAAAAATATAAATATTGAGAAAATCACCTTTAAAGTTGTCCAAATAAAGTTCTTAGCAATGCATATTACTAATCAAAAATTAAGTTTTGATATATTTATGGTAGGAAATTTACAAAATATCTTCATGGAACACGATTTTTACTTAATATCCTAATGATTTTTGGCATAAAAGAAAAATCGATCATTTTTACCCATACAATGTATTTTTGGCTTTTGCTACAAATATACCTGCGCTACTTATGACTGCTTTTGTGCTCCAGGGTCACAAATGTGAAGTATCATTTTAAAACTTTGTTAGTACATGCTAGTAGATAACATATCATGTTGTAGTCATCCGACAAACATTAGTCCTGTAAAATCTGGCCATTGTTGTTAATATAATGTAATGTAGTTAATTAATGTTTCTGCTGTTGTTGCATTTATTACAAACTTAACAACTGATTTTTTTTTTTTTTTTTAAAGAATGTTAAAATAGGGGTCCCCTGGAAAAAAAGGTTGCGAACCACTGGTCTGTGTCATAAAAACAAGTTATTTTTGATAGTTACTTAACGACATTTCTTTGTAAACTGGTAATAAAAAAATATACATATATTTCTCATTTTAAGTCAGTTATTCTCAGTGTGGTTTGTTTTTATTGTTGCGCTCAGGGCTTTTTGAGCCAAAGGACACCAGGTACGAGCTGGAACGCGATCCTTCAATGGACCCATCGTTGACTGAGATGGTGGAAAAAGCCATTAAGATTCTTCGCAAAAACTCGAAAGGATTCTACCTCTTTGTGGAAGATAAGCTGATATCATGTCTTGTTTCCATTGCGTAGCCCATAAGATGTGTTGAGCATACTTATATTTGTGTGTTTTCTTTCCTGTACGTGGGAGAATAGATCACGGCCATCACGCAGGGCAGGCCAAGTACGCTTTGACGGAGGCTGTGGAATTTGACAGGGCCATTGCGCGGGCGGCTGAGCTGACGAGTGAACTCGACACCTTGTCCGTGGTGACTGCTGACCATTCCCATGTGTTTTCCTTCGGTGGCTACTCTGACAGGGGCAATCCTGTGCTAGGTACACAAACACAAAATTCATCGATGAGCTGCTGAAAACCAAACTTATTTGTATGTCCACACCTTTTCAAATACTGTACATGGCTTGAAGGGATAGTTTACCAAAGATAATTTACTCAATTGTTTTGGCATTTCAAACTTGTAAGACATTCTTTTGTGGAACACAAAAGACGACATTTAAAAAAAAAAAAATGTATACAATGAAACTCATTGGGCTGCAATGTTTTGTTGTTTTGAATCCCACTGACTTTTGCTGTATGAACAAAAACTGTTGAAACATTCCTCAAAATATCTTCTTTTTTGTCCTACAGAAGAAAGAAAGCCATACTGGTTTGGAACAACATGATGTAGAGTAAATGATGAAAAAAACAAACAAACATTGATTTAGCCATTATTTCTGCTTAGGCTCCAAAATATTTGCCCAGTAGAAATATTTTTATTTTTTCTCAGCAAAAACAAATTTGATGGTATTATGGGATTAAGAATGGCTTATTTACCTTTTTGTTTTAAGGCGTTTCTTATTCAAAAGCTGAGGATGGCAAGAGCTTTACTAATGCACTTTACGGGAACGGTCCAGGATACCAGATTGCGAATGGAACTCGTCCTGACATGAATGCAACGATCTCAAGTAAGTTTTATGAGTTTAATTGTTATTCCCTCAGGTGCAGAAGAGCATTTTTAAGTGCGTGGCACAAGCTCAATGTTTTGGCAATGCAGACGCCCCATCCTGTGTTTATGCGTGTTACTGCAAGAAAATGAAACAAAACTTTTATTTTACGTAAAAGGTATAATTCACTAATAAATAAATAAATACAAATAAAAAATATTTCATCAAACTCTATGTCTCACTCTTCAATGAAACACAAAAGGAGAAATTTAGCATAATCTCCAAACTGAACTCTTCCATACAATGAAAGTGAATGGAGACTTCAGTTGTCAAGCTACAAAAGTGACAAAAAAGTTTCCAATGCTGTTATTGTTAACTAAAACTTTAAAAAATCTGTTAACTTTTAACTGAAATAAAGCTGAAATAAAGTAAAATATAAATATTATATGAAAAACAGTAAGTTTAAGTACTAAATTTACTAAAACTAAAATAAAAATAAAAATCTTGATAATATAATTGACAAAAGCACATAACACAGACTAAAAGTTCAAAATTAAAATATAAAAATAATAGCTATTTCAAAATATTAATAAATAATATGGTATGGATAAATGCAATCCATATTTTGAGTATTTTTGTACTGAAAAGTTATTTACTGAAATGACAGCATCGTAGCTCTCACTGAAGATTGTAAAGTGCATTTGAACATGAATAAGATTGACTGCTGAAGTCTTATCATATGACACCTGAAGAATTAGAATATAGCAAATGAGTTGTACTTTCATAGTGCTTTTTTAATTTTGAAAGTCCTTATCTAGAAAATGCGTGAACTTTAAAACCTCATACTGTACGAGTTTTGTTATTATAATTTTTTCATTTATGGTGAATTAATAAATAACTGTATAATGTAGTTTATTAATATGTGACTTTTTTGTTTTTCAGGCAGTGATGAATATCTTCAGCAGGCTGCTGTACCTCTAGGTTCAGAAACTCATGGTTCTGAGGATGTTGCTATTTTCGCCAAAGGCCCAATGGCCCACCTCTTCCACGGAGTCCAAGAGCAAAGCTACATTCCTCATGCTATGGCTTACGCTGCCTGTATTGAGCCCTACACCGACTGCCAGCTAGAAAACTATGGCGTTTGCACTCAGTTCAGCCTCGTGGTTCTGATGCTGAGCTTGCTCTCCTCACTTACCACCCTCATGTAATGTGACTAAATTTAAAGCACAATACATTTGCAGGTTTTTCCCATGCAACTGAAACATTTAGACAACTGACGGGCAAGTTGCATAAGTTCTGCACTGGATCTGTGTTTGCAATTAATGTTGGTTGAGATATAATTTAGATCCTCTGTGAGGACATGAATAAGTGTTGGGCAAATTTTGATTAATGTATGCCAATAAAATCAAATCCAAGAAGATGTACTTGCATTTACATTGTACTCACATTTCTTTAGTGACCCTAGAAATACTGAATAAATGGTAATGTATGTAATAAAATAACCCTCTGTGTAGATTAAATTTACGTTTATAATATTTACCTTTACAATGCTGAGTATTATGATATATTATAAATATATTGTGGACATTGGGAACGTTTGAAACATATCAACTGTGCAATTGTTTCAAATGAGTAAAACATGTAAATCACTAAAAGTATTGTGAAATGTGATATTTTTAAAACTGTAATTAAACTATAAACCTTTTTTTGTGTGTCCATTGTACACCGATAAAAAAAAAAGGTCAAGGTTCAAGGTTGAAATCAGAAATCTTCAGAAATCATTCTAATATGCTGATTTGCTGCTCAAGAAACATTTATTATTATTATTATTATTATTATTATCAATATTTAAAACAGTCGAGTAATTATTTTTTTTCAGGATTCTTTGATGAATAGAAAGATCCAAAGATCAGCGTTTATCTGAAATAAAAAAGCTTTTGTAACATTATACTCTATAGCCTACCATTCAAAAGATTGGAGTCAGTATAATTTTTGTTTTGTTTTTTGGGAAAGAAATTATAGAAATTAATACTTTTATTTAGCAAGGATGCTTTAAATTGATCAAAAATGATGATAAAGACATTTATAATGTTACAAAATATTTCTATTTCAGATAAATGCTGTTCTTCTGAACTTTCTATTCATTAAAGAAACCTGAAAAAAAAAATCTACTCAGCTGTTTTCATAATACATAATAATAATAATAATAATGATAATAAATGTATTATGAGCAGCAAATCAGAATATTTGAATGATTTCTGAACATCATGTGACTGGAGTAACAATGCTGAAAATTCAGCTTTGATCACAGGAATAAATTACATTTTTAAATATATTTTAAATATTAAAAACATTTCACAATATTACTGTTTTTGCTGTATTTTGGATCAAAATCTTACTGTTCAAAAACTTTTGAATGGTGGTGTATATCATATATATATATATTATATGGTGGTGGTGGGCCGCCTGGACCAAAAAATGCCAGGGCCGATTTTTTGTCCCAGTCCAGCCCTGCCAACAGGCATGAAAATTGAAGTGCAACTGAATATAGGCTTTATTTCAGGCAGGGATTGTTTGCATGATGTTTCTGTTATTTCAAGAAACATGGAGGTAAAAAGGCACTTTTCTACAAGCACCATTATTTGTAAGTAATAATAGGAAAGAACCATCATACAATATCCCTCATACTCCACTCATTTGATCATTCTGCACAGTGCACAGCCTCATCCTATCTGGTTAATCAGTCATCTCAAAACATCTGTGTCTGCGGAAATCTTCATCTATAGTGAACTGGGCTGTGGTGAGCCAGACTTTCCTGGTAGACACATTGCAAAGAAACCCACAAAAAAACGCCACCTAGCATGAGTTGCAATGCTTGTCTAGACTGGTTTATGCTGGTTAATGTTGGTGTGGTGCTGTTAAGTTGGTGGAGCTGGTTAAATGATATTTAACCTATTTACTGTTTTTAAAATATATTATTAAATATGATCCATTAATATATTTTTGTAACTACAATAAAAATATAATTGATTAACATATATATACAATAAACTTTAATTTATTGGCGTAACCTGAGAGAACTCTGACCTCTGGTGGTGATCTAGACCTTCAGCTTGGGAATCAAACCAAATAATCCTGTATCTTCAGACTGTTTCAGGTAGACATGCCTTACAGCATCAGTGGTCTCTGATGAGCAACTATTTTCACGACTGTTCACTGTGAAATGCTGTCAGTGCAACTGAAATGGTGCTGTGTCGGGGTCTGTGTAACCCTCTGTGAAAACCCTCAGCCCACATTTCCACTAACCTGAAAGGTGAACAGTGACATAACTGAGTATGTTACTACACAACCTGCCCACAAACAAGCATTGATTTAATGGACAAATGACCTTCTGGCCTTGAAATTGCTGTTATAGGCTGCTCTTGAAAAACATACTTACATTAGGCGTATTTATATACCATGCATAGATTTATGTAACATGCATCCAGACATCAAGGTCTGCTGGATTTCTAATGAAAGCCAATATGAATCGTTGTTAGGCCTACCTGAGAAGAAGTTTTTTGCCTCACTAGGAGACAACAGAGGATTGCAATATTGAGCCAAAGGTCTTAGGGTACATTTACACGACAACATAAGCGTATGAGTTTGAGCCGGTTTAGTTTCAACGTTGTCAAAACGATCCCCTTCAATACAGATCTGTGAAAGTGACTAAAAACGCTAATATATATATTAGTGCTTAGTGCTGTCAAATGATTAATCGTGATTAATCTCATCCAAAATAAAAGTTTTTGTTTACATAATATATGTATGTGTATGTGTATATTTATATATACTGTATAAATACACACACATAGAGTATATTTTGAAAATATTTACATGTATATACATTTATATATTTATATTCTTATATTATATATAAATATATTTAATATAGAAACATAACATATTTTTCTTAAATATATACATGCATGTGTTTGTATTTATATATACGTAAAAAATATACACAGTACACATACATATATTATGTAAACAAAAACTTTTATTTTGGATGAGATTAATCACGATTAATCATTTGACAGCACTAATATATATATATATATAAATATATATTACATTTACATTTGGGTAGTTGACGTATGTGTCCTATGGTGTGACGGAAAAATGTAAAAAAATAAATAAATAACCTCTAACATTGAAGATAAACCTCTCTCATGCTATTTGTAACTCTAAGAATGAAGATACATTTTTCTCATGTTCTTTTTATGTTAAGTTTTTATTTTCTACATTTTTGCTGTCACACCATAGGACACAGTCCAATTATATATATATATATATATATACAGTATATATATAAATAACACTATGCCACTATGAGCATGTGCACATAGTTACAGACTTAACACGTAATATGCATTTGCATAATGTCATCATTTTCACAAATTCACATTTTTGTAGTTTACATGGAGACGGTAATGATATTAATTTCAAAAACCTGCACTTTTTGAGGCCCCCAAAACACCTTTGATGTGTAAATCAATGGCCAAAATGCATCAAAAGTTTTACATTTTTTGTTGAAAACGGTGTCGTGTAAAATACCCTTCAAATATTAGATATTAACAATCAAGTTTACTGACAAAAGTTGTTCTCAGGCAATGAAAAACATAGCTAGTAATGCTAGTTAATGATTCTACTATTCGTAAACCTTTTGATATGATCTTTTATGCATAGCAAAAAATGTGCAATGAGGAACAACACGCAAATAAACAACAGAATAAACAACGAACATGCGAATATAGGGATGTAACGATATTATCAATATCGTGATATCGCGATAGCAAAACTGTCTCGATATTATCGTGGTCACGTGACGATATGAAACGATAGGTCTTCCTGGCAAAAAGTGTAGATTTTAAATATATATACACTTCTTATTCTAACATAAAAGGTCTTTAAAGTTGTATTTTGGGCCATTATTGGCACAGTATCTGTCAAACGAACTAAAACCGAAAGCACAATATGCTTAATCCCTTCATCAAGTCTGTTTTTGCTGAGTGTTTTAAAGCAAAGAGCACTCATTGTTCAGGCGATCAGCTCGTGATCCGGTGTTTCCCACGGCTCAGAATGGCTCCGTTCACAGTGAATGAACGCAGGCAACTCGTTTATTGCACATGCTGTGAGTTTAGCGCGCGTTTGGGAAGTCAACAGCCACCAGTTAGGCTTTGTTTTCGCGGCAGATGATTACAGCGTTTCAGATTTGTAGTGAGATTTGTAAATGCAGTCCAAATTCAAAATATATTAGGAAAGAAGTAGCTATTGTAATTTCCCTAGTGTAAAGCAAAAAATAATATACCTATGAAATATTCATTTTAATTTATTTTACAGTGCAATTGTTTTACAATATATGGCTATTACTGTCATTGTTGTTGTTATTATTATTAGGCCTATTATATTCTAATTTGTTTGGCTTCCTAAAACACCAGTGTGAATGTAATTTAGACTGAGGCAGTATCACAAATAAAAAGAGGGTTGAGTCCCCTTTAAAGTTCAGGTACAATTCACTGACTTTTTTCTGACTTAAGTCTTCTCTGGAACATGGGTTGGAGCTCTTAACTTTAAAATGTACAAAATTTTCATTTATTTTCCCCAATTCTTCATTTGTCTTTTTTTTATATATATATCACAATAAATACCGTATCGTGGGCTTCATATCGTGATATTATCGTATCGTGAAATTTTTATATCGTTACATCCCTATGCAAATAATTAATTCTATTTGCAAATTCGAAAATTCCTAAATTCAATTACACATGTCCAACAATATTCTTCTTCTTGGCTTCGTTTATAGTTCAATGTGCATGGCCTCCTGCAATATTTGGTGCACCATCCCTGTAAATATCACTTTTTAGCTTAGTTTTTATGTTCTGTTGCTGCACAAATGCAAACGTTTACCGTTGTTCGGCGAATTTTTGTGGGCAAAATCCAGTCTGGAGTTTCCTCGTGGAGATTTCGCTTCGGGTTTGAGCACACAGATTCACCAACAGAAAACTGATTGGTTCGAAAATGATTTCTGTGTAAGCTGTGCTTCATACATCACCACACTATTTACAGTAGACGACGGACCCTTTTGCCTGCGAAATTTCACTAATATGGCCACAGCTTTTAGAGAAGACGCCATATTTTTTACATGAATGAAAACAAGATGTTGATACATTGTGTACAATGGTACTACTGTATAACCCAGACCAAGTAACTCTCAACTCACAACGTCCAAAACTGTTTTATGGTGTTTTTGTCTATTGAAAGTTTTCAGCATGTTGTTAAATTACAGTACAATCAGGGTTGCCAGGTTTTCACAACAAAACCTTCCCAATTGCTACTCAAAACTAGCCCAATCGCGTTTCGAGGGGGGTCCCCCATTAAAAATCACATCCCGGAGGATAAAATACACATTTTTTGGTGGGATTCCCTGGTAAACGTTGCATTTCAGCAGCTAAATATCGTGTTATTGAGGTCGTTTCAACCCGCGGACATGAAAAACAACCCGCGGCAACAGTGTTAAAGTGTGATGATACCCCCCTGTTTCAGCACTGGTCTTTCACACCTTAGATCTGAAAAAGACTGCAGAAGTGGGCTGTAAAACTGTGGTAAAATGGGAGTGTAGAGGGTGGGAAGAGGGGAGAAAACAACCAATAAAACACAGACCTACAACACACTCATTATACAGACAAATAAATATTAAAATATCTTTAAAACACAAAGAATAAAGGCAGTCACTTTTTGTTTACGCTTCTTTGAATTTTTGGTATATCATTGTTTGCTGTGTATCACAATAATCCGTCTGGTTTATTAATTTTAATAAAGCAGTTTATATTAATAATCTGGTTCAACTTTTCTTTTTGAACTGGAAGAACTAAATCTCTCCAAAAATATAACCACTTTTCCGTTAATAATAGACATAATGAGTGCTATTGTTGTTTTCACTGATGTGCAACCTGTTCATATATGTTAACATCCCAAAATATGTGTTTAGGGTTTCATTACACTTTAAAGTAGCCCAAATGAGCGAAAACCGCAGACTTGGCAACACTGAGTGCAATCCCATTGAACAGCCTCGTTTTCATTCCTGTCAAATATTAAATATATTTTAAACTGACTGAGATCCATTCATATCCATTATGATATCTCTGACGCATTTATGAGATACTCATTGTTAAAACTGATGAAGTTTAACTTGGTAAAATGCACAAGAGTGACTCCTATGCTAGACCTCACAGCCCCAACAAACATGGCGACGGTCACTTGACACGTTAGAGTTACGTTTCTATAGCAACACTGCAACTCCCGCGATAACAGCGACCGCGAGACTGACTGCGGCGCCCTATTTCCTTTCCTCGCTGCAAGTGCGAAAGCTCCGGCAGAAATCAAGTCATCAACCGTCACAAACTTTAGTCAGAAACAGCGTTTAACTTTCATTCGTAGGCAAGCAACACACCAGCGGTTCAAAAATTAGGCCCGGGTGTTGTTTCTGAAGCGCCTCGGCGTGTTTTAGGCGTTTGTTTGAGGCGTAAACAGTGTAAAACAGGAGTTGTGGGTGGGTTTGACGGTTATGGCAGCACCGCGACCCATTAAAGGGATTCTGAAGAACAAATCCAGTATAAAAGCCAGACCAGAAGAGCCAGTCCAGGACACCCCAGAACCAGGAGCCCCTTTCAACTCTGAAGACGACCCACAGTGAGTAACTAGTCTTTAAAACAGGCGAAATCTGCGGCTGTGGCACCTGTCAATCAAACTCTGACATGATGTTGACAGCGACCTGAACTAGTAACGTTACACTTAACCAGTCCTCTAGGTCGAGTTTAACCGATTACTGGGTTAGTAGCTTGGGCTGCTAATAGGTTAGCCACTGACCTGTCATGTCAAGCTGGATTGAACACAAGTTCAACCTCTTCTTTTCTAACCAGCTGTATTACATTCAGTCTTTGAGCCTGATATATATTTACATGCACAGCTCAATGGTGAATTTTAAATATGGATTCACATTTATCAAACGTTTTGTATTTTTCATTAGCAAACGTGTAAATTATGTAACAACATTGACGTTTTAACGTTAAAAACTCTTTAAAACGTTCTATTAAGAGTATTGTTATATTACAGACATTAAATATGAATAGGACATTCAGACGGTTGGAAATTTCTTAAAATCAATTCCTGTATATTAAAATATGAATAAATGTGATTTAGTCACTTGTTAAGCATTAACTGGGCGAATCGCACTAAAACTTCCAAGAGCATTCGTGTGACTTATTTCACCCCAAAATCAGAGGGACCAAAAATAAATATTTGCTTAAATTTTTTAAAGGAATTTTAGAAAATTCAACTTTGCATTGTTACATTCATTTTCATTAGTTACTTTTAAGCCAATATTCTGGTTAAAGGTCTTGTTTTTAATTACTGCTATATATATATATATATATATATATGTATGTAAATGTAGTGATCAGAATATTTTTTCCATTTACAAACTTAAAATTCATGGTTATAATATAACACTACAAAAAATCTTAATGTTATATAAACAGTTAATTAAAACTGAAACTAACAGTTTTACTAAAAGTAACAGGAAAAATGTACATAAAGAACTTGAATTAAAATGAAAACAAAAATATACAAATAAAAAACTGATTTAAAATAATTAAAAAAAAAAAGTGTATCAATGATACTAAAATAACACTGGATTTAAAAATAGGCTTATTGTTATGCATAATATTTTCTTTCTTTATTTTGGCTTTGGGGTGAAACGACATTCCCAGCATTGATATCTTTAAAGGATTTCTTTGGTAATTAAAGAAAATCTAAAAATATTAACCATGTTCATGTTAAGTTGGTTAAGTCAAACCAAAACATGTCAACACAAAGGTGGAATAACAGCCCTTGTCCTGTCAGTCTGGCTATCATGTCAAGTTAGAAGAGTGATTTTCTGCCTGAAGGGCGGCGCGTGTATAAATTGATCTCATTCATTTTGACGTTCACTCGTCCAGAGACACTCTTAGAGTCGTGGATGTGTCTCTCTCTGCTGATGCACTTTCTCTCCTGGAGGTCAGAGAAGTTGTCTCATGTCAAGGATGTGACCGAAATAATGCCGATCCCATTTCCTTGTTAACTGAGCCGACTGGCTTTTATCAATACTGGGCACATGTATTGATTTGTGCTTTTAGGTCGACCACATTTTGATGTTGAGAAACATTGATAAAGGAAGTCCTAAACCTTCTGGTTCTGGAGAGCTTGTGTTGTCAGTATGGCTCGTGTCGATGTATGTAGGTGTGCTTTTTGGCTTGCCGGCTTCCTCTGCCTCCTATTCCTCTCTCGCCAGAAGACATTGTTCTTGAATCCAGCTCTCCCACTCTTAGGAAAATAGGACACTGTAAGAATGGCACTTATTACTGAATTCCTGTCCTATGAGACAGCTGAGCCGACTGCAGTGACACTAAATTAAAAAAATGATTCAATGATGCACCTAACTACTCGATAACAGGTTCATTGTAGTATATTATACTATTTCTCTTGTCCCACAACAAAAAGATTGATGTCAAAGTTTATTTAAAATGTATAATAAAAATCTAATAATGGTAATAGAATAATAACAGAAATGTTGAAAAGAGGCAGTAAAATGTAGATGAAGAACAGCATCTGGTGTTCACCGTGTCAAAATAAAAGTCCCGCTTCTGACTCATCGGCCAAACAGGAAAATGCCGATGCCGACAATTAAAACAAATGCCACATTTTGTTCAATATACTGACCTTGACAATATATTGGATAACCACTAATCATCCTCACTTTTACTCGGATCTACAGGGACTACTGTTAGTTTCCAAAATATGCCACTTTTTTATCATCTGAAATAAGCTGCATTATATAAGTCGCTTTGGAATAGAAGTTGCTCATTTAGATTCACACAAAGTTTTTATTTATGTTTTATTTTATTTTTTTATACCGTTAAATTTAAATGATTTGCTGCAGCGTGAGATAAACTAAAATGCATGCTGGTAGGGGACTATGAAATGTTTTATTTTTTTCCCAAATTCAGTTTTATTTTTTCAAAATTAAATTTTTCTGTTTTAATTTTTCTGGATTGCGGTAATAAAAATAATTAAAAAGCATGGCATATTTATTATTAATTTATTAAAAGTTTAACAAAAATAAAACAATTTTAAGGCACTATAAAATACGTTTCCTTTTTTTCCTCTCAAATTAAGTTTTATTTTTACCAAATTATATGTTTGCCATTAATTTTCTGGATTCCATGTAAAATTTTAATAATGAAAAGGATCTCTAATTAATTGATTTTATAAATGAAAAAGATTATTATATTTTTTTAAAGAAATACTGTTTGTATTTACATTTTTTTGTGGTAAATGAATTCTGGTAAATAATTTTTCTGGTAAATATTCCTTAAATAATAATATTTGAATGATACTTTTATTATTTTATTATTACTAGTAGTACTATCATTACATTAAGTAATATATTTCTGTCACAAGGTCTTCAAGTTAAACTGAACTCTTATTTTGACAGGTTGCTGTAAAGACCTTGAAGTATCTGTTTGCAGATATGACGATAGTTTTTCTCAAAACAAACGGTAAAATGCTCATAAAGTGACTCGGATCATGTACTCATGAGGCACAGAGGCTGAAAACACTGCGAGCATCACACGCTCTTCAGTGTGTGTGTAGTAAACGAAACGCGCGTTATTCATTCACACAGAGACACGAACAACATGTAGGATTCATATTTAAATATTCGCAGACACTAGTCCATATCGTGTTTTGTTTTAAGTCTGCGGACTTTCTTTTGATTAATTCATCCAAAATCCATGACATTCCATGTTATACAGTAAATTCCATTTTTATGACTGGATTCCACGATTCCATCTGCTTTTTCCACATCGTGAAAATCATAGGGCCCTATTGTATGTAAATGTTTGTTTTATATTCACAGCTTTACAGTATTAAACAGAAAAGCAACAGAATCAATGAGGCAAATGTCATCAAATGAGGCAAACACAAATTCTGCTGTAAAGCAGCTCCAACAGGTTCAAAATTGCTATTATTCATAGTTCATAGCATATTTGTAGTCAGATGTGACTTATTTTACAGAAAATACTGTAAACTATTGGTTCTTCAATTCGTCAATTTAGTGCTTTCTTAGAAATGTTTGATTGAACTCTATAAAAACACTTGCTATGTATAATAAACTAAAAGAATAAATAAACTAGAGTTCTGTGAATGGTGTTTGCTTGTGCAAAATCCCTCCACAGTGCTGGAGTGTGGGTGGTTGCTAGGGCATTTTGTTCACTGGCAAAGCCTCAAGTCTGATATTTTGGTCTCAGATATGGCACGGGTCCCTCCTTCAGTGCAAGTTTATGAGATTTTTCAGTTTTATCCTGCAACAGGCAAAATAGTAAGTAAACAGAGCAAACAGTGTGTTGTGAGTTACAAATCAAAATTAAATAATTTAGTACACATGCTCTGATCAATTTTTACAGATAATACCAATTGCTGATTTCAGGTGATGGTTATTTAAGATAATCTCTGCTCAGTCACTGTTAACTCGAAACAATACCAGCTGTTGTTTAGTTTTTGTGTATTTTTAGAGAAGAAGCTACTGCAGTTGGGTTAAATATTAATCAAATAAATAAGCACAACAAAATGTAAATGTTCAATGATTTTATTAATACGTGTAATGTAGGGCTGCACAATTAATGGAATGCGATCATCATGCACATCTAGTCAGTAAAGCCGGTTCTGTGATCAGTAGTAAATCTCCATCACGTGTTTTCAGATGGAGCAGCATTTACTACACAGAGCCGTAGTTCACTGACAAGCTACGCGAAACCGCGTTCATAATCGCAGACTGATTTAATCGCACGATTATGAAAACTAAATCGTTCGTGATAATGACAGCTGTTTGCGTAGCTTCTCAGTGAACTACGGCTCTGTGTAGTAAATGCTGCTCCATCTGAAAGCATGTGAAAATACCACATTTAATAACATGTTTTTACTCCAAACTCACTTCATAACGTCAGTCGAGTGTTTGAAATAAATTCTTCTGTGAGATGATGTGGCTTCTTACGCAGAATAAGTAATAAAGAAGAAGAATAAATCTTCTGTTTATTCAGCTACCGCTGTAGGGATTTCCTGGATTTCTTCTGCGGGGTGTATTTGAAGTTTCAGCTCGAGAGCGCCCTCTGGCCTTCGGATGAAAAGATGCGCATGACTATCGCAACTTTGCCTAATTGTGATTGCGATTTCATTTCGATTTATCGTGCAGCCCTAGTGTAATGAAAACAAAGTAGGCTTAAACAAAAAATATATACATAGGGCTATGAAGAAAAACAAGGGCTTAAATTTGAATTAAACAAAATTAGCAGGTGATTTTTGACAGTATATATATCATTTGTCACTTATTTATTTTTTTACAAAATATATATTAATAATGCATTAGAACAATTACTGAAATTAAAATAGCCTTTATTACAAAACCTAATGTATTTTAACTAATGAATCGGGTTCATTGTCATTGACCATTTTGGGTTATATATTTTATAATAGATTTATGTGATTGACGGACAGAATTAATTAGGATCACATTTTTGGAAATTGTTAAAATTCAGTGATTCCATCTTACGGATGTCAAAAAATATTGACTAAGTGACTGTGCGTTTTAATCTCTACTTACTTCTCCACTGTATATGTCCCACCTTTATCCTGTATGAATATGAGGGCATTATTTTCCTAACAATATGTTTTGTTTCTCAAACACCTGCAGTAGCAGGAGAGCCAGGTTTCTTTGTCAACTTTTTTGTTACTTGAGGAGGATATCCTGTACCAGCTTGTAGATCTTATTTTTACCTAGACTGTTGTTTTTCCAGGACTTTTTCCCGTGGTGATAAAACTGTTTGAAATATAAGTTTTCACAGCATTCGGGTCTCCAAACCACAGACAAGTTCCTTATATTGTATTGTGCTTGCTCTTCTAATAAGTCGCTACAGGTCGCTTGCTCATGTACTGTTTTTCTAACCTATGATCCGTTGAGAAAAACCTTGACCTCCACTACATGCCACAGTGCACCCTATGCTCCCATGTGATACAGAATAAACCGCATGAATGAAACTAATCTCTTGATTATTTAGCGAGGGCACATGAACATCCATTCTGAAGAGATTAGCATTGCTCGATTTGGTCCTCGGTCCTGCGTTATGTTCATCGTTCTGTCGGTAAATCTTGCACTGATTGCATCCAAGACCTTTATAAAAGAGACCTAAAAATAATCCTATTGTCAAAACAACAATTCTTTGAAATTCTATTGTTAAAAATGGCCATTTTAATTCAGGTCTGAGTGGATTTCCACACTGGCTTTGTAGCGCAGCACCTCATCCAAACGCTGGTTGTGTAACTGTTCTTCTTCCATGTGGATTGGCACATTTGACTGCTACTGCAGGAGCATTAGTGATCTAGTCTACTGCGTTCATGTCACTAAATGCACTCGCAGGGTTTTCATCAGACTATAGAACACAGAACGGATTTGAATTACGAAAGTCATTGGTTTAGTTACGGTTCTGTAGCGTCTAAGAGTTTAAACTGCTTGAGGTGTTGTAAAGTGGCACAGTCTTAGCGTTGGGAGGGTGTTGATTGCAGCTACTAAGGCCAAAATCGATTGATTGAGGTCATACTTTAGCTTTGCTGTAACACTTTGACTTATTGATGGTCCATACGGTCAAATACGAAGATCTCGCCACTCTGTCTGTGCATTAGATGCGCATCCTTGAATGGGCCATTAAGAAATGCATCACTTTTGGAAGGAACTTGGTGCAAAGAGTGTTAAGTATTAAGTGTTTATTAAAATGGGATGTAACAATTCATTCAACTCCCGATTCGATTCACGATTTTGATTTCACGATTCAATTTTCTCACGATTTTTTTTTAACAAAATGAGATTGAAAACATTATACAGTAAATGAGAAGGTGTCCTTTTATTAGGCTATTGCTGCACGTTTCTTTGTGAATTTGAAATATAACCCAACAACTAAATTTAAATTTTAAAACAAACAACAAATCAAATAAGCAAGTTACACAAATAAAATAAATCTCTTCATATAAACAAACTATGTGCGTGTTCACACTTGGCGTCTTTTTTGTCAAGAAAAAGTTGACGAGCGTTTTTTTTAGTAAAAAATAAAAACTGGCAGCATATTGGTTAGCAGCCGAGGGTGTCTTTTGTTGCTATAACAACAATGATAGCCTAGCGCTGTGTGCTGCAGAAATGTCGGCTTTTGAAGTTAACGGGGAGGGTAATGTCGGTTCACAACGGAGCATGACATTTGCGGCATATTTTAGACTAGATAGAGTTTTGTACTCATATCATACAACTCCTTGTGCTCCGAAACTAGTACGATCTGTCTACTGGCTATCTTCTCCTTTTTTCTCATTGTTTTTGTTATGGAAACGACTCACCACTCACTTTTGTCAGCTGTCAAAAAGGTGCTTGACGTAGGGTTTTTTTTTTTTTTTTTTAAGAAAAGTTGAACTTTTTTCAACTTGAAAAAACGCTCTGAGCTGCAGAAAAAACCGCCGGTGGTGGTGTTTTAAAAAGCGCTCAGGACTTTTTTGAAAACACTGTTTAATCCATAGGATTATAATGTAAAACAGACTAGGGCTGCAACTAACGATTATTTTGATAATCGATTAGTTGGTCGATTATTCTTTCGATTAATCAGATATTTTTTATATATTATTGAAAAAAAACACAATATTCCACATTCTGTCCAATGTCCTTCAAACAAACATGCCAACTGAATGCTATGAAAACATACAGTGCTTAACAATTTATTAGACCACCTGTCATAATAAAGAGAAAACACAAATATTTTAGGAATCTGTCAAAAAATTGTTTAAATCTAAAAATTTTGTCATTTATTGGGCAAATAACAAACTGAAACAACCAAATAGTATAAAAATGGCCTCCTATGCCTTGCAACAGCTTGCATTCTTGCTTGCATTATGTACTTTTTGAGTGTAATTGGGTATCTGAAAAAAACACTATAAAGCGCTTTGCCTTTCTTTCATAGATAACAGCAAAAAATATATTATAGCGTTAGAAATAGCCTACTACTGTTACTAAAGAGCTTACGCATATTGGAGGACTAACCAATAGGCCTACAGAAAGCTAAAAAATGATTTTAGTAAACATCAATGCTGTTAGTTTAGAGCAGCAGTGGCACAAACCTTACATAATTTGTTAAAACCAAAAATAAATTTGTTTTAATAAATTTGTTAAGCATTGTATATAGTGAATATAGTTTAAATCTCTATTAAAAATGTAAATAATAATAAAGATAATAAAGACAAATAAAAACACAAACTCAGTGTTAACCAACAGGTAAGAGTAATGTTCTTCAGGAACACACGTTCACTTTGATCACAGTCACGTCTTACTGTCATTTCTTTATCCTGTAGCCTAATAAGGCGGCTATGAAGCGTCTGATATTTATATTCAGAATTACACGCTGTTATCCCTTAACAGTTCCTACTCTCATAAAATACTCGCACTGCATGTTGACTTTTAAACCTTAATTTAACATTCAACAACAGATATTTCAGCACAATGGATATTTTTGCGCTGAATAGCCTATTAATTGTCTCCCTCTCTGTGTTCCGTCTGTCTGACGCGCCCGCCGCGCCGGCGCTCATTTGCTATTTTAAACTCAACACAGCCTGTCAGGACGGACCTTTATGCAAAAATGGAAATGCTCTCGTGAATTTTTGACATTTATAGATAAGGATATGACCGTAAACTGAATGTTTTTGCTCTGAGGAAGCACACGCATCCGTCAAAGCGCCTGACAGGGCAAGTCATTACGCTAATGCATTAACTTAAAGCTTAAAATAAAGAATTTTTGGGCAGCTTGGCTCACGTAACTCTCCCGCAGCATCTCATTCTGTTTCCTCCGCTATTTTTAGATGCATTTTGTCCACACAAATGCGTTATTCAGTGCTGTAATTTGACACAACTGGCTGAAGTTGGATGTGCACTGTGGGCAGACCCAACTAATCGATAATGAGAATCGTTGTCGATGATTTTCATTATCGATAATAATCGATTTGATCGATTAGTTGTTGCAGCCCTAAAACAGACGCTGGCAGCTTCAAAAAAGACGCCAAGTGTGAACATAGCTTAAGGCTTTGTCTGTGCTCTTTCCATTTAAAATGAGAGGCAACCACTGCATTTTAATCATCATCCAAACAAAGATGCAGCATGAGCAGTTTTTAATCTAAATTAGACTGTATAATTTCGTAATTTGAAGCGAAAACAAAATGGTCTGACATTAGTTGTGAAACTATATATAAAACATATCTGAATGAAACCGCAGACGAGCTGAATGAGCCGCAGGTTCACTCTCTGCCAGCAGGTGACACTTATAAATAGTGATCGACCGATATTGATTTTTTTAGAACCGATACCGATAATTTGTTTGTTTATGTGCCCGATAACCGATATGCAGAACCGATATTTATTTACTGTTATACTTGTGTTTTTGACACAATGATTACAACACCACTGAACTGAACAAACCATTTTATTTATAACAATCACTCCCTCCTTGCATAGAAAACAAATCTTATTTATACACCAATAAATAGAGGGGTCTGAGAGTACAAAAAATAAAAAGTGCACTGTTACTAAACAGTTTTTGTTTAAAAATAAAATCTTCGATGAGGTAAAAAAAACAAACAGGTAAAATAAATAAAGCACATAAAAGTAATTCTCACCAATTAAAAAATAAATAAAACTTGTGGCGGCAGGTGACATCACGTTAATTAGCATATTCATGAAGTCATTGTGTCAAGTTTGCATTCAGACGAGTTTTGGCACTTAAGATCTGTTCTAAATGTCACATACTTTAATACAACAATGCCAATAAAGCTGTTCACATTATACTTTCTGTTGTCATACATTAAACAAGTATAAATAGTAAACAGGAACCATTAATTTTACATGTTAACCAGGAATCACTCTCACTATACTCCTTAAATCCTGATTTATAATCGCAACATCGTCTGATAAAATCAATATACATCTAACTTACACTAAAAAGCGACTATATGCGGTGGTTTTGGCTGTATTACTGTTTTGTCTCATTCAGCGCACTGTCTGCGTCTGAGTAACAAGCTATGCGCATATTCAGACGAATTATGTTCATATTTAAAAGTCCAAACAGTCAGTAAGCGACAGGTGCTTGGAAACGCTGTTTTGTAAATGATTTACTGACGATTTTGCTGCGTTACGGACAAATTAATGCGCTGCTTCACTGCCGCTCACTGCACAGAATAGACGCCGAGAGAGTCGACACTGCGCCGGGAGAGTCAGATCTCGCACTCGCGGGGCAGTAACGTTACTGGAGACAAATTCCAATTGAACGATAGCTAAGGTATTTTCAAAAAAAGTCGCTATGTTTGTCAGTATGTACCTGTTGTGGGAAAAAAGCCGCCAAAAGGGTCTGAAAGTTGCTAAATACTGAAAGTCGCGCTCTTGTGTGTGAGAGGCGGGAGCTGATGGCAGCGGGCGGTGGATATTGTTGCAGCCCGTCACAAGTAAAGAGAGAGAGCTTGTCTGAGGGAGTGTCTACAGTTCCTGAGCACACAGAACCAGCAGTGTGTGGGGAGATTTTCAACCAGTTAATCGATCGCGGATGGTTTCATTATCTCGGGCGGATAAAAAAAAATAAAAAGTGTAAGATAATAATAGTAATAAAAACAAAAATGTGTCACCAAATATACTTGGGCGGCCGTTAATATACCTGGGCGGCCCGCCCAGGTAAAGTCTATGTGTGGGAAACACTGGAGTTGTGTTTACTAGGATGTTTATTAGGGAATTGATGGTTATATAGTAAATGTTTATATAATTACGGTGTTTTAATCGTGAATATTTGTAAAAGTTACATGCGGTGGCCGTGCTGTAGCATTTCCTGAGCATCAACCCACGGAGTGAACAGCAATATGAAGCGGCTTCACGAGACTAATGATGAGCAAATATACAACAGAGAGAGAATTTAATTCAGCGCTTTTACTTCCAACTTGCGCTCATTCATGGCTGTATTATTTAATTCATGCAAAGTTACGTCTTTATTGGGACAGGACTTGACGGATTATCTTACGTGACTCGTCTATTTCTTAGAGCCAAGCTGCATAAACTACATATCAAGCATATGTATCACATCTAATTTGTGCATTAATGGCTGTTATGTTAAATAAAATTTACTAATTACAGCAAAGCAAGTAATACTTTACCTGTGCACGCCGTTGTGTCGTCTCCCCTCAGATGCGCTGTAATGGCGATCATGCGTGCAATTCTTAAAACGCCCACAAGATGGCGGCATTTATCGGAAAATCCGATATTACAAAACCGATATCCGATTATGGAAAAATGCTTAAATATCGGGAAAAATATCGGTAAATCGATATATCGGTCGATCTCTACTTATAAACAGCAATGATAGTGTTTCCCGGGTTACCGCTGTAAACAAAGCAGAGCTGCGCTTATGAACACTACTTTAATTTGCATCGTTCAGAGGCAACATGATAAGAAAATACCACAAACTTTTCTAAAGACAGTCAGTTCCTCTCGGAGATACATTCATATTTACATTTACATTTATGCATTTAGCAGACGCTTTTATCCAAAGCGACTTACAGTACATTCAGGCTATACATTTTTTTTATCAGTATGCGTGTTCCCTGGGAATTGAACCCATAGCCTTTTGCGCTGCTAATGCAATGCTCTACCACTGAGCCACAGGAACACTAAACAATGTTTATACATTCATATAAACTCCTTCTCCAATTGTATCGCGATTTGTTTGGCATCTCAACCGATTTTAATCGTCACATATTTGAATTGATTTTCAACCGGCTCGCGGTTAATCGTTACATCCCTAAACATTTCTGTTTAGCTCTTATTTTTCAGTTTCTATTTTAGTAATTTTGGTACTTTATTTTATTTCAACGAGTTATTTCTTTAAGTTTTTTTTTTATTTATTTTTTTATCTTATCTAAATTAAATGATCCTGCCTCTAAAACAACTTTTCTCGAATAAAACCATCCCACTCTGACCCTTCATGCTGGTATTGGCCACATAATTATGCATCAAATGCATTGTCCACCAGTTTGAAAGGCAGTCGGTTGTTATTAATTATACTTTGTGATTTGCATTACAAAACTGCACTATGTAGGTTTAGCACTGTAACATAACTATAGCGTTCGATGCATTGGGAAACATTTACTTAAGACACGAAAGAGGGCCTTGTCTGCCAGTCTTATCATTTATGTCACTAATAAAGGCTCAGTATATTTGGCAATGTGTGCCACTTGGTGCTATTTTTTGTGTCCGCTGTTTCCAAGGTTCTTCTTAAAGTTTCAAAGTGGGGCAAAGTCCTTCGTTTAAAGTAGCAGATCTCAGTGGGAATATTTGCATCAGGGCTAATAACTAATCTATAATTGTATGTTAAGTTTTTTGTTTCTGTCTGTTCTTATAGGAAGAAGTCACAGAAATGGGATGAAATGAACATTTTGGCCACATATCACCCGGCAGACAAGGACTATGGGCTGATGAAGATAGACGAGCCCAGCACGCCATACAACAGGTAAGCAGCACACAAAATTTGACATTAAAGTGCCCCTATTATGGATTTTTGAAAATGACCTTTCATGCAGTGTGTAACACAGCTCTAAGTGAATGAAAACATCCTGCAAAGTTTTAAATCTAAAAGTGCACCGTGTATAAAGTTATTGTCTTTCAAAAGAAAGAGTCGACTCCGAGTCATGAAAACGAGTCGTTTTTAAAACTAATCTTTAGCTGTTTCAAGGTGACGTCAACATGAAACATTAGCATATTAATGCCTGCCCACTTGTTGCACGCGCAGACCCGGGAAAACTTGAACCTCCCCTCCCTCAAACACCGTAGTGGATTCCTGTGGAGAAGGCGCTGTGCTCTGCACTGTGAGGGTAACTCCGTTAGGGTATGTCGATAAACTCCCAACTCATTTTCTCCTCCAACTTCAAAATCATCTTACATCGCTGCAGAAGCACCGACCCAGTGTTTACAAAGTGAACGTGCAAGGAGGGTCAAACACTCTTTACAAAAAACAAAAAAAAAGTAAAACAACAATGTAGTATGATTTTGAAGTTGGAGGAGAAAAGTGTTGGGAGTTTTTAGACACACCCTGTCTTGAACCGTTGTACACAGACAAAGTACGCATGCGCCTCGCAGAGCTAGACAAGACGAGCATTTGTGGTTAAAAAGTGCATAAACTTTTTTTTAAAGAAAATTACAGATGGTTTCGCTAGATAAGTTGTGACTGATAAATGATTTGCGTCTGAAGAAAGGGAGACATGAACATCTTGGATGACATGGGGGGTGAGTAAATGATCAGGAAATTTTTATTCTGAAAGTGGAGTAATTCTTTTAAAAACTGTTGCTGTCATGTACTCTGTACTGTAGCATGCAAAATACGTATTTAGTTGTGTTCGCTCCTCGCAGCTTGTAGGTTTCCGGCTAACAGCAATATCTGCTTGCTCGCAATTGTCTAGAAATGTGTTGATGAATAGTGAATGTTTGTCGTTGTTATTATTTGGAGTTCTGATAAAGAATAGAGCAATACGTTGGTGTACAAACTGCAGTGCTTTATCAATACGTTTCTGCATTGGGCTAACGCATATACCATGGCTGTTTGGGTGTTTATCACCGAGCTGTGGGCTAAATGGTGATGGGCGTTCCGTTATTGACATGCGCTCCACGCAGAAGACCAATCACAACAGACTGGGTCATCAGACCAATCACCGCAGATTACCGTCACGCAAAGGAGGGGTTTGGAAAAATGAATCGTTGAACGAACCGTTTGGGAGTCGTGAGCAAAAAAGGGAAAAATAAATGCATATTTTAAGACAATGAAAGTGTTTTTTTGAACTTGCATGCATGTCAACCTGTTGTTGGGGACTCCCAAAACGAAAATATAAACTTTCATAACCCATAATAGGGGCACTTTAATGCTATTTAGACTATACAGGTGCATCTCAATAAATTAGAAAGTCGTGAAAAAGTTAATTTTTTCTTGTAACTTATTTCAAAAAGTGAAACTTTCATATATTTTAGTTTCAGTACATGTAAAGTAAAACATTTCAAAAGTTTTTTTTTGTTTTAATTTTGATGATTAGAGCTTACAGCTCATTAAAGTCAAAAATCAGTATCTCAAAATATTAGAATATATACATTTGATTTTCAATAAATGACAATCCATACAGTATAAATTCTGGGTATCTCTTGTTCTTTGAAACCACAATAATGGAGAAGACTGCTGACTTGCCAATGATCCAGAAGACGAACATTGACACCCTCCACAAAGAGGGTAAGTCACAGAAGGTCATTACCGAAAGGTGTGGCTGTTTACAGAGTGCTGTATCAAAGCATATTAAATGCAAAGTTGACTGGAAGGAAGAATTTGGGTAGGAAAAGGTGCACAAGCAACAGGGATGACCGCAAGCTTGAGAATACAGTCAAGCAAAGCTGATTCAAATACTTGGGAGAGCTTCACAAGGAGTGGACTGAAGCTGGAGTCAGTGCATCAAGAGTCACCACGCTCAGACGTCTTCAGGAAAAGGGCTACCAAGCCACTTCTGAACCAGAGACAACGTCAGAAGCGTCTTACCTGGGCTGTGGAGAAAAAGAACTGGACTGTTGCTTAGTGGTCCAAAGTCCTCTTTTCAGATGAAAGTAAATTTTGCATTTCATTTGGAAATCAAGGTCCCAGAGTCTGGAGGAAGAGTGGAGAGGCACAGAATCCATGTTGCTTGAAGTCCAGTGTGAAGTTTCCACAGTCAGTGATGATTTAGGCTGCCATGTCATCTGCTGGTGTTGGTCCACTGTGTTTTCTGAAGTCCACAGTCAACACAGCCATCTACCAGGAAATTTATTGAGATGCACCTGTATCTGTATAAATATATAAATTCTAATATTTACGCCACTTTATTAAATGTAATAAGAAAATACAAATGTGTTTAAATGATCAAAACATTAATTTTATTAAAATAAAATAAACTATAAATTACTTAATTTAAGTAGGGATGCACTGATATGGATTATAAGCTGTAGATTACACTGCATTCATTTAAGATACAGTTTGAAGAGCAGTAATTGTTAAAGATCTGATCTCTTGCTGAGGCTCTGTGGATTGTGAATGTGTAGTTCAAAGCTTTGCTCTACTCTCTGGATACGTTACTGCCCTGTCTGCAAAATACAAGAGCAGCACTGAGGGTGCAACTCAATATGACGGGGCAAATTTGCGGAAAAGGTCATGCTGTCTTTCTCCCTTCGGGCTATCGGCCAAAAATCTCCTGTCCCACTTAGGATGGTTGGCGATGACGAGGATGAGGGGGCGCTCAGCGATTCGGACGGGAACACAGTCCTACCAGGAGATGACCTCGCTAAGAAGTAAGTGATGCATGATTGCTGTCTCTGATGTGGATGGAAGGGTGGTGGAGGGATTCTCAAAATGATTTAGGTTCCAAAATTTGTGTGACACCCCACCTATACTCCATCCATATCACAGAATCTCACAGCAAATTACTTTCTTAATAATAACAAAACACTTGCTTTTACTATTTTTTTTATTTTATTGTTTTTGACCAGAACCATAAGTCTTTTGGACACTCCCCCATTGGCACCCTGTCTTATTCAAGTGTTTCGGGCTGCAGTGAGTCAGAATAGTTCAAAGCATGCATCTATAGGATTGGTGTTCAGTCTTTATGCAAATGAAAATTTGATTTTTATGTAAAAAAAAAAAAAAAAAAAAACCTTACTGGGATTGGAAAAGGACCCAAGTTTGCTTTCTAAGCGCAGTAGTAGTTTTGGAAAAAGGTGGCAAGATAGTAGTAGTGGTGAATAGTCATAATTTGTATGAAGACACATTTAATAGAAATGCTTTTGTAATTTTATTGTGGGTTTTCATAGTTTAAGATCAAAAGTCTGTGTTTGGGCCAAGAGTAAAACCAGAAAATCTATGCGTTAAAAGGCAATTAAGAATGTATAAAAATAAATAAAGGCATGAAAAACAACTTCTAAAATCATTTTAATTTGGGAAAAAAAAAAAAAAAAAAAAATGTTGAGTCATTTAATCCAAACCAAATTCTGGGACATAAAAGTGCCTTTAATTGAAGAAACACACATCACTTTTTTTATTATTATTGTAAAACCCCGTTCACACCAAGAACGGTAACTATAAAGATAACTCTATTAGCATCCACACCAGCGAACGATATTGTCTGTTTATTCTAAGTGCACGCTCGCTTTAAATTCTCAAGCTCGTTATAGCAGGATGGATTCTGATTGGCTGTCAATGTTTGTATCGTTCATCAGCTGGAGAAAAATCGTTCTGAAAGTGATTCCAACGATATCGTTTCTCTGTGCCTTTATCGTTATAGTTGTGGTGTGGACTATTTTTGAATATTGAGAACAATTTTTAGAACTATATCTTTATCGTTATCTTTATAGTTATCGTTCTTGGTGTGAACGGGGCTTAATACTGATAATTGGACAACTGTGGTTTGTACTTTCAAAGAGCTGAAATGTTTTTTGTTAAAACACTGCAATACTGGTGCTTTCTTTTTTCTATTTACATTACATTGGATGAAAAGGAGTCTAACATGAACAGAGCCCTTTTTTCTGAAAAAAGGAAATGTTGCTTACACAAAGATTAGGCTGCTTGCACACTGGATAAAGCTTTGACAGAGCATTTGATGGGTAAAAATGCACAATATCCATTGAAAGCTGTAAAAAGAGTCAATTTGAAAATCAAGCAGAAATACAGCAAAATCGATTTCTAAAAGCAATGTTTGGTAACATGATAGATCACAACTGTCACAAACCTTTGCACTCTTCCTGCCACGTTCTTGTGACGTCAGTCAAGTCTGCCTTGACATCAGTGGATTCACAGTGATGGAGTGCTTTTAAGTAACCTGTGTAAGGGAACGCTCATTAAGATACAACAGCTGTGAGAACAGAGTATTTCTATTATTTTTGGTTTCCTGCCGCCTTGTTAGTTTAATGTAGTTAACAATACATGAACAACCAGAAGTCCGAACAGATGTCACGTCACAGCCTAGAGGCGACGGTCACAGCAACTCAAGCAGAGCTGTTAACCGCTTTCACAGAAGTGTCTTCTGTCTGACTGCTTCTGTTTGGAGTTCGACTCAAACACGCTGCTTTCCTGACATTTCAGTAGCTATGTTTCCATTCACCTATTTTTATGCGCATTTTGGAATATCGCATAAAAAAAAAAGCTGGATGAAAAGCCAAGATGCACATAAATTCTAAAAATGTGCATAAAAAACGTATGCGCACATTTGAGTAGGATAAACTTTTTATCCGATAAGAAAAAATGTGCATAAACTATGATGGAAATACATTTACCGAATAAATTCCTCCATGCGCATCGAAAAAGTCATGTGACTTTGCACTATGAGATGGGATAACTTGACTAGCAGCGTTCACAGCATCTATATGTTGTAGAGCTGCGCGATTAATCGTTAAAAGATCGCGATCTCGATTCAAATACCCACACGATCTAATTTCTGAATGACAACGATTCGCCCGTGTCTATTAAAACTTTGAAAAAATCATACCGGAACATTCAAATCTGCATTCGCGCTGCTGCTGATCCAGAGAGCAGACAGTTAACATGTTTAGGTAAGAAAAAGCTTCACAAACAGTCTTTTCAACTACACAGTATTATTTCTGTCTTACAGTCATTCATAGAAATACTGGGATAAAAGTTTATAGTTCGGCTACAAACATTGATGTCTATGGTAGCGATCAAAATAGAGCCACTCATCTTTTGAAAGCAACTGGCGCTTCAAATAACGTTTGTGTCGATTGCATCATTTCTCCACTAGGTGGCGACAAGTGACTGTTAAAAAATGTATTTGTTATTGAATCATTCATTCGAGATTCGTTCAAAAACACTGATTCATCCATTAATGAAACAAGTGAGGTATGAGTGAGTCATTGAATCATTAATACAAACCAATTTTTCATCATTTTAATTCTAAAAGTTGGTGTATTAAATACGCTATATTTTAAATACATATACCCAGGGTTTCACAGACAAGGCTTAAGCCTAGTCCTAGACAAAAATGTAAATCTGAGCTGTTTCAACTGAAAGAAACTCGCATTGACTGATCTTAAAATATATCAGTGCCTTTGTTTTGTCTCAAGATGCACACCAGTAATGTTTTTTTCTAAGCATGTTTATAAAAATTGCTTAAATGTCTTAATTGAACTATGATCTAATCCTGCCTTAGTCTAAAATCCTTCAGGTCCCATTCTTTGGTTTTCTAGCATTTTTGTGTATTTGAACCCTTTCCAACAATGACTGTATGATTTTGAGATTCATCTTTTCACACTGAGGACAACTGAGGGACTCATATGCAATTATTACTGAAGGTTCAAACGCTCACTGATGCTCCAGTAGGAAAAACTTTTTGAATTTAAAGATCAGGGTGAATTATTTTCATTTTATTTTGTCTTCTGGGAAACCAGTAGCTTCTGAAGGGCAGTACTAAATGAAAAAAATATAATATTTAGGCAAAATAAAAAAATGTACACATCTTAATTCTGTTCAAAAGTTTTCAACCCCCCCCCTCCATTACTCAAAATTAATGCATTATGATATTGCCATACTCCATAAAAAAGTAACTAATTGCATTACTTAGTTACGTTTTATGGAAAGTAATGCATTAGGTTACTTTGGGCTGGGCTTGCTTAACAAAAAAACTCTTACCCCCTTTTACTTTGCTTAACTTGCATTACTTATTTGAAAAAAGTAACTCAGATATTTTTGTTGTAAATTAAAAAGTAATGTTACTTTACTAGTTACTTGAGAAAAAAGTAATCTGATTACGTAACTCACATTACTTGTAATGTGTTATCCTCAACACTGCATTGAAGCTTATGACATGAACGCAAAAACAAGTGTGCTTCAATGTCACTGATCTCTCTCTGTTTGATTTAGAATTTTTATTATTAGGTGACCTATTCATTTAAAACAATGCAGCGACTATTTGATTTTATGTAAGAATTCTCACCAGAATGTTTGTAGATTTTCTTGCCCTGAGAGAAAGGCGCTTAAAGTCTTAGAATGAATAGAATAGGTCCATTTTAATGCAGGATTTGGATGTTGAAATCTAGATCCGTGTCTTTAAAAGCTCTGAGATGGATGTGAGTTAGTGGTTTGTCTGCCGCAGGCCTGTAACTCAATCTGAAGCTGATGTTAGCGGCCAGGAAGAGCATCCCAAACCTAGTAATACATCTGCTCCGCTTTAGTCCCGCTCGCCTTCACTTTCTTTCTCCGTCTGTATCTCTGCTGTCTCTTTTGTCGTCATCCTCCTCCTACTGTGTCGTTCTTTCACCACTCTATCTTGTGTTTCCCTTAGGCACGTGTATTTTATGCTCTCCTACCCAGCATTCACTGGGGCCAGTGTGTGTGTGTGTGTGTGTGTGTCCGGTTACTCCTGAGAGATCTGGTCACATTAACAGTGAAAATACTACAAAGACCACCAGGTTTATTGAAAAACTTCCTTAATTAGCTGCACTGAGTTGTGTTTTATTAAGCAATGAGAAGGCCATCTGAGTCAAATTGGTTAGTTTCTACTTAAGAAGTCGATATGGATACAATATGATGAGCATCAAATGATTTTGGTCAGCGTTAAACGCAATTACATGGGCAATTACATGTTTATTGGTTTTTCACTTCATGACCAAGACAGAAAGGTTTTTAGCATTAGTGCAACAGCAATGCACATTAGCTGTGTAATTGACGCTTTTATCATTACTGTGCTGCCACAGGAAATTATGGGAAATTAAGCTTTGTTGCACAGGCCTGTGGCTTCATAAAGCGACAGAAAATGCAAACAAATTATGATATATTATGTAATATAATAATATACTTTTAATCATTTGTTTTTTCTATTTATTTTTTGTTTTATTTATATCATTTAGTTTAACTTGAAATAACTAAAACCAACATTAAAATAAAAAATGAATAAAAACTATAAAGACATATTAACAAAAGTGACAAAAACCTAACAAAAAATAAATTAATTAAATATTACATAAAAAATGAATAAAAAAAAAGCAGAAAATATTAAAATAAAAACACGTGCTGTCAAATGATTAATCGCGATTAATCGCATCCAAAATAAAAGTTGTGTACATAATATATATATCTTTGTACTGTTTATTTATTATTTTATATACAGTGGGTACGGAAAGTATTCAGACCACCTTAAATTTTTCACTCTTTGTTATATTGCAGCCATTTGCTAAAATCATTTAAGTTCATTTTTTTTCCTCAATGTACACACAGCACCCCATATTGACAGAAAAACACAGAATTGTTGACATTTTTGCAGATTTATTAAAAAAGAAAAACTGAAATATCACATGGTCCTAAGTATTCAGACCCTTTGCTCAGTATTTAGTAGAAGCACCCTTTTGATTTAATACAGCCATGAGTCTTTTTGGGAAAGATGCAACAAGTTTTTCACACCTGGATTTGGGGATCCTCTGCCATTCCTCCTTGCAGATCCTCTCCAGTTCTGTCAGGTTGGATGATAAACGTTGGTGGACAGCCATTTTTAGGTCTCTCCAGAGATGCTCAATTGGGTTTAAGTCAGGGCTCTGGCTGGGCCATTCAAGAACAGTCACGGAGTTGTTGTGAAGCCACTCCTTCGTTATTTTAGCTGTGTGCTTAGGGTCATTGTCTTGTTGGAAGGTAAACCTTCGGCCCAGTCTGAGGTCCTGAGCACTCTGGAGAAGGTTTTCGTCCAGGATATCCCTGTACTTGGCCGCATTAATCTTTCCCTCGATTGCAACCAGTCGTCCTGTCCCTGCAGCTGAAAAACACCCCCACAGCATGATGCTGCCACCACCATGCTTCACTGTTGGGACTGTATTGGACAGGTGATGAGCAGTGCCTGGTTTTCTCCACACATACCGCTTAGAATTAAGGCCAAAAAGTTCTATCTTGGTCTCATCAGACCAGAGAATCTTATTTGTCACCATCTTGGAGTCCTTCAGGTGTTTTTTAGCAAACTCCATGTGTCTTGCACTGAGGAGAGGCTTCCGTCGGGCCACTCTGCCATAAAGCACCGACTGGTGGAGGGCTGCAGTGATGGTTGACTTTCTACAACTTTCTCCCATCTCCCATCTCAAACACAGCTGAACTCAAATGAAGGTGTAGAACCATCTCAAGGATGATCAGAAGAAATGGACAGCACCTGAGTTAAATATATGAGTGTCACAGCAAAGGGTCTGAATACTTAGGACCATGTGATATTTCAGTTTTTCTTTTTTAATAAATCTGCAAAAATGTCAACAATTCTGTGTTTTTCTGTCAATATGGGGTGCTGTGTGTACATTGAGGAAAACAAATGAACTTAAATGATTTTAGCAAATGGCTGCAATATAACAAAGAGTGAAAAATTTAAGGGGGTCTGAATACTTTCCGTAACCACTGTATATAAATACACACACATGCATGTATATATTTCAGAAAAATTGTTTATATATTAAATATATTTATATATAATATAAATTATGTGAATATAAATATACATGTAAATACACTTACATGTTTTCAAAATATATTCTGTATGTGTTTGTATTTATACATACATAATAAATATACACAGTACACACACACACACACATATTATGTAAACAAAAACTTTTGTTTTGGATGCGATTAATAGTTTGACAGCACTAATAAAAACTAAAAATTATATTATCTTGATACTAAATACAAATATATCTGAATCAAAACTAAAAAACCCAAACTCTTTTTGACATCTGTCTGTCTCAGGCTGGCGGCAGCGGTGGAAGGCGCTGGATCTCGCTTCATGGAGGAGCCGGAGGAGGAGAGCAGTGAGGAAGAGGAGGAGGAGGAGTTGAGTCCGGAGGAGCAAGGTGAGACATGTGTCTCTCTCTCATGACCTCAGATTCACCTCTGGTTCCTCTCACACTTATTGCACATTTGCACAGCTCACCGCACCGTCAGCCAGCGGCTCAAACACATACTGCTCCACAACCCTTTCTTTTGTCTCTTTTCCTCAGTTTTCTCAGTCTTATGCAGTGTTACACAGTAAAACACTTACATATAGTGTTGTCTAGTAAAAGTCCAAAATATATATTAATACAAGTGAAATCTCACAAGTCTTGATGGTAGTTTTGATACTATAGCAGAAACCAATATCCTATTGAATGCTCTTGTTTATTTAGAACATACAATTTTGGACATATGTAATCAAATATGTAACACATAAAACAAATATATGAGCGCATTTAAATAAAACAATAGCAAGTGCAGCATGTTGACACGTTTTTTTCTCAAAGTGAACTTTGCTTCATGTGTCCTAACGGTTATTAAAAAGTCACAGTAACTGGGTTATATATACACACACACACACACACACACACACACACACACACACACATACAGGGGTTGGACAATGAAACTGAAACACTGGCCAATATAGTGTTGGAGGTTTCATGCAAGCGGCAACCTTCCGGTCTCTCTCTTGAAACCAACACGGAAGTGACTTAAACTGCAATTCATCGACTGGCCGCTAGAGGCTGGCTGCAAAAGGGAGTCAATCCCATAGACTCCCCATGTTAAAATGCCCAAATTTACAGCAGAATAAAATGTTTACAGCCTGGTACAAAAAGTGGTTTTGATCTATATAGGTAATATTGCCCTTCATGACAACTGTAAGGGGGGTGAATTTTTTTATAACTCATCCGTTTAAATCATATTAAGCCTTAAAGTTCTGCATAATTAATGGATGGCCACTTGAGTGGCAGGTGGATGTCACCACCATCGCGCTAGGGGTGCGTGGTTTCAGCAACCAGCTCCACCCACGTCCCGCCTTTTTGCCCATTTTCGATTATCCGGGAGTGACGCGCTGCCAAGATGGCGACGGCTGGCTCCGCCCCTTTGAGCTTCAAAAATGCTCTTCAGAAACCTACAGGTGATGTCACGGACACTACATCCATTTTTTTTATTTTTTTTTTACAGTCTATGGCAGGGCTATTCAATTAACTTCATTTGAGGGCCGGATTATCAAATTTAACATTTTAAGGGGGCCGAGGGGGTGGGGGGCCGTCCCGATCTTTTTCTGGGGGCCTATAAAATTGGAAATTAAATTTAAATGCATATTCAGCAGTAAAATTAACTAATATTACCAACAGTAACATCTATAAAAGGTTGACATTAGTGCTGTCTGCCATTCAATTAAATAAATAATCACACATTTGTTTTTGTAATTAATTCAAAAAATGTGACTAAATGCATATTGATATATTTGTGTTGTCATATTTTCACACTGAACTTCCAAATGAATATAGAAACAACATAAAGATGGTACATTTTAAATATGTGTTTAATGGCATCTTTTTTAACCTATTAGTAATGAAGAAGTATCATTGATACAAATAATGTTACCGTTGTCTCTATTAAATCCATTTTTCCTTTAATATTAAATGGCTAAAATTACAGTATAATTGAAATGTTATGCTATTATTTTTAACGTTTAATAGGCTTTGAAAAATATAACAACTTTTTATAAGTGAACTTAAAACAATCTTCACAAACTATAAATTGTATGCATAAGCTATATTGATTATTCTTTATTAAAGCTACAAAAGTTAATCAGCAAGCAGAGCAGTAAGTGATTTCTATTTTTCTTTAGTTCTTTGATTTACATCAATCACAGACTGCAGCAGGTTTCACTTTAAAAGCAGCGCTGTTCTTTAATAAAACCTGATGCACATGACGCGGATGAGACATATCCGATTTTCTCCCAACTCTTTACTGTCATTTAGGATTTTATAACTGATTTAAGACTGTGTTTATGAGGTAACTCGCCAAAACCACATATTTTTACATCATTGTGTGTGGTTTTGTCCATTGAAGCGGCTCATCTCATGAGTAACGTTACAGCCAAGCGCGCAGATTTTCAAACTATAACGTTACGTCCTGCTTCGATAAAAATCTTCGTCCAGTGTCGGCGCTATTTCTCGCCAGAAGTTATGACCGATAACACTGTCTTTAAACTTGTTTAAACTAACGTTAGAATTGTGTATATCTCATAACTCCCTCACATAAGCGCTTGTCAACGCTGTCATCTATTGATGTTGCGGTCTCCGGTAGATTGTTGTTATAACTTATTGCGTCTCTCTTTTCTGTTTGGCTGGCCCGGGCCAGTGTTGCCACCTAGTGGACAAACTAATTAGTGCAAGAACAATTCAAGGCGAATGTGCAACCTGCATACTCTTCCTCGGGCCGGATGAAGATGAGTGGCGGGCCGGATTGGGCCCGCGGGCCGCCAATTGAATAGCCCTGGTCTATGGTTTCATGGCTATATTTGCGCAGCCTGGTGGCTGATTTTCACTGAGTGCACATTCCACCAGTAAGAGCAGAGTGTGAAGGTTTAATTAGTAGAACAATAGCACAACTGTACATAACATATTGCAATGCACACAACTAGGGGTGTAACGGTACACAAATATGACGGTTCGGTACGTACCTCGGTTTTAATGTCACGGTTCGGTATGATTTCGGTACAGCAGGGGAAAAACTAAACTTTTTTTTTTTTTTTTTTTTTTTTTATAGTGGTTTACTGAACAAGTTGCTCTTTCTTTACATACATTCAGTTAAAGTTTAAGTTTTCTTAAGTGATAAAAATCTACCTCAGCTTATGCTTAAAACTATAGGGAGCCCTTTTACATTATAAAGTTAAAATTAGGCCTAACAGTTTAAGCCAAACTTAAATTTAATTACTATTTATTTTTAAATAGATGATCGACACTCAACTTGCAAACATGTAAATTGCACATATTGCAGTTTTTAAATTAACTTGTAAATAATAAAATTTCTAGGCCATTTGTTAAAATATATTCAATTCCACACTGGCTGTCATAGCATGTTGTCACCTTCTCATCAAGCTGCTTGGCGATGGTCTTGTAGCCCATTCCAGCCTTGTGTAGGTCTACAATCTTGTCCCTGACATCCTTGGAGAGCTCTTTGGTCTTGGCCATGGTGGAGAGTTTGGAATCTGATTTATTGCTTCTGTGGACAGGTTGTCTTTTATACAGGTAACAAGCTGAGATTAGCTCCCTTTAAGAGAGTGCTCCTAATCTCAGCTCCTTACCTGTATAAAAGACACCTGAGAGCCAGAAATCTTGCTGATTGATAGGGGATCAAATACTTATTTGACTCATTAAAATGCAAATCAATTTATAACTTTTTTTGAAATGTGTTTTTCATTTTTTTTTTTGTTATTCTGTCTCTCACTGTTCAAATAAACCTACCATTAAAATTATAGACTGATCATTTCTTTGTCAGTGGGCAAACGTACAAAATCAGCAGGGGATCAAATAATTTTTTTCCCCACTGTATGTATATGTGATATATAAACCTCTGGCTGTGTGGTGAAGGAGAAGAGTGAATTGGTGGATTCTGGTGTTTAGAGCTGTATGTGCTTTGTCTTTCCTCAGCCAGAAAGAAGCAGTTTCAGATGATGAGGAAGGTGCATTATAATGAAGGTATGAACATTAAACTAGCCCGACAACTCATCGCCAGTGAGCTGGAAGAGGAGGAAGACGAGGACGAAGAAATGAAGGATGACACGGAGACCGAGGACATCACCGTCGACCCCCCACAAGATGGTAAATGAACAGTAGTTTAATCAGCCGTATGTGATTAACTCTGTTGACCTGCGTTGTTCTGTACATGTTGGCTCATGCTCTGAGTGAACTATGATGCATCGATTTGCATGTTGTGTGAAGAAGAGTCTTCAAGCACGGTCTGTTGACCACTAGAGGTCCCTTGAGATGCTGAAAGAGTTTCCAGATGCTCTCTTAAGATCAGTTTAGGACAAAATACTTCAAAATAGAGCAGAAACTTGGATAAGTCGAGCATTGCTATTGCTCATTTTTGGGGTTAGTGATTTGAATAAACGCTTAACCCAATATATTTACCCTGTTTAACCCTGGAGAGCTTGACATATGAAATAATAGCCCAAAGAATTGTTTATTTTCAATCAAACTGTTTATTGAACCTTCAGACAAAATATGTTCAAAAATGGATTTTTTTAATGTATCATATGTAATGAATAGTAGGCTGTTATGGCCAATTTATTGATCACAAAAAAGGATCAAATTAATTTTTCATTGCATTTATGATCTTGGAATCATTTCAATTAATTGAATAATAATAATTATTTTATTTTATTTTCATAAAGGACATTTCTAGTTCTGTTTTTAGGTGGTCAAATACAGAGTTTCAGTGCCAACAAAAGATTACACAAAATTCTAAATTCCAAATATGTAATATAAATATGTTTATAAAATGTGTAATAAATGACACACACACACCAAACGTGTGGAGAAAAAGTGTTGAAGGATCATGTGACATTGAAGACTGGAGTAATGTTGCTGAAAATCAGCTTTGATCTCAGCAATCAAATATATATTAACATAGAAAACATGTGTTATTTTAAATTGTAGTAATATTTCACAATATTACTGTTTTTTTTATCAAATAAATGTAGCCTTGGTGAGTAGAAGGGACTTAAAATATTATTAAAATATTTACTAGACTTTTACTATATTATTAAAAAAAGATATTCCAATATTACAATCCCCAAAGTGTTGAAAGCTAGTGTGTGTGGTAGTGTATTTTTATTTTTATGTGTATTAAATATTGTTTTCTGTAAATAGTCTAGGAAATATTGTTAATCTGGTGATATGTTTTGCCCTGCTTTTTCTTTAGAAATTTTAAATAAATAAATAAAAATAAAATGTAAAAATTATTTAAAAAAAAATTCTAAATGAAGAAATTAATTGCAAGTAAATAAATAAAAATAATAATATTTAAAAGAATAAATTTAACAAATCTAAATATTTTTGATATAATGAAATAAATTTTAAATAAATAAATAAATAACATTTAAAAGAATAAATAAATAAAAAATCTAAATGTTTTTGATATAGTGAAATAAATTGTAACTTCCATCCATTACAGCTGATTCATTGGATTCCTAAGGATGTCAAGATCTGTCCATCAGCTCCTGCCTTGTCCCATGAGCGTCTGGAAGGCTCAGCGTCATCACTGGTTGAGCTCCAGGATTCCCCTCCACCCCGTGTTTCCACCGACACCGCAATGCCACGCATATCATCCAGCTCCCTCATTTGCCAAACGTTCACTGTCATCCCGCTAGAAACAAAACTGTTATCATAGCGCTCCAGGCCTGGACTCCACCCTCTTCCTGTGGCGAGAGCGTGGGGGGCCAGCGACTCTGATTCCCCACTCGCCGGTATTGGGTTCAGTGCGATCTGAACAGCATGCTCTGGGAAAGGGGGACTGATGTGGTTTTGGGCTTCGACACACACCGCTCACATGAGCTCTACTGTATGCATGGCTTCTGAAAACCATGTTTAATTATATTGGCACTAATAGTATCAGCCCTGTGTATGATTAACAGGTGAGTATTACAGAACTAGATAGAAAACTACTGATCAGTAGACTGAACCCTTTGGTCGTCTCTGTTGCTTTTCCGAAACTACACAAGCTTTAATAGATGCTGAACAGTTCTGACGGTTTTTGACTTGGCATCCTTATTGAGCTTTGTTTGTTTTGATTGCCTTTTTTTTTTCTCTAAACGCCATTATAATGGGGTTATTTGTTTCTATGATTACTGAAGAATATAATTATCCTGTAGTACCAAATAAAAGAAAAAAATATTAATTTTGATATTAACCCAGCAATTTGTCCTCTGAAATCGCAGTTATTCAGGTGTATTTATCAATTTATAGTCATGAATACTCACAATATATGTAGGTTGTTTTTAAAAAAAAAAAGCTAAATGGGTGAATACCGCAAAACCTGACAAGAACTTGTCTAGGTCATATTTTGGCTTCAAAATCAAAAGGGAGAATATATATATATGATGAAATTTATTTTGCTTATCAATACTTTAATCCAAAATTATCATTACTTGAATGCAAAATGACTCATTACTGTAATGGAAAAAAAAGTTGGACTCATTACTGTAATGCAAACAGAAAATCTGACCAATTACCATAATACAAAATAATATTTTGGCCCTTTACCATAATGCAAAAAAATAACGTAATTCTCTGGAAATAAATAAATAAAATTTGTTAAATAAATAAAATATATATATATTCAGGCTTGTTACAGTAATGCAAAAAATATAAAAAAATACTCTGACTAATGTACTGTAATGACTCATTACCGAGATGCAAATAATAATAATAATAATTCCGACTAATTACCAAAATGCAAAAACCTCTCTTTACTGTAATATGAAAACTGAAACAAATAAAACATCCAGATGCATTACATTAATTATTAGTAAATAAAAAATAAACTCTATTTACTTAATTTGCGTATAATTATGAAATAACCAAATAATACACATTTGTTTTTGATTTACTGAAAAAATAAATGAATAAATAAATAATAATAATAACAATAATAAATAAGTTCTTGACAGGTTTTATGAAATTCACCCAAATATATCGACAGTGTTTCTGCCTGAATGCATTGTAGACCGTTTTCTGGCGACTGTTTATTCTCCACATAAAGACAGTACAATCACTGGTGTGAGGTCTGTTTCTGAGATGTTCCCTCAGTGTGAATGTGTTTTCACTCCACTGAGTCATGCCAGGAAATGTGTCGAGTTCATGCAGTCTTTCAAAAACAGTGCTGGACACATTGAACATAAAAGCACTTAGCCCATTTCTTAATTGGTTAACTATTTTTAATGAGAAAGAGGAAAGGTCTGGAATCATCCTGCAGTGTCCCATCAGTCATCGACATGGATTGTGCTCATATTTGACTCACTGGCTTCTTATGATCAAGTCAGATATAGTTTAATACATTCTCAAGCACAAGTGCTTTGATTTTATCCTTCTTTTTTTTTTTTTTTTCATGCGTTTTGAGCAATTTGACCATCTCTGTCCATTGTATTCCTCCCCAAGATGTTTTGTTTCATTCCCTAAATAGATGTGCATGTTCTTCAAGTGAAAATGTGCATATTTGTCAGTCATTAAAATGTTGGTATGAACTTGTTCTTTTGAATTTGTTTTTAAGTAAAGCGAGCCATATTCTCTTACAAAAAAATACCGTGATAATTACCCTGAAATTACTACAGTAAAACTGCCATATAATGTTAATAACTATAACTATTTTCGCGTCCACACCAACAACGTTCTGTTATCTGTCAGCCGGATTCTGATTGGTTGTCAGTGTTTTTAATATTTAAAAATTCAAAAGCGATTCTAAGGATATGTGGAGGTTTCTTATTGTTGATATGAACGCCGCTTTTAGGCACGTGCTTTTAATAAACAACGTTATCGTTGATAATATCAATTATTATTGCTAATTTACTTTTTTGTTGTTGTATGTATTACACTGGCAGAGCCTCCAAAATAAACATTATTTTACAGTAATAAGTGTAACTGTGGCGGAAACAGTATGTTAGAAACATTTTTTTAAGGTATTAACAAATTTAGTGTTATCAGTAAATGTACAGAAAGTGTTCTGAAGTATGAAGAGTTTGAAGCACATATGAAACTCGCCTAAAGCAAAGTGCAGGTCAGAAATCAACCACTAGATGGAAGTATTTCACAAACAAATACAGTGAATACATGCAACGAACACAAACTTGATCCATACAGTAAATTCGCAGGAAAGAAGGACCTTTTTGAGCTTAAAAAATACATATAAAAATCACACAACGAATCTGCGTGGTCGAAACTTGAATAATAAAAAGCGAAGCTGTTTCAAAAAAGTGGGAGTGAACCTTTTCCTCAGATGTTTGGTAGTTTCCCGAAACCAAATGTGTATTTACTTAACGTTACATATATGAATTGACGCAATGTTTGATGCACAGTGATTTGGTGTAAAAACAGGACTGGGAGGAGGGGAAGTATATGGATAGTTTTAATAATAATAAGATTTGTTATAAATAAACACGCCTAAAAAGTGTAATTACTTAAATATTTTACTCTACAACCTAAAACGGAGATGGATGCATCTGATCAGCGCTGAGACCCTAACCTTTAACTTGTCCTGCGTTGAATTTCACAGTGAAAATGTATATGGATAGTTTTAATAATAATAAGATTTGTTATAAATAAACACGCCCTCTCTACAAAGACCCGTCAGCCAATCCGATGTCAGGCTCAAGATGATTGACAGGCGAGGTTACCGGCTCGCTAAAACTAAGCCCCGCCCATAATGATACTCTGTTCCATGCGAAATTCCTTTCTACTCAAATTATTTCGTTTCTGTTCTTCAGGACGAAACTCATGGCCAAAAATGCAGTCTAGATAGGCAGCGCACTTGTATTTGAGCCACGGCCTCATTTACACTCCTCGGATCAGTCCACGCGCTAATGCTGGAGGAACTACAGCTCTTAAAAACCATCTCTACAGCTTCATGTCCATCTGACACGAGCAGATCACACTTCAGCGCTCATATGTGGAGTTTGTTTGGGATTCTGGAGTGATTTGAGCTGCTTGTGTTTTTACAGGAGCTAATGTTAGCCTGTTAGCTCTCTAAATAAGTGTTTATAAACCTGATCAAGTCAACATGAAGATAACTGTGGATTTCGAGGAATGTCTCAAGGATTCTCCCAGATTCAGGTGAGACAGACGCTCAACTTAAGCTCATTTAATATGGATGTTTGTTTTGCAGTTGAAAGTGCTGTGTATTTGGGAATTAGATTTAAATGATAACATAAACATACACTTAAAGGATGAATATATTGATTTAGATGCTCATTGGTGATATTTTATGCTGTCGGCTATTGATTTTGATCTTTGCATGACATTGTTTTAATAATGGGTTGGGTTTGTGTTTATCTAAACTATTATGATTTTCACATTTACATGAATGACAATCTTTACAAAACGTATTAGATGATATTGGACTGTAATACAAATCATCTTAATCATGAATTTATTCATAGCATGATATTTACATATTTTCACAATGAAATGTTTATAAACACGTGTGTGTGTCTGTGTCTGTGTGTGTGTCTGTATACATATATGCATACATACATGCATATATATAAGATGATATAAGTGTGTTTCTTTTCATGTAAGTAACTTAAACAGTTGTCAGCTTTCCCATTGTCTTCCTGATTTTTTGCCAAATATGAAGATTTTTGGCTTTCATTTTTAATTTCTGTTGCATCTGGTTGTAGTGGGTCCTGTAATTGGGTAAAAATGTGGGCTGCTGACTGTAAGATTGTAGATTCAAACTACAAAAAAAAATTTGATTAATGACTTATCAGGTTTGGGCCTTTGAGCAAGACAGTTAAAGGCAGTTCACCCCCCCCAAAAAAAATTCTTTTTTTTTATTTTATTTTTTTAATTAATTCACCTTTAATTTGTTCCAAATTAAAAAAAAATAGTCTTTTGTGGAAAACAAAAAGAGATGTTTAGCAGAATGTTTCATGCTGCTCTTTTCTCTTTTCCATACAATGCAAGTGGTTAGGTACTGAAGCCGTCAAGGTCTAAAGATGGCAAAGCATACCAAAAAACCTGCCATAATTAATAGTCCATATTACATATGTACTATTGCATATATGCTACAAAGTTTTAGAAAGCACAGACTATAGTACGCAAGTAAAATTTTGCTATTTTTTTGAGCTTGACAGCCTCAGTCTCCATTCACTTTCATTGTATGTAAAACAGCAGTGTGAAGATATTTCAAAAATCCCTTGTTTTCCACAGAAGTAAGAAAATCATACTTTAGAAAGACATGAGGGTGAGTAAAACTGAACTGTTATAGAATATATAGCCTAATTTTTACTTCAGTTTATTCCAGAAATACTAATCCTGTATTAAGTGAACTTGTGTAAATGACCGATTAGTAAGCGTCCTTATATTTAGTGTAGCTCGAGTGAATCTTTGTGGAAGAATTATTTATGCTTTCTGCTCCTTCATCTCCCCCTCCTCTCTCATAACAACATCCTCTCAGAAACAAGGAGCAGATGTTCATGGAAAAAGACATTTAAATGTCTTCATTTTTCAGTCACAGAGACGCCCTGGGTTTAGCTGAGAGGATGTGAAACCGCTGGACGGTTGCACTGAATCATGCTATTTCTTACGCAAAGTGAAAAAGTACTTAATTAACCACTGATGTTTACATTTTCTGAAGAAAACTTGCTTGGCCGTGTAAAACTCTTGGCCGTTCCTCAATCCCTGACGGAAATGGCTCTTATCAGGACTGTTTTCTATAAAGACTGTGATCATGAAGGCAAAAGTTTCCAAAGTTATGAATTATTATAAGACAGGCTGCACCATTTTAATGAGTGCGGTGAGTGTTTTTTTTTTTTGTGTACTTTAGTGTGCACTTTTCTCCTATCTATGATCTGAAGGTTATCTTTCAGCACAGTAGTCATCATTTCACACGCTACAGTTGCAAAGGTTTCCTCCGCAGGCAGATTTTCCGCTGCTACTCATACTCAATTTTCCATTTTCTGTGTTTAACTTGGCGCTGTGAGGGCGATGGATAAAAACGGGCCTCTTGACGTCTGTTTCCATTTATGTGTTGAGTACCGGGTTTAAATTTGCTGTTTGCGAATTCATATCCGCTTTGATCGTAGAGGTGTTGTTTTGTTTTTAGTAAATGCATTTCACTTCAGCATTTTACTTTTAGCAACTTCTCTCTTCATCTTAGACTCCGTAAACACATTTGCTGCGTCCCAATTCGCCTACTTATACTATGCCCTAAAAGTATGTACTGTTTTTGTGAAGAAAAAGTACATACTTTTGAGTATGTAGCAGAATAGTAGGCAAGCTTTGGGGACAAACTACTTCGTCATAGCTGCTTCTTTAATGGACTCTCTGTTGCTTAGTTACGTGCATCCTGTAACTGTTTAAACTGCCCTGTCAATCATCTTGTCACAGTTAACATCATCCACATTTCGTTTAATTTGATTTCCTACCGTATTGGAGAGAAATAAAGAAGCACATCGTGGGTCCTTCATGCCGATAACTCTGCTCATGTGTTTGCATAATGATGCATTTCAAAGTTAAACACCAAACGTATCATTATAAAAGTTCACAGTGTTGCTTCAGATGAAATATAATGCGAATAACATTAAATAAATATTTTTTCATCAGGTTAGACATTGATTATTTATCACTCAAATCCCTTTCTCTACCTGTCCGTCGGTCGCACATATCCGCCATGTTTGTAGTTTTTTAACACTTTTTATGCGTGTTTGTAGTTCTAATCGAATCCTCGGCCACCGTGCAATCGTCATCGATCTGCACTTCGAATTCTAACCGGAAGTAGTAGACCATCCGGGAATCTTTGGCATACTTTTTTAAACATACTATGATTTGGGACATACTAATTCTGTTGTCGAATACTATTTAGGACGGATAGTATGCGAATTGGGACGCAGCAATTGTGTTGTGCTGTATTATAAAACTGAGAGTTCCGGTTCTTGATTCTGATTGGTTGAGCCGCGTTCGAAGCTGTTGTAAATTACTCTACAAACTTACACCTTTGTTTACGTTTGTGTGTTGCTCGGCAACCACTTTGTTGCAACCTGAGGAACTACATTGTTTGGCAGAAGAATAATGTTTTTATTAATATCATTACACTTTATTTGCTCTGTTTTATTTTGTGAAACCTTACTACGTATATGGAATAGTGTTGTCAAAAGTACCGACCGCGATACCATTCGGTACTGAAATTTTAAAAACGTCCATTTCCCGCTAAGATTTGAGCGCTGTTGAGCGGATTATTAAACAGCGCTGATTGGTCATTGTGTTCATGCGCTCAACAGATACATCTGTGATTGGACGTTGGACGTTTTTAAAATTTCAGTACCGAATGGTATCGCGGTCGGTACTTTTGACAACACTAATATGGAATAACTGTTTTATAAAAGCAATAAACCCTGTGAAGCCGTGGTTTGCAGTGAATTTATAACAGCTAAGGGGGTTAGCTTTGCATCGTGCCTAAAGCCCCCTTAGCTGTTATAAATAACAACGCCCCTTAGCTGTTATAAATTCACTGTAAACCACGGCTTCTTGGGGCTTATTGCTTTACTGAAGTTATGAAGCAAACTAAATGATTTAATTTAATCGTAAGTTAGATGCCGCTTTGATTGTTTGTTTAAAGAACAAATATAAAGACACATTGTTTTGCTCAGATGTTTGTTTTAGTTACCTGAAGGCAACAGTTTGTGGTGTTTTTTTAAAGGCATAGTTCACCCGAAAATTAAAATTACCCCATGATTTACTCTCCCTCAAGCCGTCCTAGGTGTATATGACTTTCTTCTTTCAGACAAATACAATTAGCATTTTATATATAAAAAAATGTCCTGGCTCTTCCCAGCTTTATAATGGCAGTGAATGGTGCTCAAGATTTTGAAGTCCAATAAAGTGCACACATCCATCATAAAAAGTGCTCCACACAGCTCCAGGGGTTAACAAAGGCCTTCCGAAGTGAATTGATGCGTTTTGTGTAATAAAAATATCCATATTTAAAACTTTATAAACTGTAATCTCTAGCTTCTGCTAACTGTCGAAAACCACATGAAACCAGCATTTTCCTTTTTTTTTATCTTTGTCTTGTTTATGGTTACACCACATTACATATTTATTAAATTGAATTAAATAGGCCTAAACTTTTTAAGTAATGAATTCATTTATTTATTTATTGAAAATAGTATGCATTTTTTTTTTTTTAAACCACATGAAATCAACATGTTCCTTTTCATCTTTGTTTATGGTTACACCACATGACATTTTCATTTAAAGGTGGGGTAAGCGATTTCTGGAAGCCAATGTTGATATTTGAAATCACCAAAACAAACACGGCCCTATCCCAAAAGGGTCTCGCCTCTATTTTGATAGCTCCGCCCCACACATACATAGCCTACGCAACCCAGGCAATGATTAGTTCTGTGAAACAAAGCAAAACCAGTGTTACACCGTGTCTACACCGGACGCGAGCGGCGCAACAAAATAATATAGAAGTCATTATAATCAGTGATGCTGTCTACACTGGATGCTGCGCGACAAATCTCCAACAGAAAACTGCTGCCGCGTTCTGTTTATGACGTGCTGACACAAATGTGCTTTTTTTGTGCTTTATCGCGTCCAGTGTAGGCAGACTTTAGCTGTAGACACGGTGTTACTCACTTATCGGGAAGAAATAAAGCAACCTCGGCGTCCGATCGCAGGCCTTCCGCTCCTTGAGTTCTCTCCAGCGCTGGAAAGTTGATCCGATATTTACACGGGTCCTACTTCTTGCCTTATCGTTCCGCAGACGTTTTCCTCTTTTGTTTTTTTTATCTGCCATCTCTATCTTTCTGTCGCTTGGCTCGGCTGTTCACTGAACGCTCTCTACTCCACATCATGAGTAGACACGCCCCTTACTGCTGATTGGCTACAAGTTTGTTTTGGTACTCGGCCCCGACTCAGTTTTCTAAAGCGTTTTTGAAAAAGTACATACCCCACCTTTAATTAAATTATATAAAATTTGATTTTATTAGTTAATTAGTTAATTTTTTGATTAATTAATTAGTTTATTTATTGAAAATGGTATGTAAATGTTTTTAAAACCACATGAAACCAACATTTCCCTTTTCATCTTTGTCTTGTTTATGGCTACACAACATGACATTTTTATTAAACTGAATTAAATAAACTTTTTATTAATTAATTGAAAATGTAATTTTCTTTTTTTTAAACCACATAAAATCAACATTTTCCTTTTCATCTTTGTCTTGGACTCTCCTATTTGTCAGTGTCCCTGTAGTTTTGTTATTGTGGTGGCTTCTGAATGACCAGTGGTTTTTGGAGAATGTGCAGATCTTTTTTTTTTGTTTGTTTTATTATAGTTGACAAGGGTTCGCCTGCAAAATTCCCTCCATGTCATCTCATTACGTGGTGTTACTGGTTTTCTAAAAATCAGAGGTTTAGCTCATTGGGAACTCCCCTCCCCCTCTCTTTCATCCCAGATTGTTTCCCAACAATTGCAGGAAGGGATTCACAACAGAGGGGCCGACCCGAGCGTCACACAGACCATGCCTCAAATCCACTGCTACTGCTCCGTCCCAGTCAGAAATTTCTCCTGATCTCACCTCAGCCTCGTTTCCCATGATCCTCCGAGACTGGCACTGAGCCAACTGAAGACTCATCTCGAGATCTTTCATTACGTCTACCTCCTGGTAGAAAGTTAATTACATTTTCATTCTCAAAATCTTTGACGGGGCTCTAGACTCATTCTTCCCACTGGTCGCACTTGTGCGACCTAACTTTCTCAGTTGGCCGCACGAGCACATCATTTGGTCGCAATTTTTGCTTTTTTTTTTTTTGTTGATACATTTGATTAATCAATGCATGCTGATGAACTTTTATCATAGTTTATAGTTATATGGTAACGAAAGTGTTCAACATTCAACCCTTTTTCATCAGTATTATTTGTGATTTAAATTATGTCTTATGCTTATATCTATACACCTTTCACTTTTTAAGACTAAAACAAAAGATGGATTCATTGTTATTCTTAATTAAAAACCTCTCTTCACCTGATCAGTGAAATCTGACTCCTGCTACAATGTGCTACGGCTGGCAGCGCACGCTTTGGAGCAGCGCAGACCATGCACTCGCACAAGTGCGACCATGTCAAATTTTTACTCGCACACTCTCAAAAAATGTTGGTCGCAGTCTAGAGCCCTGTTTGAGGAAGGTGGGTGTGATTCCTCCACTGAATCCAGCTGGATAAACAAATCCCGGTCCACTCTTTAGGAATAGTTCTGCTTTTTATGATCAACGTTGACAAGTAGAGGTCTGATGTGGTTTCCTGCTTCTCAGTTGTTTAGTCGTCTGTAGTGCCTCTTGTTCTTTGATGCTGGTTCTTTTATTAATGTGCTCCCACATCACTGATGAGGTTATCCAGACGCCAAACAATGTTTTCATTCCAATGATGCCCATCATAAACATGACAGGTTATATGTATGCCACTTGAATATCAAAAGAAAGAAGAAATTGTACTTTGCATAAAGAAAATTAAGCCTGTATTAAGACCATTGTGTTTTAGCTCATATAATGGAAGACCATTCATGAACAACTAACATCTTTTATCCTTTTATTTATATTATTTTATTATTATTATTTTTATTATTTTTTAAGTTTACATTGGCTTCTAATATAAATCAATCAAAACTATAAAAACAATCTAATTTTAAAGAATCAATATATTTATTCATAGTTTGACCTCTTTATGAAAAGGCAAGGTTAGTACATGCTTCAAAATATCATGTGGTATGACCATAATTTTTTTAATTATATTTATGAAATAATAATATTTGATATTGCTAAAAAATATATTTCTTAAAACCTGTTTGGAAAATAAACATTTGCTTGTGAAAAGACAGTACACTTACATGCATTCAATGTGTAATAATTTTTTCTTAGAATATTAATTAATGTTAATTTATAGTGTAAATAAATGTATAAATATGAAATGTATGATTTAAAACTATTATTTTCTCCCTATTTCTTCACTTTTAATTCATGTTCGTATCCCTTGCTATGGAAATGTTTCTAAAGTAAAGTAGGTTCAGTTTCTTTAGTTCAGTTTGGGACTCATTTGAGACTGTTATTTTAGCGGAAATATATTCTTTTTATAATTTTTGTTAATATTTTGGCTTAGAATTAATTTTTAGATTTTCATTTTTTTTTTCATTTTAATTTTTGTTAAAGTTTTAGTAATTTTGTTGTATTTTTGTAATTTAGGTTTTCTTTTGAAAAAAAATTCTAAATACTATTTATTATTTTTATTTATTAGTTTTAATATATTTATTGAAGAAAAATTAGATGTCGGCAGCTAAAATTCAACTTTAAATAAAAAATTTGTTTATGGTTTTAGTTTTATCCATATTACCCAGTTTGAAGTCTCTTAAAGGTGCTGTATCTATTTTTTTTTAAATGTAATAATTCATAAAAACACTTATGTTTGCAGATATTTTGGAAACATGTTAACTTTATGTACTTGTTTCTCTGAAAAAAACAACCCTACAATCAGTTATTCTGCTTTGAAATGTGGGTTCCGTGTCGGAATGTCTGTTTTTGTTTTGGTCTGCATGACTCCGCCCACTGCCAGTTTAACCAATAGTATTTCGACACCTCTGGTTGCCAGTTGATGGAAAACGCAGCGTATTGCAACCATGGAAGCCAGTAAACAAACTGTGTCAGAGATCGCAGATTCTATCTAACCTAAAAAACCTCGGCGTCTATCTAAAAATCTCTATGACCAGAGGTATTAAAAAAAAACTGATAAATTGAAAAGCTCAACTAACAGTGTAAGGCTCGTCGCCATACAATGTCAATTGCACTTGTTTCTGTTGCGTTCCTTCAACCTGGCAACCCGCATGAGCATCGAGTCTGAGGCAGGAAAAACAACTCTCTCCAATATTTTTTAATTTGGACCGCAGTACCAGTTTCAGCCGGTAGTTGTCAATATTACAAACTGCACCTTTAAGATTTCTCTTAAGAAGTGCGTGATGCTCATGTATAGTCTTTTTGGAGGGATTTGTTGGTGTCCTGACATTCTGTGTGACAGGTCATGCTGGAGGCAGGTGTTTGATGTGTTAGCGTGTGTTAATGAATGTGTTCCTCTCATGACTCACATGCTCTCTGGATCTGCTCCAGCTCTCAGTCTATGAGGCAATGGCCTAGATTTCATTAGCAGCAGCCCGCTTCGCTGCCGTCAGCACTTTCCCAACCGTCGGCTCCAGCCAGAGCTGTTTTGGGAAAATCTCTGGGACCAAAATAAGGAGCAGACGTTTTGTCAGGAAGATGTGCTTCAGAGTTGTAACTCAGCTGATTAACTATAACTTAATCAGAGGTTTGTATCATAGCAAGATAACAGCAGAGTTACCGGAAGAGAGCGGTTTAAAATAGACTGAATACAGCCATGTGTCTTGGGTTTAGTTTAGCTGTGTGGGATAATGAAGAACAGAGGTGACGCTCTTGGGCCGCATGCTTAAAATACTGTGTGGGTTTCATCCTAAAACAAACATTTTCCCATTTATTAAATGGTGTGTACTTTGGGCCCTTCATGAATTTGCATATAGTGGAAGATCTATCTATCATCTAATTAAAATCATATCTGCATGTTGATTAATACCAGGAATGTGCTGATATTAAGTCAATAATTATTTTAGTGTTATGACTTATCACCGATAACAAATGTTATTTTATCAAAATTAATTAAAAATAAAACACTAAAAACAATGCAAAGAGTGAATTTACAACATTATAAAGAAGAGACTACTTTCAAAAACATATTTTTTTTTTACAGACCTTAAACTTTTGAATGCTAGTATACATTTGAAGAGTCTATTTGCAAAAACAGATCACTCCATTTTTATTAATTTTCATAAATCATGTTTGTCTTATCCTGTTTGTGTTGTTTTATTGTGTTAGTTAGCTGTATTTGTTTTAGTTATTATTATTTAATCAAAACAAACCAATTCAAATATAAAAATGGGGCAAATTCACAATTCAATATCCAATAGATAAATTAAATGAATAATAAAAAAGGATGTTACCAATATATTGTGCATTTGAACCTATATTTGCTAATTTTGTATAAGGAATATAACAAGTTATTACTCATATTTGCATCGACATATATATTTGAAATATTGACATCAACCCAGATCTTGAAGTGCCATATTTGAGTGAGATTTGATCTGTCATGTGTGCATGATCTGGTAGGAGTTATGAAAGTTTATCATACCATATTCATAAACCAATAGTTCTGTTCCTCATCTGAGGTTATTCGGGTGAATAAATACTAAGACAAGTTGTTGTCGAGGATTGAGTCTTATTCTTCTCCTGAAGATCAGCATCCAGAACCTCAGCCGTGCATCTGAGTGTGTTTTATAGAGATGTTTTTCTCATGCTTATTCAGGAATTTAGATTAACTCAAACATCCCAGCAATGAAGAGAAATGTGAAGAGAAAAACAGCTGAAACTGCACAGATCATCTCTTCTGCAGTTTTGCTGTGCTCATGACAAAATAATGTGCAAATATTGCATTAAACTGTGTTTTTCCTTTTGCTTTTAACCAGATAAACCAGTACCTGGTTGTGTTATAAAATGGATATATCTAGAGGTCATATTCTATACTTATGAAGTATAGCCGCTTTTGCTTATATACTGTACCTTTAAGATTTCTGTATGCAAATGAGCTCTGTTGTGATTGGCTGATCTCTTCATACCAGCATAGTTTAAGGCTATGACGATATAATAATGTATTATAGAATATAATGTTTATAGAACTTTTTTCCACAATATTACATAGTTTAGATCCTGTTGTTGACATTTTGATGTTTGCGGTGATTTATATTTCCAGCAGTTAAAGGGATAGTTCACTTTGAAATTAAAATTTGGTATCTATCAGCTTACCCCAAGGGCATCCAAGATGTAGGTGTCTTTTTTTCTTCAGTAGATCCAATTTTGATGTTTTTAGGTCAAACCGTTCTAGTCTGTCAGTCATATAATGGCAGGTATAGGTCACTGTCTCTATAAGAGGGAAAAAGAACATGCACAGAGAAATTCAAATTAAACAATTCCCCATCGTAACTACACATTGATGGCCTAAGACACGAAACGAGCAGTTTGTGTGAGAAAACGAACAATATTTATATCGTTTTTTACCTCTTGTACACAACCATGTCCAAGTGATCTGAGTGCGCACACGCATCCGGTGTGTGACGTGTGTGTGCGCGCGCTCTGGCTCACGCTTGACGGAGGGCGTGTCTGAAGCGTGGTGCTGACGCAACTTCGTGGTATTTTCTTGTTGGAAGACGCGCACTGTCATCGCTCGTGTCGTTTCTGAACTGTCTACTCTAGGATAATGATGACTTCTTTTAAGCAGACCCGCTTGCTGTCATGCATTGTATTTCTATACGAGCGCTCCATGTATCCTTTCATTCATCTGTAACTCGCCAAACACACATGCCGCAACTCCACCCTCCTCACCCTGCGTCACTTCCACCTACCCATGTAAAAAATAACAGATCCAGGAACAGTTTATTGAGACATGACACCGGCGAGAAAAAAAAAAAAGGAATCTTACTATGACGAAGGATTAGTCCATGAATAATATTTGTGCCATTCCGAAATTAAAGAGCCATCATTTTGTACCAAAAGGAATATACATAACCGTATATAATAATACTGTCAAACAATTCAAATAATTTTTTAAAGCACCACGCTTCAGACACGCCCTCCGTCAAGCGTTGACGCCGAGCTACAGATGAATGAAAGGATACATGGAGCGCTCGTATAGAAATACAATGCATGACAGCAAGCGGGTCTGCTTAAAAGAAGTCATCATTATCCTAGAGTAGACAGTTCAGAAACGACACGAGCGATGACAGTGCGCGTCTTCCAACAAGAAAATACCACGAAGTTGCGTCAGCACCACGCTTCAGACATGCCCTCCGTCAAGCGTGAGCCAGAGCGCGCGCACACACACGTCACACACCGGATGTGTGTGCGCACTCAGATCACTTGGACATGGTTGTGTACAAGAGGTAAAAAACGATATAAATCCTGTTCGTTTTCTCACACAAACCGCTCGTTTCGTGTCTTAGGCCATCAATGTGTAGTTACGATGGGGAATTGTTTAATTTGAATTTCTGTGCATGTTCTTTTTCCCTCTTATAGAGACAGTGACCTATACCTGCCATTATATGACTGACAGACTAGAACGGTTTGACCTAAAAACATCAAAATTGGATCTACTGAAGAAAAAAAGACACCTACATCTTGGATGCCCTTGGGGTAAGCTGATAGATACCAAATTTTTATTTCAAAGTGAACTATCCCTTTAGTGAAGAAATCGGTTGTCTGAGTAAGTGTGCATTTCGAAACTGAGTTGGTTTAGGTTTGTTTTTGTTGTTTTGAATGTTGAAGCACACAGTAGTGCATGACACTGTGCTGATCTTCAGTGATTGTGAATGACTGATATCCTGCTCTGTCCTCAACAGGGCGATCATCGAGGAGGCGGAGGGTGACGTCTGTGAGCTCGAGTCCAAACTAGACAAGGTACGTCGAGAAAGCCAAACGCCAAAAGAGAAATGGCAAAATGTAGAGACCATGGCCAATGTTTCCTACAGTAATCTATTTTTGCAGCCTTTGTCCTACTTTTGCTTTTTTTTATTATGTATTAAGTCATATTATAATTAATATTTTATTATAATATACAATTATAATATATAAATAATAACAAATATAATTAATGTGTATATATTGTTAGTGAAATGTATAGTAAAATTAATTTCCGTATAGTGTGTAATTTAAATAATGAATTAAATATTTAAAATAGAAAAAATAAAATGTTAAATTATTTATATTAATGAATATTTAATTCACATTTTATTGTAATATTATAATAACTTAGTAGTAGTGCTGTCAATCGATTAAAAAATTAATTAACTAATTAATCGCACATTTTTTTCTAAAAATTAATTACGATTAATCCCACCTAACATTAAAGTTTTTAAATATACTTTTATATTGCAATAATTTCACATTCAATCTTCAAATAATGTAGAAACAGCATAAAGACAGTATATTTTTTATATTTGTTTAATGGCATCTTTTTTATGATTGAAGGGGAGTATTAATACGATACCAATACTACTGATGTCTCTAGGAAATTTTTTTTTTCCTAATATTTAACTATTGACTATATGTAATGTTGACTATACTTATTATAATTAAGAGCTATAAATTTTAACATTTATTAGACTTTAAAAAATAACAACTTCTAAATATGAGCCATTATAATAAATGTCATATTTACCTGTGCCCTTCAGAAAGTAGGAAATATACAGAAATTGAATAAAGTTATCAAACACTAAATTCTTAATTAAATAGGCTATAGATGAATCAATCCTTAAAGCTACAAAAGCAATTGATTTATTTTTTCTCTCTTTTGCTCATTGATGAACAGACATCACAGCAGCTGGGTTATTAGCTTATTTGGCTGCTATTACTTTAAGAGCTGCCGCTGCTGAACGTGACGTGGATCTGACACACACACTTGTAGTTTCATTCACGTTTTAATATGAAATGATACAGGCTACAGTGCGCGCCACCATATTTGTGCGTGCAATTGAAGAGCATGCGCTAAGAGCACAGTATAACTGCTAACAGGACAGGAAGATTAGTTTTTACTGACTTGTGGCGTGACAACATCTCATTACCGTGCTCATTTGACTCGCGCCTGTCGCTGAGGCGAAGTGGAGTGCGCATCTGAAAAAAACTCCTGTTTTATGTGGTCGAAAGACATTCTGCGTCTATAAAGACTGCGTCTTTTCAGGTTATGTGTAACTTTATTATATTTAAATTTAAATTTTAATCATTGTAATAATTGTAATTTATAGTTTTAAAATACATTTTCAATATTAGTAAAGATTGTGTAATTTCATTATATTAAAGTTTGAATATTAGTAATTTTAATTATTTTATTTGATCATTTTATGATGTTATATTTGTGTGAATAAAATAATGTCATTATGTAAATATTGGGACTGCCAAATCGATTAATCGTGATTAATCACATCCAAAATAAAAGTTTGTGTTTACACAATATGTATGTACTGTATATATTTATTTATATGTATATATAAATAGACACATACATGTGTATATATTTAAGAAATATATGTAATATATATTTATATATGAAGGTTCAGGGTTCTTTATTATTTGTCAAAAACCGATAACTAGTGAAATGTAGGTCAGGACATCCGCTTGGACAGTGCAAAAAAATAAAATAAAAGATTATAACACAGGAGAGTTTATAGTAAATATAGGTAGGAATAAGATAAAAAATAAGTATAAAATAAAATACAGGAAAAATGACTAAAATGTTTTTTTTTATTATTAATATAACCAGTGCAAGAGGAATTCCAGGTTGTAGTAATAGCAGCAATCAAATATAATAATGTTTTTACAGTTTATTAAATTGAGTCAAGTATGATATGATATCAGGGTAAAGTCCTCCTCTCAGTTTCTCTCATAACCAAGTGCTTGCCAATGATAAAAAGACGGTTTAGGGTGATTTGAGTCAATTTTTGCAGCTCTGCTTTTGCAGCGTTTGAGGTAATGTCCTGCAAGTGAGATAAAGCGCACGACTTGAAGCTTTGCAGTCCTGTTTTGGCGTTATTACCACACTATATTCAATACACTTTCTATGGCCCCTGAAAGTTTGTTTTATAATTTCCTCAGCTGTCGCAATGGTAAGCTTTGCCTGAGGTAACAAAAACCGATCCATTTTTATTTATTTTCATTTTTTTTTTATTGCATGTTTTAGAGTTGGGTTGTTTTGATAAAAAAAACACTTAATTTACAAAAAAAGTTTAATCTTTGTAATAAAAACACTTGTTTAATCTTTGTAATCTCCTCAGATGACGATGTAGATGCGTTGTTGTTGTTGTGATCATAAACTGTATGGATGTGATTACACACAATACACGGAGCTTTTCCCTCACCATGTAACGCGCTGCTTTCGCAAGGTTTTGTTTCCTTTTAAGCCCTGAAGAAGATATCACAGGTTCATCAAGTTCGTCGAAATTATCCATCCTCGATCACTTTTAGTCAGCTTTGACGAAACTCCTCTCAGCTAGCACGTCTTTTCAAAGTGAAAGTAGCCTTGTCACCTGACCTGAATACAGCGCGCTGATTCGCTAGAATGGACTTATCGGCTTCTGTTCAAAAACAACAAGGGCACTTGTCTGCTTCTGCAGTAAAACGTGAACTCACGATGCCTTGAAAGTGGACAATAGCGGCTTTTTTGACAAAACGTGTTTAGGGTTCAGATCGCGCTATATGTTGGGAATAATGCACGTTTTCATTTTTTTTTTTAAAGTGGTGGTTATCGGTTTTTGCAAATGAACTCTTCATATATATGCATGTATGTATGTGTATATGCATGTATGTGTATTTATATATACATAAATACAGTTCACACTAGGGATGTAACGATTACCGGTTTGACGGTAAATCATGATAAAATTCCCCACGGTTAGTATTACCGTTTCATTTTTGAATTCTCATTAAAACCGTATTCGATTACCACGATTTGAACAACTCATGATAAATAAACACTGTCCAGCATAAAGCACAGTTTTCAGTAACAGTCTCACATGCTCACAGCACAGAGTAGTTTCGTTTTGAGTGAAAACATGGCGGAAAAGCTGGGAGGTTTTAAAAGAGTGCTGAGGGAATTATGCAAATGAATTTATGAATGCATTAATTATATGAATGTACCTCTGAAGGTTCTGACTGTCTTCAGAAACGATTCGATGGCATTATGTTTTCATCTTTGCTCCATGTAATACCTAGAATTGTTCTTAATCTTCTTAATCTCAATACTGCTTTGTTCACGGAGGTTACGGGAAACAGCTGTATTCAGCTTTTCTATAAGCGCCACCTAGTGTCAGAAAGTGGATTTACAGAGACTTATATGTACATTCAGACTGTGTGCAGAGTCTGTCTGGCCAAAAACGGACCAAATTTGCATGCCCTGCTGTAAATTTTGACAGGTTGATGACAAAGAATTGTATGTGGATTCTACACATTTAAACAATTCAGATAAGTTATCTAGAATTATTTATGGAGCAGATAATGTACATATAATCATTTTGACTTAACCCTTTTCTGAAATGTGAGGTTTACATTTTTATTAAACTTTTTCAAAGCTTTATTTGAACGTTAGTTATTTGAACAGGCTATTAAACTGGTGTCAGTCAAGTTGTCATTTAAAATCCGAATATCATTGGTCATGTTATTGTTTTAGTGATAATGCAAACAAAAAGTCATTTTATTTGTTGTTTGTTGATTTTTATTTATAAAACTTGAAGTGATTTATGTGCCGGTACTTTTTGAACATCTCCAGCACATTTTAACAATACCGTGATAATACTGATAACCGTGATAATTTTGGTCACTATAATCGTGATAAGAAATTTTCATACTGTTACATCCCTAGTTCACACACATATATTATGTAAACGCCAACTTTTATTTTGGATGCGGTTAACCGCGATTAATCGATTTGACAGTAGGCTTGCTGCGATAAACGGTGTTGACTGTTTTACCGGTGTGAATTAGCTACACCGGTTACGTCACTTGCCTAACCTCCCCCACCGTCGTTTTTATTTTTTTTATAGTAATAAAAATAATTTAGTTCAGTTAGAGAACAGACACTACAATTAAAAACTGAACACGGCTGCTCAATGCAGCGTGCTGAACAACAGTCGCATCACAGATCAGATTTCATTTATCACGTGAGGAGCGAGTCGAGCTGACTGACAAGAAGAGTGAGGTGAGACGGACAAGACGATAGCGGATGGTTAGTTTCGAAACGAAATGCAAAAGTGCCTGTTTGTCAATATTTTGACTTTTTAAAAGCCTGCTGACTTTTGCCATTTATCTAAGGTAATATTGGAAGTCTTTTTAAAAACAGTTGTTTCTTATTTAATTGGTTTCACAAAATTTGCTGATTTTTACTTTATTTAAACTTCATGTAATTTTATTTTATTTGACATCAAGGTGTACGCCGTGCCTCCGAGCTTTCTTATTCATTTTGCTAATAAACGTTCTACGTTTCGTAGGCTATTTATTTGATTCCACAATGTTTACTTATTTTCAGTATTGTATACCTATTTAGACTTTGTAAGTTGTTTGTTATTTTATATTAGGCATAGCCTATAACATGGTGTATTTTTATTCGTTTTGGTAAAAAAAAGTTCCATGATTTATAGGCTAAGTGAGTTTGACGTTGTATTTTGTTGTTGACGCCGAATTGCGGCTAAAGCGCACAACACTTTTAAGCTATTTAAAAGCGAAGAAAAGAGGGAAAACTCAAACGAACTAAAAACAAACAATTGCTTTACGCCGCTAATTTTAAAGTGAAAGTAAAATGCGCACGCCACTTTTACAAGCTATTTAAAAGCAAGGGAAAGCAAGAAAAAGAGGGACCCCCCCCCCGTGTTGTCGCACGTCGATTAACTGGTGAGTGATTATCATGAGAATCCAGCATGATCTGAAAATATCTGTTAAGATCATCTCAAAATGCCCAAATATCAACCTAATACATGTTCAGACCTCAGGAAAGAAGCAGCAACATCTCACTACGGTCTTAGTTTGATCTGAGCTCTTTCCTGTTGTAGTCCCTATCGAGTGCTGTAAAAACAGCAGCGGGGCTGTCGGAGCGAGAGGGAGCGATGGAGCGGCTCATTGTTGGGTCAGATTGCAGACCCACCCAGCGTCATTTGGCCGAGTGACTCAGGCCGCTCACTTCCTCCTCGCGCTGAGGAAGGATATAAGATCTTCAGGAGGAGCTGCTGCAGCTTTTAGAAATCAGCACAAAAAGTTGTGCAATATAGAGCATCCACATTAACATCATACATCAAGAAACCTGGAAACACTTGATGTATGATGTTAATGTAGATGCTCAATTATTACACATCTCACACTGTGCACATTTACAAATTTGTGCTGATTTCTAAGAAAAGCTGCAGCAGCTCCTCATTAAGGTCATTTTCTAAAGTCATAAATTCTGTTTTGTTGAGTTAAACATCTATAATGTGAACAAATTATATACAGTAACAAAAAAGAACAATATATTAAAATTGTATATGTTGCGATTGTATTTCAGTAAATTAGTGTCATTTTGTTGCAAAAAAAAGAAAATATTTATGAAAATGTCAGACTTTATCTTTTAACCTATATTTTAATTTTATTTAATTTTATTTAGTTTATTTATCATTGCTATTATTTTTATTCACTAGCAAAAAAAAAAGGTACAATAAAGTACCAACCTTTTCTAAGCAGTCAGACTTTATTTTATAGCCTGATATTTTGTTGTTTTGTTGTTTTTGTTTTTGTTATTTTATTTATTTTTATTTTTATTTTTGCAGCCTAGAATTAAACTGCTTGTTTCTTCTGGCGAATGGAACACTATTTCGACACACTATGTCCCTGTTTAATACTGTAAAGCTGCTTTGAGACAATCTGCATTGTAAAAAGGGCTATATAAATAATAATTACTTGTTTTTTTCTTGTTTGTTTTTTGTTTTGTTTTGATAAAGCAACAAGTAATCAGACTTAATTTAATTTTAACCAAATATTTTCTTTTTGTTTTGGTTTGGTTTTTCATGTTTGATTTTTGTTTTGTCATTTCATTTTGTTTTTGTCTTGTCTTTTTTGTTATAACCAAAATAATACCAACCTTTTTTTTTTTGGTTTGTTTTGACACACAAATTGCCTAAGTCAGACTTTGTTTACCCTACTATTTTCTTTTTTGTCCACTAACAAAAAATGTGCAAAAAAGTACAAACCACTTTTCTAAGCAGTCAGACTTGAGTTTTGCCTGACAGATGATAACAAGCCAAAGCAAAATACCACAGATTTATACATTTGTATATTTATATACTTTACATGTATATTTTATTCATTTATGTTTACAGTATATTTATACATCTATGTACTGTGTATTGTCTTTAGCTGGTGAAACTATGCATTGGGATGATAGATGCTGGAAAGGCGTACAACACGGCCAACAGGCAGTTTGTGAACGGGATTCGGGAATTGGCGCAGCAATCTGCCAAAGATGATGTTATCGAGGTGAGTGCAGACGATTAATGTAATAACCAATCAGCTCTTATTAGCCCGAGGCTTTCAGAATCACAAACATATTGAGCCAGCCTTATGAAAGCGTCCGTGGAGAGAAAACTAGTCCAGTTTGTTTGGCTTGCTGTAGTATGATGTGCCAATTGAAAGACTGCTGTTTATTTAGTGATCGTTTGAAAGCATGCTTGGTTTGTGTCCACACAGAAACATTGGCTACATACCAGCATTCCTAGTCTTTGCATATTTACTTTCCTGCTTCTTTGAAATATCTCCATTGTGTATGTTCCATTGTACTATGAAATGATACCAGTGTATTTCCTCATATAGGCATCTGGTGCAGGTAAATACTAGTGTTTCCCAACCTATTTTGCTTTTAACTACTTTCACAGTTCCATCAGTAAGAAACCCTTCATAAACACCAAACCTGAAATGTGTTCCAAATAACATCCTGGACATGTTTTAACATTGCTTTGTTTTCTTTACTTAAAAATAACCAATTTATAGAGAAAATATGGTGAAAATGTCAGATTTCAGTTATTAAGCTTTTAAGTTTTGTTTCGTTTTGTTTTGTTTTATGGTCAAATGGGACTTTTCAGTTTGATTTTGGTATTTTCTGCATTTGTGATAAATAACCATACTTTTTTCAGTCCTGTAATCTGTAGCGTTGACTCTTTGCAGACTGTTGTAATGTTCTCTGATTTCTTCACAGTCCAGTCTGAACAAGTTTGCAGAGAATCTTCAAGAGATGATCAACTATCACACAGTAAGAAAATCTGGACAAAAAGATTTCGCCGTATTGCATTATTGCCTATGACTTCTCCTTTTTCTCCCCCTTTTTAATCAAAAAAAAAAGGAAAAGCTTAAATGTGCTGAGGTGCTGAAAATGTTGACTTCAGTAGAAATGACCACATTTCTTTCTTACACAATGAACAATTTCCCTCTTTCCTCTCTAGTCATTACCATTTACCATTAACTTTAACGGAGATTGTCCTCAAGTTGAAATTGACCATAGAACAGGACAGTTTATGATAATTCCTGCAATAGCGCCCCTTGTTGCGACACTGGGATGTGATTTTAATTTCAGCTACTGTACATGTGAAATCAAACTTGTGTAGCTACGAATGGAGCTTGACTTCATGTTCTAGTGTAGAGTAAGTTCTTGGTCTTTTTTTTAATTATTCCTGTAATATAAAGGATGATTCTGTGGCCCTCACGCCTCAACAGTGTTGCTGTGTTTTAAACTGGAGCTCCATGAGTCAGTGTTTAAATCTGTGGTGAGATCAGCTGACTTGTGGTTATGAGCAAGAACTAAGCACATGATCTTTAAAGCACAAATGCGTCTTGACTATTTCATCCAACACACACTTGATGTAATTCTACTGGCCCAAAATGTCTAAAAACACAGTTTATGCTTTGAAAGCTTAAATCTGTCAAAATCATGTGGTAAAATTAGCTTGTAGTCAAGACCACCTAAACCGAGACCAGATCTATCTATCTATATATTGGTGTGTGTGTGTGTGTATGTATATTTTTATGTGAAACATTAGAAAAACAACAAAGTAAGTTTGTAATGCATTACAGTAATGAGAACTTAAAAAGAAAATATGGTGAATTGTTATTAAAATAATGTCAGGCTTCATTTATTATTATTTTTTTTAAATTAATTTATTTATTTATTTTACAGATTTTATTCGACCAAGCACAACGATCAATCAAATCACAACTGCAGGCATTCATTCGAGAGTGAGTATCATAACGTTACATGTTGTTTTGTCAATTTACATGATTCTGATCTCTTAATTATTATTTTAGTTACTTCCTAAATTTATACAATTTAAAATGTAATATTAGCAGTTGATAATAGTTTTTTTTAAGAGCTGATGCCAACATCTAGAGTAGCTGATTAACCAATTTAATGCTGATATGTATTTTAAATTAAGCGTTAAATATTTTCATGTCCTAGTGTCGTGTGGCCGATATATACTTAAAAAAAATTTTTTTGGGGGCATTTTTTTTTTTTTTTTACTTTACTAGTATAGGACAATATAGCAGTGACAAGAAGCAAAGTGAGAGAGATAGGGGGCGGTATCGGGAAACGTCCTCGAGTCCTGATTCGAACTCGGGACGCCTGTAGCGCAACAACATGCATTTTCTATAAAGTTTCAGCACCAAAACAAGTTACACTTTATATTTTGTCATCAATTTGTGAGTACAGACAATCAAGCTTTTACAGCCGCCAAACCGATTTTCATCTGTTTATCAATAGACTCCATACACAAAGCCATTTGTCTCATCTCAGCTAAAGCCAGAGTTTATAATGGCACGGTTTCAGCGACCGTCGAATGCACATTTAAGGAATGGTATTGCTGTGCGCAGGGACCTTCGGAAATTTAAAGAAGCTAAGAAACAATTCGACAAAGTGAGCGAGGAGAAAGAAGCAGCCTTGTCCAAAAATGCCCAGGCGCCTCGAAACAAACAGCACGAGGTGGAGGAGGCCACCACCATCCTCAAAGCCACGCGCAAGTGCTTCCGCCACATCGTCCTGGACTACGTCCTTCAGGTAAGAACGCTCAAACCCCTCCGCAGGGACTCCGGGTTAACCTTTGTACTCAAACAACCTTTGTACAGATTCCTGTGTCGTTACATCAGTCACAAGACGCATGCTAATGATATAGATTTATTGTAATTAATATTGCGTTCATGGTTGTTTGCAAGAGAGAAAAACTTAATCAGTTCTTGTCACACAATACTTGTGTCCTCTCAATGCACTTCCTGTGTTCTGTGGTGACCGCACACGCTCAGTTTAAACAATTCCCCTTAGAGAGGTCAGTCTAGTGGCTATAATTCAAACGACTTGAACGGTATTACCGTATGTTGACCTTTCTCTCAAAATGATGTGTAACAGCTCTGCTAAATCTCTCCAGTGGGTCAGTAGTCGGTGAGTGTTTAATGTGTGGTTTACAGGCACTCTATGAGCAGTGTGTTGCGTCCCCTGGTGGCTCAAAGAAAGAACTGCTTATTTCCAGTCAGTTATAAAGGAAAGAATAATTATCCAGAAAGAATAAAGGATGTGTGTTTAGGATTTCAGGAAGCAGATGTGTTAGATTTGATAATAGACTGTCATTATTGAAGCATTAGTGGTCAAATTGCCAGTGTTAATTTGTATTCAGTTTGTTTGTTTGTTTGTCTTTTTTGTTATGGCATATGCATTATTTTTTGGTTTTCATTATTTTACTGTGACCAAGATTGCATAGAATTGTAGTCAGAAAAACATTTTTGTTTAGAATGTGTGAACAGAAAACAAATTTATAAAACTGCATAAAAATGTATATGGACATTAAAGATATATCCAAAGTATGTGCACTTACATGACATGCATAATATCATTTATGTCTTTGTTGTTGCTGACAAAGTAAAAATGGAAGAAAAAAAATAATTTTGTTTGTGGAATTTTGCCAAGAATAACTTTGATATTCCCTACTGGGAAAATCCCCAAATTAATGGAGACCTTATGGATTTATTGTTTTACTTTTGTTTTTGAAACTTGATGTCAGTAAAAAGTACCTGTTCTTTTAAGCAGTGAATTTATGTATGTATATATTTATTTTTTTCAGATTAATGTGCTGCAGTCCAAGAGACGATCAGAAATCCTCAAATCGGTAAAATATTCTTATTCATGATTTGTAATTAAGACTTAAAGGGATAGTTCACCCTTAAAGGGATAGATGTGAACTATCCCTTTAAGATTTATAGTCTCATGTTAGAGTTGTGTAGTTAAACCTGTTGTCTGTTGTACAGATGCTGTCCTTCATGTACGCCCACCTGACGTTCTTCCATCAAGGTTATGATCTGTTCAGTGAACTACAACCCCTCATGAAACAATTGACCGGACAGGTACATCATATCTATCTGTCTGTCTGTCTGAATCTTTCTCCCGGTCTGTCTAATATACAATCTACTTGTTTGTCTGTCATGCAATCTATCTATTAATCTCTGTGTGTCTGTCTGTTGTACAATTTATCAGTCTGTCATATGATCTGTCTGTGGATCATACAATCAGTCTTTTTATCTGTCTTGACTGTCTGTCTGTTTGTCTGTCTCTCTGTCTTTAGTACAGTATGTCTGGCAAATGATCTGTCTGTCGTACGATCTGTCTGTCGTAGGATCTATCTCTCTGTCATACGATCGGTCTATTGTACGATCTGTCTGTCTATCGTACGATCTGTCTGTCGTATGATCTATCTCTCTGTCATACGATCGGTCTATTGTATGATCTGTCTGTCTATCGTACGATCTGTCTGTCGTAGGATCTATCTCTCTGTCATACGATCGGTCTATTGTACGATCTGTCTGTCTATCGTACGATCTGTCTGTCGTAGGATCTATCTCTCTGTCATACGATCGGTCTATTGTACGATCTGTCTGTCTATCGTACGATCTGTCTGTCATATGATCTATCTCTCTGTCATACGATCGGTCTATTGTACGATCTGTCTGTCTATCGTACGATCTGTCTGTCGTAGGATCTATCTCTCTGTCATACGATCGGTCTATTGTACGATCTATCTGTCTATCGTACGATATGTCTGTCGTATGATCTATCTCTCTGTCATACGATCGGTCTATTGTACGATCTATCTGTCTATCGTACGATCTGTCTGTCGTAGGATCTATCTCTCTGTCATACGATCGGTCTATTGTACGATCTGTCTGTCTTTCGTACGATCTGTCTGTCTATCGTACGATCTGTCTGTCGTATGATCTATCTCTCTGTCATACGATCGGTCTATTGTACGATCTGTCTGTCTATCGTACGATCTGTCTGTCGTAGGATCTATCTCTCTGTCATACGATCGGTCTATTGTACGATCTGTCTGTCGTAGGATCTATCTCTCTGTCATACGATCGGTCTATTGTACGATCTATCTGTTTATCGTACGATCTGTCTGTCGTATGATCTATCTTTCTGTCATACGATCGGTCTATTGTACGATCTATCTGTCTATCGTAGGATTTGTCTGTCGTAGGATCTATCTCTCTGTCATACGATCGGTCTATTGTACGATCTGTCTGTCTATCGTACGATCTGTCTGTCGTAGGATCTATCTCTCTGTCATACGATCGGTCTATTGTACGATCTATCTGTCTATCGTACGATCTGTCTGTCGTAGGATCTATCTCTCTGTCATACGATCGGTCTATTGTACGATCTATCTGTCTATCGTACGATCTGTCTGTCGTAGGATCTATCTCTCTGTCATACGATCGGTCTATTGTACGATCTATCTGTCTATCGTACGATCTGTCTGTCGTAGGATCTATCTCTCTGTCATACGATCGGTCTATTGTACGATCTATCTGTCTATCGTACGATCTGTCTGTCGTATGATCTATCTCTCTGTCATACGATCGGTCTATTGTACGATCTATCTGTCTATCGTACGATCTGTCTGTCGTAGGATCTATCTCTCTGTCATACGATCGGTCTATTGTACGATCTATCCGTCTATCGTAAGATCTGTCTGTCGTAGGATCTATCTCTCTGTCATACGATCGGTCTATTGTACGATCTATCTGTCTATCGTACGATCTGTCTGTCGTATGATCTATCTCTCTGTCATAAGATCGGTCTATTGTACGATCTATCTGTCTATCGTACGATCTGTCTGTCGTATGATCTATCTCTCTGTCATAAGATCGGTCTATTGTACGATCTATCTGTCTATCGTACGATCTGTCTGTCGTATGATCTATCTCTCTGTCATACGATCGGTCTATTGTACGATCTATCTGTCTATCGTACGATCTGTCTGTCGTATGATCTATCTCTCTGTCATACGATCTATCGGTCTATTGTACGATCTATTGTACTCTATCTGTCTATCGTACGATCTGTCTGTCGTAGGATCTATCTCTCTGTCATACGATCGGTCTATTGTACGATATATCTGTCTATCGTACGATCTGTCTGTCGTAGGATCTATCTCTCTGTCATACGATCGGTCTATTGTACGATCTATCTGTCTATCGTACGATCTGTCTGTCGTAGGATCTATCTCTCTGTCATACGATCGGTCTATTGTACGATCTATCTGTCTATCGTACGATCTGTCTGTCGTATGATCTATCTCTCTGTCATACGATCGGTCTATTGTACGATCTATCTGTCTATCGTACGATCTGTCTGTCGTAGGATCTATCTCTCTGTCATACGATCGGTGTATTGTACGATCTATCTGTCTATCGTACGATCTGTCTGTCGTAGGATCTATCTCTCTGTCATACGATCGGTCTATTGTACGATCTATCTGTCTATCGTACGATCTGTCTGTCGTATGATCTATCTCTCTGTCATACGATCGGTCTATTGTACGATCTATCTGTCTGTCGTAGGATCTGTCTCTCTGTCATACGATCGGTCTATTGTACGATCTATCTTTCTATCGTAAGATCTGTCTGTCGTAGGATCTATCTCTCTGTCATACGATCGGTCTATTGTACGATCTATCTGTCTATCGTACGATCTGTCTGTCGTATGATCTATCTCTCTGTCATAAGATCGGTCTATTGTACGATCTATCTGTCTATCGTACGATCTGTCTGTCGTATGATCTATCTCTCTGTCATACGATATGTCTATTGTACGATCTGTCTGTCTATCGTACGATCTGTCTGTCATAGGATCTATCTCTCTGTCATAAGATCGGTCTATTGTACGATCTATCTGTCTATCGTACGATCTGTCTGTCGTACGATCTGTCTGTCGTATGATCTATCTCTCTGTCATACGATCGGTCTATTGTACGATCTGTCTGTCTATCGTACGATCTGTCTGTCATAGGATCTATCTCTCTGTCATACGATCGGTCTATTGTACGATCTGTCTGTCGTATGATATATCTCTCTGTCATACGATCGGTCTATTGTACGATCTGTCTGTCTATCGTACGATCTGTCTGTCGTAGGATCTATCTCTCTGTCATACGATCGGTCTATTGTACGATCTATCTGTCTATCGTACGATCTGTCTGTCGTAGGATCTATCTCTCTGTCATACGATCGGTCTATTGTACGATCTATCTGTCTATCGTACGATCTGTCTGTCGTAGGATCTATCTCTCTGTCATTCGATCGGTCTATTGTACGATCTATCTGTCTATCGTACGATCTGTCTGTCGTAGGATCTATCTCTCTGTCATACGATCAGTCTATTGTACGATCTATCTGTCTATCGTAGGATTTGTCTGTCGTAGGATCTATCTCTCTGTCATACGATCGGTCTATTGTACGATCTATCTGTCTATCGTACGATCTGTCTGTCGTAGGATCTATCTCTCTGTCATACGATCGGTCTATTGTACGATCTATCTGTCTATCGTACGATCTGTCTGTCGTAGGATCTATCTCTCTGTCATGCGATCGGTCTATTGTACGATCTGTCTGTCTATCGTACGATCTGTCTTTCGTAGGATCTATCTCTCTGTCATACGAGCAGTCTATTGTAAGATCTATCTGTCTATCGTACGATCTGTCTGTCGTAGGATCTATCTCTCTGTCATTTGATCGGTCTATTGTATGATCTATCTGTCTATCGTACGATCTGTCTGTCGTAGGATCTATCTCTCTGTCATACGATCAATCTGTCGTACAATCCATCTCTGTCATGCTACCTGTGTGTCTGTCTAAATTCATATCTATCTGTATTTGTACTGATACCAATAATACTGCATTCATTCATATCAAGCATGTGCCAACAGATCACATAGTGCTCATGTAATTTCTGTCTCTACCTAAAAGTGAAAGCTTGATTTCTGCACCAAACCAGCATTGGTTACGCATAGGGTTAGTGATTTGAACAAACCCTTAGCCTTTACTAAAATTTGACAAAAAATATTTAGCAGATACAAAATCGTAAGCAAGTAATTTGAACGTCTCCTAATAATGACAATATGAGCCTCTTCATTTACTCACAATTTCTGCCTAATAAAATAGAGCTTCTCAACTATAAAAATGTATATGGAGTTGCATATGGACCATTTTATTACATGACTTTTCCAGGTCTACAAATCACACTTAAAATTAGACTTCCTCATTTATCCAGGTTTTCCAAGAATCCTGGTTCTTCAAAAGGAATCAAGCGGTTGTTGAGGCGATTAATTAAAATTAGAAATATCTTGATTTTTTTTATTTGTTTAGAAGCTTGTTTTGTCTTGTTTTAAATCATTTTAAGACCAACTTTGCAGTCTTGTCAGGTCTTTCTATTTGATAAAGCATGATCTGATGAGCTTGTTGGACAGAAATTATATGGAAATATACTGTGAAATCACCAGTTTCAGTTCTAGAGGTAGTTCATTTATTGGATAATAGTAACATCCACTGATATATTAATGCTAAAGACCTAAACTTGGTAATAATCCACATTTTTAAAGTTGGATTGATGAAGTCCTTCAGTGTAGTGGAATATTCCCATAAATAAGTTTGGATGTGGCGATCAGAAAGGTTCTGAATGGCTGAGTTTTACTGTTAAAAGCGCTATTGAATTTGTTTAGCAGTGTGTAGTGGTGGTGAAGCAGTGTATTATGGTCCATCATCATCTTGGGATATGGGAAAATAATGAGGCAAGAGTGTTTTTCCGTCCAGATGTAAGAAACCAGACCATCTTCCGATCATGTGACTTTGTGTTTTAAAGTGGTTTTTCACTGGCAGCCGTGCCTTTAATTCCAGTCTTATAAAGTTCAGTACAGTTGGGTGAAGGCGGCGTCTCAACCTTTCTTTGACTTACATATTTGCCTTTTTTTTTTTTTTTTTTTTTTTATAAAGCAGATTTTTTTTTAATATAATAAGCTCTTTCTTCATAGGTTGACCCAAATTTCTCTGACTCCAGATTTCTCTTCATGTCTTCATGCATTCAAGACATTTTTCATGTCTGCCTTTCAGCTGGATCAGCTGGTGATCGACTCCACAAAAGAGAGGAAAGATATGGAGATGAAACACTCGACTATTCAGCAGAAGGTACAAGATCATCTCCAAACATTAATAACCCACAAACCCCCAGCCATCGCACACTATATAGGGCCAATCAGAAAATATTAGTTTTTTTGGAGCGACAAATGAGTTTTTACTACGGATGAGGCTTTGCAGCACACTGATGAAAACTGAAACCATCATGTTGTTGATGCTTTTTGAAACAGAATATCCTTCCCTACTCTCCTCTCTTTGGGTTTGACCTTTCAAAATGATCTAAAGTACACAAAGTGAAGCTTTTGCCTGATGTACTGTGCACGGGTTTATGAATAAAGTAATAAAGTTGCTGTTATTACAGTAGAGCAGTTCATATTTCAGTCTTAAGGCTGAGCATGATGGGAGATTTGAACTGAATCCTCACATATGACGTGCAAGTGCGTTTTATGTAGTTGATACCAATTCTGCTGAAATTTGATTTTTTTTTTTTGCGCAAATGTGCAAATTACCTCTAAAGGTGCGGTGATATTTATGAAATCAGGAATTTCAATAAAATTTGATTCAACATCCGATTCAACAAAAGTGAGCCCAATTGGAAATCCACATGGCAAATTTTTCTGCAAGATCGAGAATACTGAGGGACTTCCGATGGCAAAATTCGTTGAAATTCTCAATTTCGCAAAAAAAAAAAAAAAAAAAAAAAAAAAATGTTGCAATGTGGAATTCGAATCTGGTTCAGTTTTGTTGAACATTGAACAGTTAACCCATAGAAAGCAGCTTGGTTTTGAAGTGACCTCGATGTAGGGGTGTGTGATATTTACTGGCTACAATAATGTCGTAATTGTTGTTTTAACAATGTGCAAAAAAAAAAAAAAAACATGTTTTGAAAGTCCAAAAGTATTCATTGTGTGATAACGCTAATTAGAATGCAGTTAAAATGCCCAGATACTGTAATTCAAGTTATGAAAGCAAAAAATACCCTTTTGTTGTTTTTTTCTTCTTCTTTTTGCACATGAGTTGTCTTTTTTTTTTTTTTTTTTTTTTTTCTGTTTCGCTAATGAAATTAGTTGCGAACAAAAGCAGAACATTTGCGCGTCTCAGAGCAACACTTTGGTGATTCGATCCTAATGAGTCTGTTTTTGCACGAGTCAATGATGTAATGGTGCATTGACAGCCGCTTGCTTTATTTCTAAATGAATCAGCCTTTTTGAAAGAATTGTTTGAGCGAATCATTCAATGACTCACTCATTAAGGCAGGGATTTGCCGTCACCTACTGGCCGTTTTAGTGTCATATTTATTTAACCATGACAGACATAAGGTATCAGCATAAAAAACACGCTCAGAATATTTCAAGCAAGACGACGCCGATAACTTTGTGGGCAGTGCCCCGACATGTTGCGCTATGGCGTCCCGAGTTCGAATCCCGACTCGAGGACATTTCCCGATCCCGTCCCCTATCTCTCTCCCACTTTACTTCCTGTGAGCTCTGATCGGTCCTATCTAGTGCTGTCAAATGATTAATCGTGATTAATCCCATCCAAAATAAAAAAAAATATTTACATAATATATGTGTGTCTACTGTGTATATGTATTATGTACATATAAATACACATATACAGTATATATATTTTTTAAAATATTTACATGTATATATTTATATTCATATAATTTATAATATATATAAATATATTTAATATATAAACAACATATTTTTCTTAAATATATACATGCATGTGTGTGTATTTATATATACATAATAAATATACACAGTACACACACTACATCAAATATGTAAACAAAAACTTCTATTTTGGATGCGATTAATCGCAATTAATCGTTTAACAGCGCTAGTCTTATCATAACAAAGGCAAAAATGCTAAAAATAAATCGTAAAAAAAAAAAGAATATTACAAGCAAATTTGATGAATTATTGAAAAAATCCAAGAATATATAATTATGCATCAATATCGCATCCTACCTTGGTGCGAGTCGTGCTTCAATACACTGTCAATACACTTTCTCTAATGCAACTCCGCATTAAAACGCAGTTAAGCTAAATTAAAGTATACCAATTGAAATGTCTTTGTTTAACATTGCGTGTCATTTACATCCTGGAGATGCTTCATAAAACACTGTATTAGTATATATTCATCTATCTCTCCATAATGAGCGCTTGTGCCACTATCCAGCTTGACCTTCATCTCATGCGAAGTGTGATGCTATGTCTCTTTAGTCTCTCTATTTTTATTTTCCTCCTCCTCTCTCACTCTTTCACTCACTCACTCACTCACTCTCTCTCTCTCTCTCTCTCTCTCTGGCTGGATCAGCACTTGTTAACCTGCTCTCTCTTCTTTTCTGACTGTTCATATGAGGCCGTGCTGCAGGTGAGTCTGTCTCTTCTCCCTGTCCATCTGAACGCTGCATGAATCACCATGACACGGATGCCTGCATTAATTGCGTTCATTAAACATGCACTTTTATATCAGTATGTAATCAAAGCAAAGGATTGTAATTTGATTGTGAAAACCTGGTAGAAGTTTGTTAATCACTATTGTACTTGAAGAAGAAAATCCTCCAAGCAGTAGCGAACCAACGCGCACCGTCGACAGTCTAAATGTTTAATGCTCTGCTGGGATTGGTGGATCCAACACATGAGCCACAGTTAATGAATTCATTCATCGACCGACCGCACACACACACACACACACACACATGCTAGAGCTTTCCTGAAGGGGAGGAGCCTGCAATAGATACCAAGGCTAACACCAGACTCAGTCTGCATATACATGGACGTACATAAACACATACAGTGCGTAGAGGCTCAGTGGTGGTAGACGACCCTGACGGGACAGTCTCAGTAATGTTTGGAAGTTAGATGCAGTGTCACTGCTGACTCTCTCTCTCTCTCTCTCTCTCTCTCACACACGCTCACACACACACACACACACACACTGCTCTGTTCGGCATGAAGATCTTCAGCAGGTTTCACTATGTGTGGTATCTGGTGAGTCAGTCGTTCATGTTTTTTGTCTCTTTAGACTTTAAGTGGTTAAGAGCACGAATATGTCTTGGGAGTTCGGTGTGACATCTTGCCTAAATACTGACAGTTTTTGCATTTAGACGTCTGATCATTATCTTATGTAATAAGTTGTTTGGTTTGCGGAGTCTGGTATGGTTTGTTTTTATGTAGCGTTATTTCATAATTTTTTTTTATTTATTTTTTTATATATTGATGATTGTTCTATACATAAGTATAGGTTTGCATTTGCATTAATCAAATTCTATGGCTGTTTGAATGAATATCATTTTAATGGTTTATAACAAATATGGATGTCCGGTATGATAGATTTTATTTTATTTTATTTTGTTATTTTTTGAAGAATAATTTCAGTTTAATAACTCTAAGAATGTCAGGTTTGTAACCATCAAGTAAAATACAGTAAGATATTTTTTTATACATATAAATATATATTATTCAAATATAAATATTATGCTATCTATTCAATAATTATTTAAGAATATTTTAAAATGACAGCCTTTTAATGATACTTTTTTTCTGTTATAATCATAAGTTATAAACCTTGAAATTTTTGACTTGCAAAAATTGTAATTATGCTTATCTCAGAATTTGTAAAATTCTGCTTACGAATTATTAAAAAAATATTTAAGAATTTTAGCCTTTTAATGAGACGTTTTACTTTGCTATAATTATGACAGTTATAGACTTAATTTGTTTTATTACAAAAACTGAAAATATATTCATTGTACAAGATATCTGGTAGTAAAAAAAACATGATCTTCCGGTCACTGACCCTTAAACTTATGCCACTTCATTTAAGTATTTATAGTATTCAGTATTTATAATCTAAAGGAAAGAGGTTGCTCTGTGTTTTAATAACAGCTGTAGCCCCATTCTTTGGTCCTGGCAACCTAAATATATTAAGCGGCCCGGCTCGCGTATAAGCTCATGGCTGTTTGATCAGGTTACAGGGAAATGGAAACCAAATCTGCTTTTTAATAACAGTTGGTTCTGTCGTGTTGCTCGCCTTACTGTAAACATACAAGCGAAGGGTCATACTAAAGGTCATGGTCGGTAGTTCACTTAGGGGTGATTATTTTTTTTTTATAATGGATCCCAAAAAAGTGAAAAGAACCCAGTTCCGTTAGTGTTCACACTGTTACTGGTCATGAAAGTGGATTCGGATCTCATTTCAGCCCACTTCAGGTCTCAGTCCACTTTCCATTTACACTGCAGGTTTTTGTAACCCTGAGCGTAAATATTATGAATTCTAATATTAATTCCTAATATTTTTATTTTGCTGTTATTTTATTTATTTATTTAAACTAAAATAGTACAATGTAAATAGTGCAATAGTTACATATTTCTGCAACATTAATAAGGCTGTCCACATAAACTCTCAGGTTATTATTTTGATAACTGAAATATGACCTTTGGGATTTCTTTGTGTGTTTTACAATTACATTTTTTGGTAACACTTTACAATATGGTCCAATTTGTTAACTAATTTGCATAGTTAATGCATTGGTATCATGAACTAACGGCGAACAGAAGATTTTTACAGCATTTATTAATCTAAATTAATTTTAATTTATAGATATGCTATTTTAATTTGCATTTGTTCATAAAAATAACACTTTTAAAATTTAAAAAAAATATGAGTTGTATGTACAAATTAACAAAAATCCTAGATAAATAAAACTTGTAAAAGTATTGTTCACAATCACTTCATGATACCTAATGTCCTAATATATTTTACAAATTAAACCTTAGCGTAACTGTATTTATTATCAAGTACTGTAAACTATTATTTATTTATTTATTTTAGTGCTGTCAAACGATGTCATGGATGTGATTAACTGCATCCAAAAGGAAAGTTTTTGTTTACTCAATTCATGTGTGTGTACTGTGTATATTTATTATGTGTATATATATATATATATATATATACACACACACATGCATACTTTTTATATTGTGTGTATATACATATGTATATACACATACATACATATACACATACATACATACATGCATACATCCATACAAATTTTGAGTTCACACACATTATATAAACAAACTTTTATTTTGGATGTGACTAATCGTGATTATTCCTTTGACAGCTTATTTATTTATTGATTGATTTATTTAAAGCAAAATATATAATATTTAATGCAAAATTCATGCTAATAATTCTCAACCCCCTGAAATGAACCAAAGCTGCCCTTGTATGAGGTTTCTGTAGGTCACTTTGAATCAAGTGTCTGTTAAACGGTTAATTGGTGGACTGTGAGTCTTTCCGTTTGTGGGTTGTGATGTAAGATCTGTTTGTAGTGCGGTCTAGAGCAGATCGGACTGGATTCCCGCTGCATGCGGGTCAGGCTGTAAACTAACCTCCTCTACTAGTATGTCACTCTTATCTGTCTTCAGCTGCTTGAGGTTTCACAGACAAAAACGCAGGATCCAGTGACGCTCTAGTGTTACTGGGGCTCTGCTAGTCTGAGCTCAGCCAGGCTTGACTTAACTAGTCTGAGCTCAGCCGAGCTCACAAGACATCTACAGGAAGCAGGGATCTTAGATTGTTCTTGAGGTGAACAAGAACCAGAGGCCAGAGCGACATATCATGATTTCTTGCAGTACTGTGATGTTATGCCCACTGCGCTATGGCTGGGTAAAAAATATTGATTGTAATTGATTCTCATTTTTACAGAACAATATCGATTCTTAAATACCAAGAATAGAATATTCTAGCCTGTTTTCAGTTATTGAATGGAACATTGTAGCGCACCAAGAAATCCCAGTAAGCTTTGTTACTTTTGATATGAAACACATTCTCAGATTTCAAATTCTGTCCATTTTATTACAGTATTCAAACAATAAATGCCGTTTTGGCATTGTTTAATGTAGAGTGACAGATCGCTGTAGCACCTCAGTTTAAGAGAAGAGGCAGCGCAAAATGCACTTGAACTGATCTCTTATGCTTTAATAACACTTTCAGCACGAAATAAACAAGAATAAACATCCGAAGGCATGTAAAAAAAAAAAAAAACTTACTGAAATCTCATGTAATCGCTCATTCAGTGTTTCAACCGTGGAAAAATTTAAATATAACAGCTTGTAAACAGTAGCTATGTTTCCATCACCGTTTTAATGCGTATTTTAAAGTATCGCATCAGAAACGAGCGATGGAAATGCCAAATTTGGAATAAAAATCCCTTAATTCGCAAAAACGTTTTTACGCTCACTTGAGGTGGTTTTTGACTTGAGGGTTAATGCGAATAATGGAAGATGCTGAACAAATTCCTCCATGCGCATCAAAAAAGTCATGTGGCTTTGCGCGATGGGACGGCAAAACCTGACTAACCAGCGGACTGATATCGTTGTACAGCAATCTGAAATGTTATGGTCATTCTTAAACGCCCGAGCAAAGTCTGTCGTCAAAGTATTTCTGCATAATTGACTGTTCCCCCAAACAGCAGGCATCCACCTCCGAAATAAATGACAGCATTTATTTTGTTTCGTCTGCTCGCTCTGAGGCGCAAGTCATTTAATATATATTAAAATCATTATATTCAGTGGCTTCTCCTACTTTTCTTAGTGATTTATAGTGCACTGTAAACCGATCAGTGAAATGAGTTAATTTCACTCAAATAATAATGAAAGTTCATTGGACTTAATTGAAATAAGTTCTGTAAACTCAAAATGTCGTTGTAGTAAGGTGAACTTAAAATGATTGGGTTTTCTAGTTCCCAGCATGCTTTGCATCAGACAACAAGGAAAATAAATGTAGAAATTAAGTGTTATTTTGTGTGTTTTTTGCACAAGATTAACATAGAGAGACATAAGTTAGTACTTAAATGTTGTGGTGTTATGTTAGAATTTGCATAGGTTTCTGTTATGTTGGTTTTATAGTGTTACCGTTGTGGTGAAGAGTAGAGCCTGTGGTTAGGTTGAGGATGGACACCAAAACTTAAAGACTATACTGCATGTTTTTTGACTATTTACATGCAAGTGTTGTCGTGAGTCTTTTAGCTAATTACATTAGCATGTGCCAGTGTGCTGTTGCTATCTAGTGCTAAACTATAAAGATCTGAATGAATGTGCTGTTGATGGAAGTAAGTTGTATATAATTATCATTGTGATAAGTGGGGTGGGATTATGGAAGCGAGGCTTGGCTTGGCTCCCATTGCTCTCACCCCCGCCCCACTTGTCATAAAAAATTTAAGCTCTACTAACTTTAAAAAAAAAAAAAAATAGTTTGTTTACTCAAATGTTTTGAGGCAATAAGTTTCCTCAAATGTTTTGAGTATTCTTAACTTGTCGGGTTTTACAGTGAAGCAGTGCAAAGTTTATTGGGGGAATGCAATACTTTTGTGTGCAAACACAAAAACTCAGATATGAAAATTACTCATGTTGGTCCAAGCAAGTATAACTTATCTTCTAAAGAGCATAAAAGAAGAGTTTTTATGAATGTTCATGCTGCTCCATTCCATATTATAAAATTGAATAGATATTGGGTTTTCAAACTTCACAATATCAAAGAAAACATCATAAAAGTAGTCCATTATATTCTGAAAATCTCTTCTTCAGTAGCATTAGGCTGTGTCAGATTTAACGTTTGGTCACATGATGCTCAAGAACATTGGTGTCAAATTACATTGACTTGACATTTTTTCTGTTTGTATGACTTTTGTACTAATTTCAGAAATTTCAATAAATTCCCATTTTGTTTTCTTGGAAAAATGAGTCATCCGAGTTTGACATTCATTGAAACTGATGCCAGACTTTTCAGCTTCGGATGAAAAAAGCCTTTAAATAGAACTTGTATGCAGTTCAAGTCCCTTTGGATAAAAGGGTCCCCCAGTGCTTAAAGGAATAGTTCACTCCAAAATGAAAATCCTGTCATCTACTCACCCTCATGTCGTTCCAAACCTGCATGTGTTTCTTTGTTGAACGCACACACACACAAAAAAATATATTTTGAAGAACCAAACAGTTGTTGGTCCCTTCCAAGGAAATACTATGGAAGTCAATGGGAACTATCAACTGTTTGATTACCAGCATTCTTTTATGTTCACCATAAGAAAGAAACTAATACAGGTTTGGAACGACATGAGGATGAGTAAATGATGACAGGATTTTCATTTTGGGGTGAATTATCCCTTTAAATGAAATGCAAACACAAAGATCTGGAACGATAACCAGAAGGTTGTAGGTTTGAATCCCAAATAGTGATTAAAGTGTTAGCGCTGCAACAGATCTGACAGATGCTAAGATCAAGTATAATGTTCTTCTTGTGATCTTCATAGTAATTGTCTTGAAGATTGGTTGTAATGTTTGTTGTAGCCGAGTAGTTAATTTGACAAAGCTTTTTATCATCCACAGATTGTCCATTAGCAAAACTTTGGCTTCTGTGTTGAGTGTTTATACAGCATGTGTACTGAATGTTGATATTGACTCATAATTACTGTATTAAGATCTGAAAAGCTCAGTTCAACACTTTTGTCATGCTCAGGACTTCTCAAATGACGACACCAAGCTGGAGTACAATGTGGATGCAGAGAATGGGATCGTTATGGAGGGATATCTGTTCAAGAGAGCCAGCAACGCCTTTAAAACCTGGAACAGGTCTGGGACAAGACTTAAAATCATACGGTGTCCACTTACGTAGACGTTGACTAAATGTTGATTGTTGCTAACTGCGTTTTCTTTGAAGGCGATGGTTCTCGATTCAGAACAATCAGCTAGTGTACCAAAAGAAATTTAAGGTGAATATAAGAAGAACAACACTAATTTCTAACTCCAGCTGTGTTTAGCACTCATTTTGGCTTTTTATTTCAGGATAACCCTACGGTTGTGGTGGAGGACTTGAGGTTATGCACCGTCAAACACTGCGAGGACATCGAGCGCAGATTCTGCTTCGAAGTGGTTTCTCCAACAAAGTGAGTTGAAGCACACAATTCTGATTCTCATTTCAGTTAGGATTCGTTTTTGCAAGGAACACAAGTCACGTTCACTTTTTGAACGCAATCATTTAAATGTGCTACTTTTCTGTTAATTTAAATGATAAAGTTTCATTTATGTGCCACAATTATCAAATTGTTGACTGTTTTGAAAGAAACATTCTATTTTATTTTTATTGGTTACACTTTATTTTAAGGTGTCCTTGTTACAATGTAATTATACATATAAGTACTGAGCAATATTAATTGACTACATGTACTTATGGGTAGGATTAGGATTTGGCTTAGGGTTACTTGCATGTAATTATGCATGATTTATTGTTATTATAATAGTAAGTACATGTAACGTGTAACAAGGACATCTTAAAATGAAGTGTTACCAATAATATGTAAAAATAATCAGTCTTTTGTCTTTTTTTACAGTAAAAATACCTTAACATCCATTAAAAATAATGGTTTCTAGAATATATTTTGAAATATTATTTTTCTAACCAGTTTTGCAAACTCTTTCTGTTTGATTTATGAATGAATGACTTAGTTTATGTATTTTGAAGTAAGGTTTATTTTTCTTAACTATTTTTCAAACTTATATGTGTGTATACAGTTGAGGTCAAAAGTTTACATCCCCTTTCAGAATCTCCAAAATGTTAATTATTTTACAAAAATAAGAGGGATCATACAAAATGCATGTTATTGTTTATTCAGTGCTGACCTGAATACGATATTTCACATAAAAGGTGTTTACATATAGTCCACAAGAGAAAATAATATTGCATTTATAAAAATGACCCCGTTCAAAAGTTTACATACCCTTGATTCTTAATACCCTGAATGATCCACAGCTGTGTTTTTAGTTTAGTGATGGTTGTTCATGAGTCCCTTGTTTGTCCTGAACAGTTAAACTGCCTGCTGTTCTTCAGAAAAATCCTTCAGGTCCCACAAATTCTTTAGTTTTCCAGCATTTTTGTGTATTTGAACCCTTTCCAACAATGACTGTATGATTTTGAGATCCGTCTTTTCACACTGAGGACAACTGAGGGACTCGTATGCAACTATTACAGAAGGTTCAAACACTCACTGATGCTCCAGAAGGAAAAACCACGCATTAAGAGCCGGGGGGTGAAAACTTTTGAACAGAATGGAGATGTGTACATTTTTCTTATTTTGCCTAAATAAATATCATATTTTTTCATTTAGTACTGCCCTTCAGAGGGTACAGAAGATAATTACATGTTTCCCAGAAGACAAAATAAGTTAATTTACCCTGATCTTCAAATTCAAAAAGTTTTCACCCCCCGGCTCGTAATGCTTGGTTTTTCCTTCTGGAGCATCAGTGAGCGTTTGAACCTTCTGTAATAATTGCATATGAGTCCCTCAGTTGTCCTCAGTGTGAAAAGATGAATCTCAAAATCATACAGTCATAGTTGGAAAGGGTTCAAATACACAAAAATGTGGATCATTCAGGTAACAACACAGTATTAAGAATCAAGGGTATGTAAACTTTTGAACAGAGTCATTTTTATAAATTCAACTATTATTTTCTCTTGTGGACTATATGTAAACATCTTTTATGTGAAATAATCTCTTATTCAGGTCAGTACTAAATAAACAATAACATGCATTTTGTATGATCCCTCTTATTTTGGTAAAATAATTAACATTTTGCAGATTCTGAAAGGGGATGTAAACGTTTGACCTCAACTGTATGTGTGTATTCATTCATTCATTCATTCATTCATTCATGCCTAAAAATTATTTATTGATATTTTACTGGAAAACAAGACACAATACTGAGAACTATGATGATTATTTTTCAGTGCACATGTCATACTGTACATATGATTGATGTTGTTTGTGTTAAAGGAGCTGTATGATGCAAGCTGACTCAGAAAACCTCCGGCAGGCCTGGATCAAAGCCGTCCAAAACAGCATCGTTACAGCCTTCAGAGACAAAGCAGAGGATGTCGAGGTAGCACAGCTTCTCTCTCATCCAGCTAGTTCATGCCACGGGCTGCGCTAGAGGCGCCTTGCTAACAGTGCGATGTGTTTGTCAGAAGATGGACAGGAAGTCGTCCACATCGACGGGCAGCCTGGACTCGGCTGGCGAGGTGAAGGAGAGGAGTCTGAAGGGCGAGAGCGCGCTGCAGAGGGTCATGGCCATCGGCGGAAACAGCATCTGCTGTGACTGCGGTCAGCCGGAGCCGTGCTGGGCCAGCATCAACCTGGGCATCACGCTCTGCATCCAGTGCTCGGGCATTCACAGGTGTGTGTGTGTGTGTGACAGAAGATATCAGAGAGTGTGTTGTGTGGTTTATTAACAAAACTGGGCGTTTTGTTTGTCAGGAGTCTTGGCGTTCATTTCTCAAAGGTGCGGTCTCTGACGCTGGACACATGGGAGCCTGAGCTGCTCAAGGTGAGTCGTGATGAACATACGGATGGACAGATGGTGGTTGAGCAAACAAACATCTGTCCAGATGCTGCCGTCCTTCTGAGAACATCAGCAGCACTTTCATCTCATAATCATCTCGTACGCCGTGAATTCAGAGATGCTTTTATGTCACGCTGAGGATCGGTGTAGCAAGTTTTGTTTTTCTGTTCAGATATCTTCATTTGAGAAACAGATTTGATTTATAAAAAATACATTTCTCAAGATTTTTTTTTCCTCTTTCCAAAGTGGTCCAGCTTTCGAATAATAACAACAACAAAAAAACGTCTTCAGTTCTTATATATGAATTAATAATGCAGTTACTTTTTGTATAGCTGATGTGTGAGCTGGGAAATGGTGTTATAAATCAGATCTACGAGGCTCGAAGAGAAGAATTAGGAGCCAGGAAACCACAACCAGGAGATCCCAGGTACTGCACAGGAATTTTATTTTATTTTGTTTTGTTTGTTTTATTTATATTGTTTTTAAGTTTAGTTTAATTTTTGTTCATAAATATATATATAAACTTCTAAAGGGGTGCCAATACTTTTGTCTATATAGTGTATGTACAAGTCATTGGTGTTTGGTGATGAGTTTTTGGCTCAAGGTCTGCATTTACAGTCACACCAGAGGTGTTAAACTGGGATTAGGACTTGGTTTTCTGCAGACCAGTCAAGTTCTTCCACACTGACTGAGTCAATCATTTTCTTTTTGAACCTTGTCTTATACACAGAGGCATTGTCATGTTAGAATAGAAAACGGTCCTGTCCAAACTGTTGCTATAATATTAGAAGCACACAATTCAGCAGATTTCAATCAAATAATCCCCCCCCCCCCACTATCTATCTATATTTTTTTTTTATATGTAATAAGAAGTTAATGGTTTTATTAAGCAAGAATGCATTAAATTGATTAATAGTGACAGTAAAGTCATTTATAATGTTTCAACATTGATAATAATCAGAAATGTTTCTTGAGCAGCAAATCAGTATATTAGAATGATTTCTGAAAGATCATGAGACACTGAAGACTGGAGTATTGATGCTGAAGATTCAGCTTTGATCGCAACAAATTACATTTTAACATATATTCAAATAGAAAGCAAGTTATTTTAAATAGTAAAAGTACTTCACAATATTACTGCTCTTGCTGTATTTTGGATCAAATAAATGCAGGCTTGGTGAGCAGAAGAGACTTAGTAGTGATGGCTGTAGATCAAATTTTAGATTTTAGAAAAATAATCTTTTAGAATGCAAACCAAAGGACAGATCAATATCATGGATTTTTATTTTAGTTTTCTTTAGTCTATGTTGCGTAAGGCTTGTGTGATTCATTTCATACATCCGCATATGTGTAACATGTTGCTGGTTTCAGAGTGAAGTTAAACGTTGAACAAGAAAACCCAAGATGACTTTCTACCATTACTAATGAAAAGCTAAATGGATGTTGAGGTGTGAAAGCGCTGATCACTTGTGTCTCCTCAGGCATGAGGTGGAGGCCTACATCAAAGCCAAGTATGTGGAGCGCAGGTTTGTGCAGAGACGCTCCGAAGACCAGATCAGACAGAGGCTTTTATCACTGAGTAAAAAGGATAAACGTCTCAGTGGCTGCTCGGATGCTCGACCTGCCAGAGGACCATCGCCGTCTACAGCGTCTGCTTCCTCAGGTGAGAGGATCATCACGTCTGCAGCTGTACCCTCGGCTGGCTCTGCCGTTTAACCTTTGCTCGTGGCCCGTTTACCTGCTGTTATCCTCCGAGCGATGTGTTGGGATCAGCGTAGACGATGTTTGAACCGGTTTGACTCTGTGTTTCTGCTCCTCTCTGTGTCTGTGTGTGCCATCCTAATGCTGCTCTGGGCTTTTGTGTTGCTGAAGCGAACCACGAGCCTCTCTTCTGTGTAGATGAGCTCGATTCTCTCTTCTCCTACTTTAACTCCTCCGCCAAGCCCTGCTGTCGTAAGTACAGCTGTGTGTGTGTCTCCTGCTCAGCAGAACAGCTGCCTCACTTTCATTTCACCAGTGTGAATTTGAATTGAATTGAATCATTATTATGGTAGGCTTAAACTCAACTCAAATAAAATAAAAAAAATAGTAAAATAAACTAAAATTATTACTTGTGTTAACTGAAACAACTTATTTTATTTCAGTTGTTAACAAAACATTTATCATTTACATTTAGTTTAACTTGTTTTACCAAAACTAAATGAAAATAAAATTCATAAAAACTATATAGACATTTAAAAACAAAACAAACATAATAATAAATTAATAAAAATGACAAAAACACAACAAAATTAAAACTTTAACAAAAATAACATGAAAGCAGAAAATGACTAAATAAATCTAAATTTTGTTAATATAAAAATGTAATAGTATTTTGACTAATTGTTTGGTTTGGTTTGGTTTTCTTTTTGATAAAACTTTGCTTTTTGCTTTTTTTTGGGGGGGGGGGGGTATTTTTCTTTTCTAAGCTGTAATCTCTTAAAGTTATTAAAAATATACCATCACAAATTTCAGATTTCAAATATTGATTAATTACATTTTAGTTTTACTGAATTTCCCCATTAAATGTAGTACATTTAAAAAAACTGCTACTATTAGCGGTTATTTGATCATCTTTGAATGTTGTTCCAATTTAATTCTCCTTATTAAAATTCAATAATTTCACATCCTGATTGCTAACTCAAGTTCATGTTCACATCAAATTTAGTTTTAAATTGAATTAAAATGATGAACACCCTGCTGGCTTTCATCATCTCTCCATCTCTCAGCATCCCATCATACATTTCCATTGTCTTCTCCTTTGGACGTTTTTGTGCATAGAGGCGCGCACTCATGCAGCAAACATGACGGCAGTGTGGAGGCATTGCAAAACGGTCCGAGAAAGACGCAAAAATAAATACAAGCACCACCAGCGAGAAACTGTTTAGTACTGCATCGCATGTCTCCGATGAGAAGAGGAAGGGGTGGTTGCTTGTTACTTTGATGATTGAAATCGCCAAATGGCCTTAAACAAACTGCAGCACGTTATGTTTTCTAATACACGCACGGATTCCATGTTAAAAAATATTCAGTGTGTTAAGTAAATATTAAGCAAAAAAAAAAAACGTATTCGGCCTTCGGCCCAGTGTTTCATTTTGTTCGGTTTCAGCTTCGGCCAAGAATTTTCATTTCTGTGCATCCCTGATTTCCATTGGTTTTCCTGTGTCACGCTGTTTTCTGATGGTTTGCACTAGGGGTGTAACGGTACACGTATTCGTACTGAACATTTTTGGTACATGTCATTCGGTTCGGTACGCATGTGTACCAAACAAATAAGTATTTTTTTTCAGGAAATTCAGACAATACATGCCGTTTTGGTGCTCTTTGATGTGGCGCGAGTGAGCACGATCATTCCTTACTCTTTACTACTACTCTTAACGTGAAATAAACATGAATGAACATCTCACCCCTCAAGTAATCGCTCAATCAGTGTTTCAATTGCGGAAAGATTTGATTAAAACAGCTTGTTAATAAAATGTCACGTAACATTTCATTGAACTCATGCAAGTCAACAGCTCGTTATTTGCTAGAGAAATGAAGTCCAGAGAAGATTGTTTTGCGAAATATTAGACTATATATTTCACTTTACCTGTTAGTGATGTCTTAATTATTTAGTGCATGTTTAAATAAATCTTTTATGAAACAAGTTATGACCGCCACTGTGTAAATCAATATATTTCAACAACAAATAGAAACTGTATCATTTAGAATTTAATAAAAAAATAAAATAAATTGCATTGTGCAATTTACATGTTAGCATACATTTAAATTTTTTTTAAAAAATTGAGTGTTGATTATTATAGTTAAAAATAAATAGTAGTTGAATTTAAGCTTGGGCTCTGTTGTTAATTGTAACCTTATAATGTAAAAGGGCTCCCTATAATTTAGAGACCATAAACTGAGGTAGGTTTTTTATTCCTAAGCAAATTTTAATTTATTTTAAGACAGAGCAATTTGTTCAGTAATCCATTGTTTAATAAATAATAAAAAAGAAAAAAAAGTTTTTTTTTTTCCTCCTGCTGTACCAAAACCGTACCGAACCGTGACGTCAAAACCGAGCTACGTACTGAACCATCATGTTTGTGTACCGTTACACTCCTAGTTTGCACACTGTATCACAGAAGAATGTGTGTGTGTAAGTGTCTCTCTGTTTGACAGTGAAAAGCCCAGACGGTGACGTGCAGAAGCTGGCAGATGGAAGCAGAGAGTCGCTGAGCTCAAGTGCTTCCTCCGGCGCGCTCAACGACTCAGGTCAGTCCGATCTCGCTCAGCTCGAGCAGAGCAAAGCTGTCCTGTAGCCTTCCACTGTTCCTGACTCTGACTGTGTGGTTGTTCTGCTTCAGACGACCCAGAGCTGCACATCTCCGAGCCTCAGGAGGAGTGCTCTGGGAAAGGTCTGGTGGTTTCCTGCGAGCCGCAGAAGCCCACACCGGGCCTGCAGCTGTACTGGGCGTCTTTCTGCTGCAGTCTGCCGGACATGGCCGAAGCGCTCGCTCATGGAGCAGCAGTCAACTGGACCAACGCCGACGAGCAGAACAGGACGCCGCTCATAATGGCCGTTCACGGGGTGAGCAGCCAGAGCCACTCTCTCTCACACACCAGACCTGATACACTGGAGGAAAACTGACAGATGAACTTTCTCACACGTTTTCTTCAGGAAATACTACACAAGTATTCTTTTGTGTGTGTGTGTTTGGTGTAGTATTTTGCCTTTTGATTGTTTTTTTGCTTTTAGTTTTGTGTGTTTTTGCTTATTTTTTGTGTTTTTGTTTTCTTTTGTGTCCTTTTTGTGTTTTTTCTTTTTAGTATTTTTAGTTTTTTGTTGTTTTTAGTTGTATTTAGTGTTTTTAGTTTTTTCATGTTTTTTGTTTAGTTTTTTGCTTTTATTGTTTTTTTTTGCATGTTTATATTATTTTTTTGGTTGGTTTTGTGTAGTACTTTTTGTTTTGTTTCTTTTATATTTGTTTTGTTTGATATTCTTTTTGTTTAATTTGTGTGTGTTTTGGTTTCTTTTTTTCTTTGGTATTTTTTTGTTTTAATTTTTAGTATTTTTTTTTCTTTGGTTTCCGGGTTTTTTGTTTCCTTTTATTTTAGTTTGGTTTGGTTTTCTTGGTTAATTTTTGCTTTTTGTTTTCTTTTTTGGGTTTCGTTTTCTTTTGTATGTTTTGTTTTGTGTAGTATTTTGTTTTTGTTTGGTCTTGGCTTTCTTGCATTTGTTATTTTTGTTTTGTATTTCTGCTTTGTTTTGCTTTGTCGACAACAACTTACTATACACAATAGGTTATTTTATTTTTAAAATATTGAGTGCTTCACTTTCAAATAATTAATGGTCCTGGTTTTATCGTATGATTCATCAGTGCATGCAAAAATGTAAATATGAAATGCATCCCATTACAAAAGTATTATGGATTATGAATGCAGTTTTGAAAGTGCCTGATGAGTTTATCACCTGTGTGTGTCTATATCAGGGGTCTCTGGTCACCTGTGAATTCCTGCTCCAGAATTCAGCCAGAGTCAATCAGCAGGACAATCTGGGCAGAGGACCTTTACATCACGCCACTATCCTGGGCCACACCGGGTCAGTTCTGCTCAGCACGCAGTTCTCATTATATAAACGTCTGCTGCGGTTTGTTTCTGACCCTTTGTTTGAATGCGTTGCACATTTCTTAGTTGTGTCATATTTATTTTTTCTGCGGCAGGCAAGTGTGTTTATTTCTAAAACGGGGAGCCAATCAGAATGCAGCAGACATCGAGAATCAAACGCCGCTTTCAATCGCAGTCGAGGCAGCAAACGCTGATATTGTCACGCTGTGAGTTGCCATTGCTGTTTTCTGTGTCGAGACATTTGTGTCAGACATAGAAACGCATTAAACACTTAATGTTTTGTGTCTACAGGCTTCGGCTGGCCAAGATGAATGAGGAGATGCGTGAATCTGAAGGTCTGTATAGTCAGTCAGGTCAATATAACTCTAACAGCCCTACTGAAATGCAGTATCGCAAATGTATGGAAGAGTTCATAAACTTACAGCTCAGAGACACCTAACATATGGCGAAACCTGTAGCAAACGCACAAAACCAGTGAATGTACACAGATATCACATGAAGCTGAGCTTCATTAGGCCCAGGATGGGTTCATCTAGTCTAGTATTTTAATGTAAAGTGAACAATAATAGGACGTTGCTGCTGGAACATGTGCAATAACCAGTCGACGTGAAAACATGCATCTTATTTATGTTGTGTATGTTTGTCTTAATACTGTCAGTCTTTAAGAGTAGTATAATGAAAACTCTGTGTATTCATGATTATTCAGACACATTCCTGATATTTATCACTTCATTATACTCGAGGAAGTTAAACTGTCTAAATCAAATCAGTATGTTTATAAATATTACATTTATGAAGACGTAGTTCGTCTGTACAATTCAGTATTAGTTCTGGATTAGACGAAACTGTATTTGACCATAGATAATATATCAGTAATTGTTATGAGTGCATGTTTTGGTAACGATAACAGTTAAAAATATATATCTATATTGAGAATCTAGTTTAGCACAACGTAAAACTGTTTTTTTTTTTTTATATATATATTTTATGTAACAGCCTTTTGTTTTATGCAGATCAATTATAATCAATAAAATAAGATATTCATATTTTGCATTAATTATATGAATGTTATAAAAAAATCTGTAATTTCTTTATATAATTTCTAAAAAAATTATAAAAAAAAAAATAATGTGTAAATTATTTTAAAATGTTATTGTCTACAAAACTGTATTTTATAGTTTTTTTTTTTTTGTGGAATAGCTGAAATATTTTAAGTAATTAGTTTATTTATGTATATTACAAGGGAAATCTGTATATTACAGTCTGAACGCTGCTATAAATATATATTTGTAATGTAATTTGGCGTCAATGAATGTGCCAAATTAGTTCATCTAATTCAGTGCTTCCCAAACCTGTCCTGGAGGACCCCCTGCCCTGCATCTTTTGTATGTATCCCTTATCTAACACACCTGATTCCACTCATCAACTCGTTAGTAGAGACTGCAAGAACTAAATTGGGTGTGTCTGATTAGGGAGACATACAAAATGTGCAGGACAGGGGGTCCTCCAGGACAGGTTTGGGAAGCACTGGTCTAATTATTAGCTAGATTTGTGGTACTGGCATCGGTCACAGAGGGGCGCAGTAGAGCTGGACTTTACTGCTGGTCACACAGACACATATTCAAAAGGGTTTCATTTTCTTCCTCCGTTTGGCGACAGATGTTTCCCTCTTAGATTTTCACTCATTTTAAATGAGCTCTTTTAAACAAAACCTTGCAATTCAACACTTAAGCATCATACCGTTACTGCAATCTATTTACAGAGCAGTCTCAAGTTTATTATGCAAATAAAACACATGAAGGTGTTTACAAGGTCGTAAGTGATGGAATTATAATTTTGCAAATCATGAAATACTGTTATATATTTATGAGCAGCTCTCTTCATTTATCTGCTTTGTTTTTCTGTCACTGTTGAATCTGTATCTCTCGTAACTTGTAACTTGAACCCAGAACATTTCTTTAAACTATTTGCCCAACACTTGACAGTATTTCATCAAAATGTGTTTTATGTGCTACTACATGCTAAATATAAATGTAAAAGGGTCAATAAACGTACTTCATATGCATCATTTGGTGTCATGTGCTTTTCACCTCTGCATTTCCTCCTTTCCTCCTGCGATCTCCTGCTGAGTTTCTGCTCTGAAGTAGCACAGGTATGAGCATCTCTCTGTGTCTGTGCGAGTTTTGATTATAGTATGTGGTCGTGTGTGTTTAGTGCTTGATGCAGGTAAATCACGCTCTCTACTTCCTCCATAATCAAGCTGTTTTCTTTTTGCAGGAGATGAAACGTATCAGGACATTTTCCAAGACTTCTCCCAGATGGCATCGAACGACCCTGACAAACTCCATCGCTACTGAGCAGATTTTGGATGGTATATCACGCCACAACAACCTCCTCATAACTGCATTTTGGGATTTTTCTCCAAATCGGATTGAAATTAAATGTTTTCATTGTTAGGTTTTGTCTTAATTGACCATAAGATGTTTTTTTTGTTTGTTTATGAAATCAGTGTTGCCCACAAAATAATGTGGGTGACACCAGTTGAATTGTTGCGTTTATTGTAAATGTAGATAAAACTTTCATATAGGATTTAATTGACTGGCTGTATCTATATAGATTTTCAGATTAATATGTGTAATGTAATATTTGAGCCATAGGACTTCATTCTAAAGTAAATGCGATTGGTTTTACAACAAATTCATTCTGCGTGTGTTTCACAAATGAGGGTTTTTAGCTAAATAGTAGATTTTAGTAAATTGCATCCATGTATAGATGTGTATGTGTATGTGTGGAGCGAGGATGAAACCATTTAAGTTCACATAATATCAATTTGAAAAACTATACTTTCATTACGTCATTTACTTGTTCATTTTTGAAAGAGAAAATCTTGTGAAAACTCATTTTAGCATGAACACCCCACTTTCTTTATATGTTCAAATAGTATACAAGTGAAACCAGTGTAAGGGGTGTAAATTGTGTATATTCTGTACATATGTTATCTTGGGCTGGGAAGTTTATTTTGTGGTACTTCAAATGTTGTAATAAGCTTGTTTGGCTCGATTTTTGTGCTTTTTAGCCCCTGTATTCATTCTGTAATCAGCTATGTATGATCCATGCAGTTTTTAAGATTATTTTATCCACTGCGAATGTCTGACTGAAAATATCTCAAAATATATTATAAATTGTTTTCTCTACATTTTTTTTTATAATGCCGCCTTATTCATTATATATATATATATATATATATATATATATATACAATTTATGTATATTACAAAAAAAAAAGTCTGAATTGTATGAATTTATTTTGTTTAACTTATTATTCACTTATTTTTTTAAAGATTTATTTTTGGCATTTTCACCTTTATTATAAGACAGACCAGAGCTGACCGGTCTTGTTCTTTACTTAAACTGCTTAATATTTTTTTTAAATCAAAATTCTAGCCTAAACCAGTAGTCTAACCCGTCTCGTTTCTACCTTACATTATCAGATTGTGTGAAGAAGTCTCCCATGCAGGGGGGTTGCCATGTTTGTAATAGGCTCAGCTCCGTGGCAGAGGCTGATGTATTGTAAACATTGGCACTTTCTCTCTATAACGCGGCAGGCGTTCAGTCGCTTGTGACGGGATGACCTCATGCCCCTGCCAGCTGTGCACTGACTCACATTTTCACATAATGCGCTTTTATTAACCGAGAACATTACCCATCACACTGCTTCAGGAGATTTATTTATAAACCTTGTAAAATAAGGCTCAAGCCATGCATTATGGTTATTGCTATGCTTAAAGCCAAAGTGAATGGTGACTCTTAGAATCAGTGCTTCTGGGAAATCATTCAAGTAATGTAGAAAAATGTATGAAAAAAAAAAAAAGTAGTTTTAGGTGTTAGGCACTAAAATTGTTGCAAGTGAAAGTTTGTCAATCAATTATCATACTGAGAAATTTCATTGGCTTATATCTCCCAAATGAGTGAAAAATGATGGTCATATGTTTCAATTAAATTGAAACCTAATACCTTCAAGTCAAATCAGCATTTTCTCTTAAAAACTCCTGTTTTTATATGCACAGTCCTGCAGAGTTTAGCTACAACCCTAATCAAACACACCTGAAGCACCTAATCCAACTCCTTAAGATTGCTTGAAAATACAAAGGCAGGTGTGCTGAAGCAGGTTGGAAATAAATTTTGCAGGACAATGGGTCCCCAGGAGCAGGGTTGAAGACCTCTGTGTTGAATCAATGGCCCATGAAACACAAGATGCATTTCAAGGCCACGTTTGAAGCAGCCTTTGTTGCACCTTTGTGATGCATTTGGTCTGAATTGTGACACAGCTATAGATTATGTAGACCAGTGGTTCCCAGTCCTGGTCCTGGAGAACCCCCAACACTGCACATTTTAGATGTCTACCTAATCAAACATACCTAATTCCGGCTCATTAGTAAAGACTCCAAGACCTTAAACGTGTGGGTCATGTTAGAAAGACCAGGACTGAGAACCAGTGATGTAGCCAACCCTGCTCCTGGAGGGCTACCTTCAGTTCCAACACTGTCCTGACACTTTTTAAGTAATCTTGAATGCTTTGATTAGCTGGTTTAGGTGCATTTGATTAGGGTTGGAGCTGACCTCTGCAAGAACAGGGTTGGCTACTGCTGATGTAGACCTGAAAATCCTAGCAAGCCCCACTTGGTAATGCCAAGGTTGACTATAGCTCTTTAACTCTTCAAGGTACTGTCAAACTTGTGCAGTTTCTTGCAGAGCTCCAACACACCTGCCTGGAACCTTCTAGTGATCCTGAAGACATTGATTATTTGGTTCAGGCATGTTTAATTAAGGCTGGAGCTAGTCTCTCCTGGAAGGTGGCCTTCCAGGAGCAGGATTGTCTTCAAGAAATCACAGGCAGGTGAGTTTGATCAGGTTTGAAACAACAGGACAGCCCCTCTCCAGGACCAGAATTGAAGAGCAACTCTAGAAGTCAAAAGGTTCCTCACTTGGACTTTGTAAAGCAGGTACGTGCAATTCCAGTCTGGTCCAGCCTAAAACTAATCAAGGTCTTACGGATTTCTTGAAACTCAGCTGTACAGTGGGTCTCTGGGACTCGTCCCTGTTCTAAACCATCACAAGAGGTTTCATCCTACACGATTTTTCAATTATTTGCTGGCTTTCTGCCAGATGTGTACCCTTTAAATTAACTTAAAACAGCTGCAACAGTGGCATGGCTAATCTTGCTACCTGCCTCAAGTCAAGGTAAAAGCATCTGTCTGGTGTGCCAAGTCATTTCCTTCCTGAAATCGCTGAACTGGTGCACTCAAAAAATTACTGCAATGAGCGCTTCGTAAAATCAAACATTAACTATGGCCTGGGGAAGGGTGAGCATATAAAACAAATCAAGCAATGTGAAATGGTTTTAAAAGTGAATGACTTGACAGTAACCGATATTAAATAATGTTATGTCATCATTTCCATGTGGCGACTGGTCAGATGATGAAGTCATTTCATTTTATTCAAGCTAGCGCCAAACATCTTCCGGGCATCCATCCTTGAGAGGAAATCTGCGGTTGGCTTCCCGCAGAGAGACAAAGAGCCACTGCTTGAGTCCTTTTCCCTCCATAAAATAATACATTTGCACAAAAACAAAGGCGGCAAGCTCCATTAATGTTAGTATCCAACCCTCATCCTGACTGTCCTGACAAGCTGTCCTCAAGAGTTCCAGGATAGTTAACTGTTATTTTAAACCTTTCCATACTTGTAGAAAAGCAAAAGCTACGACAAGATTGGGACTGCTAATGCTTCAATTCTGAAACAAGAAGCCAAACTCTGTCATAGCCTACTTAACATTAACATCAAGTGGAAAGTGTAGGAGCCAACCACAACCATTTTCACGGTCTTCTCTCTTCTTTCCAGTAGTTGACCATTCAGGATTGACTCACAAGTTCACTTTCAAAAAATCACTAGCATGCAAGCGTGGAGAATCTAAACTGTCTTTGTGGGATTGTTCCTTTGACTGTAATGATGAATGAAGATGGAATGAAAGGGAGCTGTCAGCAACATACTTTCACACCGCAATCATCCACCTAATGGCTGGAAAATTGTGGATGTTTGTTACCCTATACCATCTATTTAACCAACTCACTCGTGTTGCTTTTCTATTTCTCTTCTCACTTCCCAGAATATGGAGGCCCCTGTAGTTGCTCTCTCCAGTGGAGACACTTTTAAGAGCAGCGTCCCAAGGGTCTCATCAACTACACCTCAGTGCTTTGCCAGCGAATGGCTGGAAAATCTACTGAATCCGTGACAGTGAATCTGTCTTCCAGCTGTGCTCAAAGAGAGAACTCAGACAGGTTAGCCCAGACCGTGACCAACACAATAACCCTCTGTTGTGGAGGTTAATTCAATCAACATACAGCCTGAGAGTCTATCGGTGTCCAAAATTGCTTGGCATGGTCTGCTCTGGAAGTGTTTATGTTATTCGAGAAACACTGGACATAGAGACCCAATGCAACACATTACGAAAGCAACTGGAAGCACTTCTGTGGTCATTGCTAAGTCAAACCCTAAACAAAGCAACTATTTTTCAGTCACCACAACAAACAATAAATTTTATAGGTCCTTGTAATGTTTAACACTTCCTAATCCTGTTCTATAACTGAAAATAAAATTAATAATAATATACACTCCCCTCTAAAAGTATTGGAACTAGGGATGCAACGATACCATTTTTTCAGATCCGATCCTTTCCGATCCAGAAAATTGAGTATCGGCCAATTCCGATCCTAGCGCAAGTATTTATTTTTATTTTTTTTAAAATCAGAGTATCTATACTTCTGTGTCACTCTTTTGTGTGTTAAACACAATCTACTAGACAACTTAATTTTAATGAAAAATAACATGAAAAAATATATAGGGGCTGTTTACATCTGGTCACTTCATGGGTTTTGTAATATAAATCCGATCGCTCAAAACACTTCAGGAGGAGGTCTGGGCCGCATTCCAGACGAAACTGGACATGTGTAAATGCATCTGGTTGTTGAAACCACATATGTGAATTTTACTCCTCCCAAAATGTAAAAATAATAAACGTGTGAGAGCGTTTTATAGGCTATATGGCATGTTATAGTCAGATATGACTGTGCTAATGCAACACGCATCACTGCAGACGAGTAGCTGAGCATCTCTTCAGCAAGCAGACGCTCAAACTGCCACGAATGAAGCTGAAAGTAAGTCACAGACGCTCAACACACAATCATCTTCATTAAAATTATAAGACAAGCTTATCTTTCCAGTGCTGATGCCGCGCGCTCTCATATTGCGGTCTTTGATCTTGAAATGAGCTGATAATTAATAAAATGCAGCGCTTTTGATTTCGTTGAAGTGAACTTCGTTAAATTGAAATATAGCGTGGGAATTTAAGATCGGATTTATATCCATTTTGTGAAGATTTATGTGGCCAAGTGTAAATGGAAACGCTTAAACAAATCAGATAGATATCCAATCAGAGAAAACACATGAAATGACCAGGTGTAAACAGACCCATTCATAATCTATGACAAAAATAATATTATAAACTAGGTTAGTGGATCATTTAGCAGCAAAAGTTATTCTAGAAAAAATCATGAGTGCACAATTTTATAAAATCTAAACATTTAGTGAAATAACAATATTTAGTGGGAAACGAATAAGTGTGAATATGTGAAGGACTAAATCTGGTAAAATGTTACACATTGCTCTTTGTATTGTTGTAAAATACATTAATGAAAACAAGTAAATGTATTTATTTATAAATATAAACTACAAAATTAAAATACATAGCATTTTTAATATTTCCTTATAAAAATACCCAAGATTGAAGAACACCGATAAACCATATATTTTGTGCAATCATAAGTTTATTGTCTTCAAGATTCATCAGTTAAAATTTCTCTTATCTCCGTTGTGCGTTTTATTCAGCGATAACTGGATACCTTCATGGAGCGTCGTCAGTAGTTTTACTTATGTTATGGATATGTGAAGTTCCTGCGCGAGGGTGCCCTCCGGCTTTCAGTATGAATTAAACAGTCATTGCATTATGTGTGTACTCAGTAATGCTCACAACACCCTATGTGGGGTAAAAATAGGAAAGATAATACTTTTCTCTAACGAAAAAGGATTCCCTGAATTATCGTAATTGATATCGTTATCGCAATAAATACCAGAAATATCGTGATATATTTTTAAGCCCGTATCGTCCATCCCTAATATGGACCTAACTGTATGTACACGTTTATCTTTTAAAACAAGTACTGTGTGCTCTTCCCATCACATGGAACCATTACTTTTACATGGAAATTATTTCCCTCAAATTCAGAGCAATGTTAAAGATTAGGCCTGGTACCCAGCAAAAACCTACTCCCTAGTTCCCTATGATGTGATATTGTAAACAAATTTGTGAATCTGCAATGGCCTCGACTAACAAAAATGGCTTAATTACCTGACACAATTATAAGGCTGACATAAAAAGTAGCAGGTATTTAGTCGTAGAATACACTGTGGCACTTAGACTGAAGATATCAAAACATTTTATGGTGCATTCTCCAAGCTTCATGTGCACCTATTTCCAAAAATGATATAGGCTACAAATGGCAAACTCCCCACTTAATACTGAACTAGGGAGCAGAGTGAGGAGCACCCAAAGACTGTCCGCTAACAGAAGCTTATCAGCTAGGTTCATCTCTTATATAAACTCAATTCCTTTGACGTAGTTCATGGGATGTGGGCACTGTAGACATGCAATCATGGTAACAAACGGTTTACTGTCAAACAAGTCCTTATCAGGATGGTTTGAAATAAATGAAATGAAAGAGCTGTGAGTGCTCTCGGAGTCAAGGTATAAGGATAGGAATAAATGCATTAACAGGATTTACAAAAAAAAAAAGACTTTAAGAAGTTTTAAACTTGATATCTTCCATTGTCTGCTAAACTCACATTGTTGTTTTTCGAACAAACAGATCTCAGTTCCATTTGATGCCGCTAGAAATCCTGCACGTCATTGTAACCTGGTTCCATATTGCCACTTTTACTATTCCCACTGGGAGAGCCATTGGTCCGACCCTTGTGTTCCATTACAGCATTGTATTTATTAGGGTTGTTCAGATTCCGATACTAGTATCGGAAATTCCACCAATACCACAAATTCTGGCATCGGTATCGGTGAGTACTTGAACCCATGTACCGATCCGATACCATTCTCTTAAACAAGACCTATAGTTATGCGCGCTAGCTTTGCTTAACATTGCAAATCGGAAAATAATTTCTTCTTCGCTGCTCAGAATGCAAAGAAGAAGAAATACAAATGTGCTAGCACATTGCCAGTAAATCATTTGCATATGCGACTAAATTAATGTCTAATATTAGCCACTGGCTAATAAATAATCAGATTTTACTCGCTAGTGTGTGAGTTGGAGGCTATGTATAAGTTTAGCACAGATATATTTTTACTCGCCGAACACTCTGATTGAGCACTTCAGAGTTTCACTCTCTGGCGTCAAGCGATCTATTTTTCAGGTCATCTGAATGAATGCGCAGCGCACCTGTATTTGACGTATACCGTAAGCTCTAGTGTGAAGTGCACGACTCGCCGTCGCTTTGCTTTTTTCCTCGCACGCAGAGAGAGTCTTACATGTAGCGCGTCAATTCTGCATGGTATGTAAACGATATTCTTTGTTGTATTTTCCTGTCAAAATAACGGAGTTCCCTTGGAATTCTTCAGCTTAACTGACGGGTTCTCTGGTAGTAGGCGGAGCTAATGCACAAATGACAATCTCATTGGCTGGAGCTCACCTATTATCGTCCCCGTTTTGATTTCAGCAAATCAGTTCGAGCCAATGCAGACAACGTGATTAATATTCATGAATCCAGCAGCTTGTTAATCCTTAGTGTGTTTTATATTGTTCTTAGTAGAATTAATAGTATGATTATTATCTTATCAGTATTATTGATAGTTTTTCCCCATTTTTACAGAAAAACTGAATGACCAAAAAAGCACCACCACCAGTCCTAAGTTCAGTTAAAATGACTAATATGCATTCATACATGGTTACAAAGTTTTAATTCTAATTGCTAAATTTCTATCATTAAATAATACTTTATTATCATAATATATTTATAATGCTTGACTGACTGATGTTAAGAGTGTACTTCTTAGATATTTAAAAAGATGTGCCATTTTCCAAACATTATATATTATATTTTTTGTTTACTCGCCAGACCCTTTTTTACAGTCTATGGCCAGACCATCTATCTATCTATCTATCTATCTATATGGTGAAGCACACCATAAAATAATTGTGTCAATTCATACAGGGCTAGTAGTACATACAGCTGTATAAACAGATACACACCCAGGTATCCGATCAGTACTCGGTATCGGATGATACCCTGAGCCTAGGTATCGGAATCGGTATCGGGAAGGGAAAAAGGGTATCGGAACATCTCTAGTATTTATGATGTTCCGCAATTCTTGCCAAGATCCACAAATTCCCTGACTCTCTAGGAATCATAACAGTCATCTCTGTCCCCAGTTCAAATGGCCAGCCAGCGTGTCCATCACTGCACCCAGCAAGTACAACAAATAGAAGGCTCTCGACCACCTTCAGTGCCTGGACACCCGTCAACCCGTAAAAGTTTCTCCAACACCACTCTGCTGTCTGACCGAACAAAAGAGGTTCACTCTAGCCATCTGTTCCGTCATCAGTGCGGCTTCAACAGACTGAGACTTCACGGCAAAAAGCGATGGAGGTATTTGTTCACCAACAATCGTACTTGGGCAGGACGCGCCATTCTCCAAGTGTTCGCTTTGACCCTTTAGGGTCATATCAAGACAAGTCTATGTTTCCCTGGTAGATATATCACCTTGTATGGTCATATATTCAGAAACGGGCAATAAAGGAAAGATGTCGACATATAATAAAGTGCAATAATATAGTGGTTTCATCTGCTTTTGCTATGACGTTGACTCGCCATTCTTCTAAATGCAGTTTACAAGAGCACGGTCCATTAAGAGAGGCTGATGATGACTGGGGTCTGTGTTGCAAGGTCCTTAAAAGAACTATGGAACACTTTATTTTTCTTATTTGGAAAACAAACTAATGAAGATCTCTGCAGTTACGACATAATTTACAATCAATTCTCTGTAAAAAGAGTATTTGAAGGTCAAGATCCTAGACTCCCTAAAATGACAAAGAGATGCTAAGACATGACCACGATTCCAAGGAAATATAAAGGATATACGAGTTTCTTTCCGGAACTGTGCCAAAAGTCCAAAGTTTCCCACCCACTTTGTAAAGACATATGGGAAATTAGCGCCTTGACAAAAATCTTTTCCTTTTAGGGGATATAGTGAACAGACGGGGGAAAAGTGTGACTAAATGCTTCTTCCTGTCAGTTTAGGTTGGTAGAACACCTCTGACTACATACCATTAACAGTCACTTGGTAGTTTCTGTAGAAAGCACCTTATGATATACTGTATATGGAAAAAGGTGGCTTGTTTATTTTTCAAGAAAATACTGTCACTATGACGGATGCTGTTTCTCACACAATGTGAGCGAACTGACGTCTCTTTCCTCCAGACGGTTGGTTATTCTTTTGTAACTGTATTTTGGGTAAATTGAGATTTGAAAAGATATTAGCTATAGTGACAATGCACAATGTGAGTGGATGACCTTGGGAAAATGTTAACTTAATGTTAATATTCTAACTTAATCTCAATAAATGGCCACCATTTCTTTTTACATTTTAAATATTGCAATTTGCGTGCATGAATTTATGTTATGCTGTTTAAAATAGTACAGCATGTCTTCTCAAAAGCATTTCATGTCAACTTCCCACCTTATGCAACATAATTGACAATAATACCAAAAATAATCAAATACCAAAAATACATATAAAGCATATTGCAGATCCACCACAATAAAAGCACCCAATCTCATGTTCAACATATATATTTTATTGTAATGACTGAAAACCATTGTGTAAAACATTCCTCAAGTACCCACGATAGGCCAAGTGGAGGAAACAACGTAAAAAGGGTGGGCATTTTGAGTAGACATGTAGCGGTGCATGCTATGAACACGCAGAATTTATAACACCACCTGCAAAAAAAAGAGTGGAGATGAGCACATGAGCTTCACAGAGTTGTAACGAGATTACTACAGACCACTACAGTTTTATGCAAAAGTTTTGGCACCCCTATGAGGCTGCATAATATCTTTATAAGAAAAATTTGTAGTGATTATACCATGAAGTTTCTAGAGAAAGCTGCATAATGTGATGTTTTCCAGACAGAAATTCTTAGAGTAGCAGTATTGAGTTTATTTCATACAAGTCGAAGGTGAAAAATAGACTGTGCAAAAGTTTGGACACCCTTTCAATTGTTGATTACCTGTAGTCACTTATTGCTGATTAATTACAACACAATATTGATTTGATTGGCTCAGTGAACCTTAACACTGCAAACGCAGGTGCAACCCATCATAGAAAATCATTTTTAAGGTAGCTAATTGCTAGTTGTGCTTCGCCTTGATTATATACTGGAAAGTAGCAACATGGGAACCTTAAAATAACTCCCTAATGACCTAAGAACTAGGATAATTTGTTAATATGAATTAGGAGGATACAAAAAAATATTTATTTTGGAATAAGACCGAGTTATCTGGTAACAACCAGAAGCGCTTTACATAGCGGCCTACTGTTCAATACGGCGGAAGGTCCATCCTGCTATAGGCTGTGTGACAGGTACTGAAAACCTTGTCAGAGTTGACGTTCACATGCATTCCATCCAGTATCAGCAGATTCTTAAGAACAATGTTCAAGAATCAGTCAAGAGGTTGAAGTTACACCAGGGTTGTTTGTTTTAGCAGGACAATGACCCAAGGCACTGTTCCAAATCTACCAAGGAATTCATAGATGCAATGTTCTAGAATGGCCATCCCAGTCACCAGACTTGAACATCACTGATAATCTATGGATTGTTTTGAAGCAGGCTGTTCATGCTCGGCAGCCATCAAACTGGAAGACATTTTGCAAGGAAGAAGAGTCTAAATACCTGCAGTCAGGATTCGGGGACTTATCAGTGGCTATAAGAAGCATCTACAGGCTGTTATTTCAGCAAAAGGTGGCTCTACTAAATATTGATGTGATTATTCTATTGGGGCGTCCAAACTTCTGCACTTGTCTGTTTTTGTTATGATTCACATTGCATTGTTTCTGTCGATTCAATAAATATTATTTCAAAATTGAAATGTTGCTGCACTCATAAGGTATAAATTCTATCCAAATGAAGTTGCTGCTTCGAAAGTCTAGCAGATTATAAATTTAAACGATAATTATCAGGGGTGCCCAAACTTTTGCATAAAATTGTATTGGAATTTCATGAAACTTTAATTTAAATATCTTTCTTAGTTTAGCATCTTCACACGAACAGAGTCTAAACTAAAATAATTCAATATACAAAACAAAGTACGAAAACTTTAGAGGAAGTACCTGTAAGGTGGCATATCTCACTCGTCTATGTATTCGAAGGGTTCTGGGGCCTCGGGCTCCTGTTCTTCCTCCTCGATCTTAGGGCCATGAGCAGACACGGGCTCCACAAGCTCCTCCTCTTCCTCACTGGTGTCTTTCAAGATGATGATGCCACCCGTGTGTAACTGGGAGCGACAATGTGGACGAAGGGGGTTATTATATAGTGTGACAGTCCAACTATATACTTTCAGGCAAAAATAGTTGTCTAGATGTCTTATTTAATGCAAAATCCAGAATTACTTTCCTGCTAAAGCAAACATTTTCACATTTAAAGTCTCCTAAAATGCAAAAACAAGTGGCTGGAGTCATGCCAGCTGACCTCTGAACACTAAACTGCAGCTCTCAATGCTGTTTATTTAGAGCCGTTAGGCAAAAGTCTTCTCTCTGAAGAGTTTCTCTCATTGGCAGCACAAGTGGTTTTACAGATGAAAACAGTCAAACATTCACAACAGGCCTAAATTAAAGGAGTCAGACTCACAGGTTTGAAGGGCTGGTATCTGCAGCTGTCAAGCATAGTGAGGACCTTGAGCTGGGCGGCCATGACACGTGCTGGGTTCTCCAACATCTGGAAGTTTGGCTCTGGCTCTTTTTTCTTTTCTTTTTCCTTCTTCTCTTTCTCCTCTTTCTCTTTTTTCTCCTCTTTCTCCTTCTCTTTCTCTTTCTCCTTCTCTTTCTCCTTTTCTTTCTCCTTTCTCTTTCTCCTTCTCCTCGTCTTTCTTCTCTTTCTCTGCTTCTGCCAGTGTTTCCTGAATCAGATAAAGGCCAAATCATTGCGGTTCTGCGGTACATGACATGCTAAAGGTTTCTGGAAGTGCTGTGGGACATGCATACCACTTCCATCTTTTCCTCTTCCTTCTCTTTCTTCTCCTTTTCCTTCTTCTTGGCTTTAGCCGTGATGGACAGAACGGCAGTGGAAACCTGACAGAAGAACAGCGGGACAAGTTACGCCATGAAATCTGGGACTAGAACATTGGAACACTGGTTTTTGGTATCAAGCTGAGATTTGACAAGCCAGGCGAGAGTTCATGATACAAGGGTTAAAACAGACCTTCTCTTTTTCCTTCTCCTTTGGCACTTCCAAGGGTGGAGGGTAAGCAAAGGTGGAGGGCTTGCAGTTGGATCGATACTGCACCTTCGGCATCTGTTAACAGGACAGAACTTATTTATTCAAAATTGAAAAGTGTAGATTTAAAGACCAATTATTGTATGCTGTTCCCTTAGAAATAGGTTAATATCAAACAGGTCTCCTGTGTGGTTTGTTTGAGAAGTGTTGACACCAAAAGTTGTTGCCCCTGTACAACCTTCCAAATAAGTCACATAGGAGGTTCAATGATAGTTAGGATGCTGCCCGTAGAGGTAACAGCCACTAAGTTCACTAGGGTTTGAACAGTTTTTTTTTTTTTGGAGAGTAAAACAAAAGTGTTACTCTAGCATGCAGTACTTGTGCATCAAGCAATGTAGAGGACCATTTTGGCAGCATCAGCTTTCCCTAGTTTTAACAATGTGAACATTTGCGTTAACCCTGTGGTGTCCAAACCCACTCCTGGAGGGCCAACATCTTACAGAGAAGTTTCTAGGCATCCTGAAGACTCTTGATAGCTGGTTCAAGTGTGCTTAATTGGGGTTGGAGCTAAACTGCAGGACAGTGGCCTTCCAGGAACAGGAATGGACATTCCTGAACTAACCACTTTACCAGTGCTCCAACTGCTGCTAGTTCTTCTTGCATGGATTAATGGTTTGGCTCCATGCTGGATACATGGGGATTGTAACATTTGACACAATGCAGGAGATAAAAATATCCTACAACTGTTTCTCTTATATACGAGGGAAGTCACCCATGTTGAGGTTGCACTGTGTTGCTTTATAGGCTGGAAGATGTTTGTTCTTACCTTCAGATCCTTGTTGAGGCCGATGATAGCTGTGGGTGTGAAGGCCAGAGACAAGAAGTGAGAGAGCGGGAACCAGAACCAAAACTGGGTGAAGACCAAGAGACCCACCATAGATGGCATGTGGGTGTGGCCTGTGCGTGACTGCAGAGAGATCGTCATGTTACGACCACCTGAGAAGAATCGGAAAGACGGAGTGTTAGCAAGCTCCTCTGGAACTCCAACCAGCCTCTTCATTAGCAAAGTTTCAACAAAAGTGGTCTGCTGTCAGTAGTGTAGCAATCCATGAAGCCACTCACAAATCACTTTTTAAGATTTAATTTTGGCGTTTTGTCTATTATGATAGGACAGTGTAGAGTAGACAGGAAGTAAAGTGGGAGAGAGAGGGGGCCGTGGGATCGGGAAAGGTCCTCAAGCCGGGATTCGAACTCGGGATGCCCGTAATGCAACGGCATTATATGTCGTTGAACTGCTTATTAGGCCATCGGCACCAACTCACAAATCACTTTTAAATCTTTCAGCTTTCTGTTGGTCAATGCAGCATATTTGCAAAATCTGCACTGAAATCTTTCACCCTTTTTTTAAACCAATCAGCTTTCTGTTGGTCAATGTAGCAAATTTGCAAAATCTGCACTGAAATCTTTCACCCTTTTTTTAAACCAATCAGCTTTCTGTTGGTCAATGTAGCAAATTTGCAAAATCTGCACTGAAATATTTCACGCTTTTTTAAACCAATCAGCTTTCTGTTGGTCAATGCAGCAAATTTGCAAAATCTACATTGAAATCTTTCGCCCTTACACAAAACTCCAAATTGTGCAGATACCTACTTAAATGATTGGACTTCACCTGCAATATTTCACCTACCAGTGGTAAATGAGACCACACCTTAAGTGGTTGTTTTTTGCCAGAATAAACAATGTTGTGGACCAGACTTTATGCTTATATTTAAAGGTTTGTCTTGGATTCTGGCTTTGATTCGTTAATATCACAATGTACATTTTTTCAGCATTGCAAAAGCCATACAAATTTGATGCTGAAAGGAGGATGGTATAGGTGTGCACTTGTAATATCTTTATTAACAAATTCAGCATTCAAATGGTGAAAAAAGGTGCATGGCACATGAAGCCGATACAGGAATGGGATATTAATAGGAGATGATGTGAAGGTCAAGGCCAAAGTCTCCTCCACCCTCAAACTGCCTGATGAACAGACAATAACAGGAGTGAGAGATGAGTGCCAGGCCGGAAAGAGGTGTGGATCTGTCCATAACGCATTTTTAAAGAAGATGGAGAGAGGTTTGGTATCATCAGTTTAGAGGATCAATCTGGCTCAGAATGAAAGGCATCGCAGACAATAGCATACTTCTGTCACAGCCCATTAAATTATCAGATTGCCAGTTTCCTGTTGGCATCTACTGCAGTTGCATAGGGAAATTATGGCCTGTATTGTTTGTTTTGACTGCAGTGACTTAAATCATGCTATGTCATATGTGACAACCAATAAGCCAAGAGTTCAAACTCTCTACCAAACCAGGCCATGAAACAAGAGAATAAAAGAAGACTTCAAAATGTTATTCATGCATAATTTCAAGAGAACTTACCATTTTCAATTAGCTGCAAGAGCTTTCAGTGGTCCCTAGGTATTACTAGTGCATTTTCTTATAAAACCTAGTGAGGTGCCTACATAGGCAGCATTTTAAGGCTTCATATGCATGTCCTTGACACAAAGGCTCTTCCATAAACTAAGCAGCATACTTGTTAAACGATACCTATGTTTGGATACATTTTAAAGCAACAATCCCACAATACACTGGGACACACTGAAATCCTTCCGATGTGGTGAAACAAGCAGGGAAACCAAAAACTATCAATAAAAAAGTAAATTACTCAATATTTGTTTGTGTCCATTTTTGTTTATCAAAATACTTTCGTTAGCTTAGCCATATGCTAACATCAATCTCAAATATTTGTATGTGCTATGTTATGCTCACTGGACTGTTACAATGCTAGCTTTCCAAAGTGCCGATGTCAAAATCCCAAATTTGAGCAATGTGTTTTTTTATGCCTATTGAATTATTGTGATGTTAGTTTAACACTTTTTGTGCACCTTTTTTTTTTTTTTGCTTACTGAATAATTGCCATGTTACATTAATAACATGCTAATATCAAACTTGAACATTTGAGTACGTGGTGTATATTTATGCTTACTGAAATATTGCAGTATTAGCTTAGCAACATGCTAATGTCCAAGTATACTGAAATCAAATGAGAGTTGATTCTCCTGTGTGCTTTCCACGATGTGCACTATTTGTGTAGCACATGGAGTTGCTGCCTATGTAGTGTATATTGTTTAAGCTGACATTGTATGCTGTAGACAGGAAGGCAGCTTAGGTTTTGGAGTCACGGTGTAAGAATGTTTTTATAAATTTAAATTAAGTGTTCAGGCATGGACCCCTCAGTGAAACCTTGAAATCCCCCATATTAAGAACGGTTGCCCAACTGTAATACAAATAATTAGGATGCAACATCGTCCCAGCATGTCCTAAATTCAATTACTGTGGGCAAAAACAACACTCCATGTGAAATACTCTCCCGACTCTGTGATCACCTGTACTGGGTTTGTACACAAGCTGATATTTGGGAAGCTGGGGGCAAGAGCATCTTGAAGGTCAATTCATTCTTTCAATATTAATAGGCAAGCACCCCTGGGACTGAGTGAATGATATTTACTTGTAGTGGCATGAAGATGTGGTGCTATCTTGTTTTGCATGCCACATTCTTGTCACGATCCTATCAGCATTTTATCACAAAACCTTAAACGGACTTACCTGCCCTGACATGCATACAATGTGAGGGTTTGTTTCCACCCTCACATTTAGCACAGAACACCCAACCATTCAGTTATTTGAGATATAAATCTACAAAGCACATTAACCCAGACAGAATTTTTTTTTTTAAATTGGCAATATCTATATATTTCCACATATATTTTAGAGCTGACTTAAGAGACCTCAAACTGTTAACTTGAACCCAAAACCAAAAGGAATAAAAGAAACGAGATTATATTAAATACTGAATTATTTTAAAATAAATTAACCAGTTTAAAGTTCTTTCTTTTTTTGTTTTGTGACTTTTTATTTAGTATTTTGTATTTATTTAATATTTTAATTAGTGCTGGGCAACGATTGATCATGATTAATTGCATCCAAAATAAAAATAAAAATTATATATGTGTGTGCGTACTGTGTATATTTATTATGTATATATAAAGACACACACATACAGTATATATTTTGAAAATATTTACATGTACAGTCGTGGACAGAATTAATGGCATCCTTGGTAAATATGATCAAAGGCGGCTCTGAAAATAAACCTGCATTATTAATCCTCTTGATCTTTTATTAAAAAAAATAAAATAAAAATCACAAAAAGCTAACCTTTCATCGAACTAAAACAATTTAAAATGGGGGAAAATCTCATTATGAAATAAATGTTTTTCTCAAATACAAGTTGGACAATTATTGGTACCCCTAGAAATTCTTATGAGTAAAATATCTCTGAAGTATATTCCCATTCATATTCACAATTATGAACATGAAATTATCCAGCCATGGCTTCCTGTTTCATAGAAATATAAATAGGAGGGAAAACAAAGCCCAAATTCCCTTAATCATCCATCACAATGAGAAAAAAACAAAGAATATATTTCTGATGTGCAGCAAAAGATAATTGAGCTTCACAAATTAGTGAAATGGCTTTAAAAAATGAGCTAGAGCAGTGAAAATTCCCATTTTCACCATCAGGGCAATAATTAAGAATTTCCAATCAACAGAAAATGTTATGAATCTGCCTGGAAGAGGATGTGTGTCTATATCGTCCTAATGCACGGTGAGGAGGAGAGTTTGAGTGGCCAAAGACTCTCCAAGGACCACAGCTGGAGAATTGCAGAAAATAGTTGAGTCTCGGGGTCAGAAAACCTTAAAAAAAGTCAAACAGCACCTACATCACCACATGTTGTTTGGGAGGGTTTCAAGAAAAATTCTCCTAGCTCATCCAAAAACAATCTCCAGCATATTCAGTTATCAGACACGACTGGAACTTCAAATGGGACTGGCTTCTATGGTCAGATGAAACTTAAAAATGAGCTTTTTAGCAGCAAACACTCAAGATGGGTTTGGTGAACACAGGGATAAAAAGTACCCCATGTGTACAATGAAATATACTGCTGTATTTTTGATGTTGTGGGCCTATATTTCTGCTGGAGGTCCTGGACATCTTGTTTAGACACATGGCATCATGAATTCGATCAAATACCAACAAATAAAAAAATCAACAATTGATAGTTTTCAGTCACGTGACTGGCTCGAAGACCTGGAGTGCAAAACATCCATAGAACTGCTGCACAAGCGTGTCAATTTTTCATCTGTTTCCCAGCCGCAAATATTTATATCACCTCTCAAAAGAATAAAACAAAGGTATTTCTGAACAAAATGCAAGTTTTGGCCATTTGCAATCCATATTAAGCACCCGCGGCAATATTTCAGTCATAAACAGTGTGACAAAACATTGTAAAAACACTTAAAGAGCCTTAATATATTTAAAACAGTAATATTAAAAGATCAAATTCAGTAATCACCACATTAATGGTGAATAGTTTACACAGGCAAGCAGATGAGGCCGGAATATGAACGCAGTCCGCTTAACAGTTCAGTGTTTTCCTTATAATGGTTTTCTATGGGAAGCCATTTAATGTGAAACTTTGCACATTGTGTTTATATTCTGGCTTCATCCTCTTGCCTGTACAAAATATACATCATCAATAAGGTGTCCAATGAATCTTGCCTTTTAATATCTGTGTTTTACTACATTATTACTTGATGCAATCTGCGTAAAAATAACTGGCGGTCAGTGGAGCAAAGCTTCGTTTTGCCCGCCAGGTGGGCGTTCCTATAAGGGTGTGACGTCAAGTGAAAACTATCAATAAGTGACTGACTCTGTTATAAATCTTATAATGGGCCATGTTTGGATCTTCCAACCGTACAATAATCCAAACACAAACCTCAAAAACAACACCATTCTAGAGCTGTTAAACTGGCAAATGGAGGTTTCAAAAAGTATTGAATAAAAGGGTGCCGGTAATTGTGGCCAACGTGTATTAGAGAAAACATTTCATAATGATATTTCCCCCCATTTTAAATTCTTATTCTCCAATGAAAGGTTAGATTTTTGTGAATTTTTTAAATAAAAGATCAAAAGGATTAACAATGCAGATACATTTTCACAGCCGCCTTTGATCATATTTACCAAGGGTGCCAATAATTCTGACCACGACTGTATATTTATATTATATATATAAATATATTTAATATAAACATAACATTTTTTAAATATATACATGCATGTGTGTATATTTATATATACATAATAAATATTCACAGTACACACATATATTATGTACACAAAAACTTTTATTTTGGGTGTGATTGCGATTAATCGTTGCCCAGCACTAATTTTAATGCATACGGAAAAACACTAATATAATGGCTTTTTGTTTGATAAAGCACATATTAAAAAGATAGTTCAACAAATTCTACTAAGCATTTTTCCTTTATATTCCATTAATGAGAATAAGGTAAGGCAGAATGCAAATAAATAAACAAACAAATAAATGAAATGAAGCGAATGGAAGGAAGTATAGCAACTTTAAGTATTCCCATCTGATACTGACCTGCATCCAGGATGCCCTGAGCCAGGATGGCCCCGAATTTGGCCATCACATCATCGTGCTTGTCACTGATCACCTTTGAGTAGAGCTGTCGAAACTGGTTCACCTATGGAAAGAAACAGCTGATGTACCAACTGATCTCTGATATATGAAAACTGTGGTTTTAAATTAAACAATGAACTTGAACAGGAAACAATACACCAGAAATATCCAAGATATGAAATCGAAACTTACCTTATTTTAAATGTTTTTGGTCTTATGCCATAATTTAAAAGATGGTTTCTCAGGGATTTAACAAGGTCAATACAGATTCATGTGTGAAATGACTTAATTAGCTTTCCAAAATATTAAAGAAGCATTTAGATTCTGGTTCAGAGGTAAACACATTATTAAATGAAGTCTGTTCTAAGGCATTTATGAGAATCATACTCTGCTTTCTCTCCCCAAATTTTAAAGGCCAGGCTCATAAAACATGTGGCTAGCATGAATTAAAATCTGCCCGGAAGAGATATTTAACAAATGATTGCCATTATTACAACTCCAGCCTTTTATTACACTATAAAACAGGGATTTCAAATAAATTGTACTTTCATGTGGCCATAAAATTCGCAGCCCAGTAATAATCCTGTGGTAAAACCAAAGGAAAATCACCCCAAGAAACGACCAAATGTACCGTGACTACAAAACCACATTGTAGAAATGATTCGACAAAGTCTGATATTATAAAAGGTGAATATTTATGACTTTAGGTGCATACTAGAATCTATAATAAACAGTAAAATGTCAGACTATTGTTCATTTTCAGTCTGTGTAGTCTCTCAAGCCCACAAAAACTTCCTCTAGCTAATGTACATCCATTAATTTGGAACCTCATTGGTGCAACATGCGATCCACATGAACTTATATTAAACATTTACTGTGATTTTGTGCCACATATTGAAGTCATGCAAGGACTGAAATATTCTTCTTTTTTTAACACTTACGAATCCCAAGAGCCAAATTATTAACCCGAACCACCCAAAGTCACACATTCCCCTTACCTTTGGACAGGTGACCTCCGTCTGCTGGATCATGATCAAAGCAGAGGCGATCAGCGCGCCCTGTCTTACATAATTCACCGGGTCATTGGTCATGGGCTCCAGGAGATTGATTGCTTCCTGTTGAAGGAAATCAAAGGAAGCATATGAATTATGATTATGGAAAAACAGAAGCATATCCTGACGCAGCATGCTGAATGGTTTAGCCTAAACCACAAATTCATCAGATTCCAAAGTATCTAATCATATTTGACTTTGAGGAATAGTAATATGGCAGACCTGAAAATACAGAAGGGAAGTAGCCATGTTCAATTATCTATTTATGATTCACCAGCCACAGAGAAAGAAAGACTGCATGATAGTGGTGTAACTTTACACAAACATGACGGTTCGGTTTTGACGTCACGGTTCGGTATGGTTTTCAGAACAGCAGGGGGAAAAAACTAAACATAAAATTGCTTCTTTTTTTTTAAACCGTGGTTTGTAATATAAGTGTGTGTACAACACATAACAGGAATAAATATATATATATATTCATATTCCTGTAGCTCAAATGGTAGCGCATGGCACTAGCAATGCCAAGATCATGGGTTCGATTCCCAGGGAAAGCAAGAGCTGATCAAATGTAAAACTGTAACTTGAATGCAATGTAAGTCGCTTTGGATAAAAGCGTCTGCTAAATGCGTAAATGTAAATGTAAATATATATATATAGTAATGAGATTACCATGTGTGTATGTAGGGGGGGCCCATGAAAAAAAGTTTGGGAACCACTGCTCTAAACTATAGGGTGCCCTTTTACATCACTAGATTACAATTAACAACAGAGCCCAAACTTAAATTCAATTACTATTCAACATGCAATTTAAAAATATATATATATACACAAACATGTAAATTGCACATAATGCAGTTTTTAACTTCTAAATGCTAAAATTGTTGTTGAAATATATTGATTTACACAGTGGCTGCCATAGCTTGTTTCATAACACATTTATTTAAACATACATTAAATAATTAAGACAACACTAACAGGTAAAAAAATATATAATGACTATAGACAGTAGGGCTAGTCTAAAGTATTAATGCAAGTCTAAAGTATTCAGTTAACAGCCTATAGAAATTGAATAATCAAATGTAAAATAATACAGCATAGTCTGAATTAAACTTCCTTTGTATCTTATTAAAGCTACAAAAGACCTTCTGTGAAGAGCAGTGAGTGATTTTGTGTTTGTCTTTTGTTGTTTGATTAATATTAAGCACACAGTCGCAGCAGGAATATTAAGCTGCTGTCACTTTAAGATGTGCACGGACTTTACTGTTACACACGTATTTTCATTCTCATCTGTTTACATTCATTAGTTACATAACCGACGAGGGTTTACATGAATAATCACTAAGTGCCGCTTTTTGACATTTTTGCGTGTATTTGACCGTTTAGGCACTAAAGGATGACTTTACATGTCCGTGTTCTGTTCCGTCTCTGAGCGCAAGCCTCCTGAGGAACAGCGCAAGTTCTATTTCGCGATTTTAAAAACATTAATAAATCTAATCAACTTTGATAACTCAAGCACATCCCATTTTGCAAAAGTCATGTTACATGATTTTACTGATTTACACGTGAAAATTAGCTTTTATGGAGGAGTGAAAGCGCACCGCTGAAAAGGGGGCAGAATGGGGCACAATCGTTTTATCTCGATTACATTTTCAGAATTGTTGGAGGCCGAAATCGAAACGAAACTGAATTTTGATTAATTGCACAGCCCTAATATACAGTAGTCCAATATTTTGCGAAATGCTCTTCTCTAGACTTTATTTCTTTAGTGAACTAACGAGCTGTGTGATGACTTGCCTGAGGTAAATGAAATGCTACATTACATTTTATTTAGAAGCTGTTTTATTGACGTCTTTTCGTGGTTGAAACACTGATTGAGCGATTACGTGAGACAGGAGTTGTTCATTTATGTTCATTTCACGGTAAAACTAGTGGTAAAGAGAAAGGGATGATCACGCTCCGCGCTGCCGTTTGAACTGAGGCTTGAATCTGTCGCACCACAAAGAGTGCCAAAACGCCATTTATTGTCTGAATTTCCTGAAAAAAAATGGACGTAATTTAAAAGACGAGACTTCGTTTATTATCAAAAGTAACAATATATAAAACGGCAAGTTTCCAATGAAGTTCCACTCGTGCAGTGGTTAAAACAATGCTGTATTTGTTCGGTATACATTAGAGCTGCACGATTAATCGTTAAAAGATCACGATCTCGATTCAAATACCCACACGATCTAATTTCTGAATGACAACGATTTGCCCGTGTCTATTAAAACTTTGAAAAAATCATACCGGAACATTCAAATCTGCATTCGCGCTGCTGCTGATCCAGAGAGCAGACAGTTAACATGTTTAGGTAAGAAAAAGCTTCACAAACAGTCTTTTCAACTACACAGTATTATTTCTGTCTTACAGTCATTCATAGAAATACTGGGATAAAAGTTTATAGTTCGGCTACAAACATTGATGTCTATGGTAGCGATCAAAATAGAGCCACTCATCTTTTGAAAGCAACTGGCGCTTCAAATAACGTTTGTATCGATCACATCATTTCGCCACTAGGTGGCGACAAGTGACTGTTAAAAAATGTATTTGTTATTGAATCATTCATTCGAGATTCGTCAAAAACACTGATTCATCCATTAATGAAACAAGTGAGGTATGAGTGGTCATTGAATCATTAATACAAACCAATTTTCATCATTTTAATTCTAAAAGTTGGTGTATTAAATACACTATATTTTAAATACATATACCCCGGGCTTCACAGACAAGGCTTAAGCCTAGTCCTAGACAAAAATGTAAATCTGAGCTGTTTCAACTGAAAGAAACTCGCATTGACTGATCTTAAAATATATCAGTGCCTTTGTTTTGTCTCAAGATGCACACCAGTAATGTTTTTTTTCTAAGCATGTTTATAAAAATTGCTTAAATGTCTTAATTGAACTATGATCTAATCCTGGCTTAGTCTAAGCCCCGTCTGTGAAACCTGGCCATACTGTATTATATATTAAAATGTTTAATAATTCATTTAAATTAAACTTTTAAATAGACTGCAGCAATTAATATTTTGTCACACATTATTTTGTTTAGTTCAGAATCGTGATCTCTATTTGAGGAAAAAAAATCGTGATTCTCAATTTATCCAGAATCGTGCAGCTCTAGTATACATGCGTACCGAACTGAGAGACCCGCACCAAAAAATTTCGGTACGAATACGTGTACCGTTACACCCCTAGTGCATGAACTTTCCATCCTTTAGTTTGTTTAAAATGGGTATTTAGTGTCACATTTGATCTTTAAGTTAAAAGCCAAACCATTTTAAAATTACAACTACACTGAAGACAGAGCCCAAAACAGCAAATTTGGCCCACATATCACTGAGAGCTAAGGTAACATTACACAACATACAGTACCACATCATTATGCATATTTCCGCGATTGAGTCAGCAGTTGTTTGGAATGATTAATTCAAAATGAAGCCAGAGTTTGTTTGACAGATGGAGCCAAAAAGGATTGTATCGGGACAGCAAAAGCAGAAATTATATTGCAGTAAAACGACCAGGTGTATAAATTACAGACCCAAAGCTGAATTTGTGACCCATTTAAACGGCCTGACAGAATTGAAAGTGTGGGAGATCTTGGCTCGCCACAAAACCGCCCATGACTGTATTTGGGCACCTGAGAGGGATTTGGATTAGAGTTATTATAAGTTAAATAGTCAAGACCAATCTTCATATTCCATTTTTCCAGCTCACCCAACGAGGGAGTTGAGTGGTTAATGGCTACAACATCGTCCAAGGCATCGGTTTTAATCTCATCTCCAGTGGAGTGGTAAATGTGCCATCTGTTACTCTTCCACTGGTAATGCAATTAGTCGCAGAACCGACCTGAGCATGCAGAAGAGCCAATAACATCACTCAGGATTGTTGTAAGACAGTTCAAACATCTCTCTTGGGTCCTGGCAGATCCTGCTCAGCTGTTTTACACACTTGTTTAATAATTTTTCAGCCATCTAACCTTTAACAGTCACATCAGGGCTCCAGACTGTGACTAAAATGGCCACAAATGCAACAACAACGACTGAACAAAAACTGATGTTGTTGATAAATTAGAAGTTACAGTATACTCATATAAAGCGATACATACTATATAACAAATCTCAACTGCCTGATTTTTTTCGTAACAAAACTTTACTATATTAAATCGCCGAACTCTTTACATGAAGTTACACACATATACATACATACTATCTATATCTATCTATCTCTATATATATCTATCTATACATATCTATATGTATATGTCTATATGTCTATGTATATATCTCTCTCCATCTATATCTATATATATCTATATATATATATATATATATCTCTATATCTATATATCTCTCTATATCTATATATACATCTATCTATCTATCTATCTATCTATATATCTGATTGGCTGACGAACGTTCTAAGGTGTGCAATTATTTTCAGGGAAACGCACGGCGAACGTAGTTCCAGGCACCGCATTACAAGACCATATCACTTCGCCAAATGATTTCTGTTTTTTTAAAAGGTCTTACAACAGCAAAATAACCAAAACCCACAACGACACTGGCCAAACAAATAAATATAGTAAACAAAAGGATAAAAACGACAGATCATGTCCATGTTTTTGCCACAAAATTACGTTTTATTATGTACGGAAAGCACATACTCTATCTCTCCCGCTCTCTCTCTCCCTCAGACGCACACACATACAGTTTGCACACACATTATCGTAAGCGCTAATGTTGTTAGCGCTACTCTGACGATTTTATCAGTAACAGTTTAACAACTTAAAAACTACATGACTTTTCACAAGCAAGGTAACAAAGGCGCTGTTCGTGAAGAAAATGAACTTAAAGTTTCACTATAACTAGAGACATTGCTGCCGAACACTATTGAGAGACACAGACTCAGAGGTAATCTCTCTCTCTCATAACTTAGTTATTAACTGCATTAGTCTCCTATCAGCAGCTCAAGCCTCCGTTACGGTTTAAAATGACGTTTTGGAATTAGCAACGGAGGTGTTGGATGAGATGCGGAAGAAATAATCCTACTCACAATAGCGATTTAAGTAGAAAAACCGGACAAATGCCTTGAAATATATCATCTGATCGATGTCTTGAGGTGTGGCAACCGTAGTATAAGCGGAATAATTTACTTTAGGTCCATTGAATTATCAGAAAAATAATGCACACCGAGGTGTAAGGGCCACTCCGCTTCTCGTCGTGATCGCATCACCAAATCAGGTGTGCATTATTTTTCTAAGAGTTCAACGGCCCGTCGTCAATTATTACACACACACACACACACACACACGTATATAAAAAAGTGCTGTCAAACGATTAATCGCATCCAAAATAAAAGTTTTTGTTTACATAATATGTGTGTGTACTCTGTATATTTATTATGTATATATAAAGATGCACACATACAGCATATATTTCAAAAATATTTACATGTATTTACGTTTATATATTTATATTCATACAAATTATGTCATATATAAATATATGTAATATATAAATGTAAAATTTTTCTTAAATATATACTGTATGTGTGTGTATTTATATATATACACATAAGTACTAAACTATACAAACATCACAATGCATCTCTTCATGTAAACCGTTAAAAGACAATTATTTTAATTATGCATGGATTAATCCGTAATCAATTAATTTTCGTATTATAATGACAGCCCTATTACTAATGTATTAATTAATGATTACTGTGAAACACTAATACAATGGCATTTTGTTTGATTGGTAACATTTTACAATAAGGTTCCTTTTGTTAATATTAGTTGACCACATTAGTTAACGTAAACTAATAATGAAAAATACTTCTAAAGCACTTATTAATCTTAGTTAATGTTGATTCCAACATTTAATAAAACGTTATTAAAATCAAATGTTGTGATCTATTAATACTATTAAATGGACCTGAGCTAGCATGGACTAACAATGAACAGCTGCATTTTTATTAAGTAATTAACAACGAGTAATACACTACAACAACTCTATTCATCATAGTAACATACAATAAGTTAATATTACTAGTTAACGTGCGTTATTAAGTTAATAGATTCCAACCTTATTAAAATTGTTGTATCTATTAGTGAGCTTGGACCAATGAACAGCTGCATATTACACAGCAGTTAGTTAATACTAGTTAATAACCTGAAAATATATACACAGCAGGTATAGTTTAACTGAATATTAACCTAGAAGAAAGCTGTTTAAAAGTTCACGTCATCTATCGTTCATTCCATTGTTTACATTTATTTTAATATTTGAATTAATATTTACCTTGTAAAATAAAAGCGTTTTTTTCATGGGACTGAAATTTTTCTGTATTAACAAACTGAAATTATTAAATGTATTAACAAGCTAATTCAATGAAACCGACTAAGAGTACTGAGTACAGATACAGTATTCATCAAAACTCACCTTGTTCCCAGTGCCAGCACAACAGATGCCCAGAGCCATTGCAGCGCCGCAGCGGACGTGAGGATTGTAGCTCTCAGACAGCAGAGAAACCACACTGGGACATTGTTCTGGAGTCCTGTAGACACAAACACAAAACACTTGAAGCAAGGACCATCCATTTTTCCAAACGGTTTATTTTCTCTGACAGTAATACTTCGGATCAACTGAAGGAATGCGGGGCTTTAGTTCTTTGTACAAAGTTTATGCAAAGGCACTATTAAACTGGTGTGCAGCCAAACAAAAGTATCTAACTCGATAAAACAGTACAGGATGGTTATTTCGGTTTCCATTCATTAAGCATATCTGAAGTATGCACATGAGTTTATTATGAACAAGACCATAAAATTATGGCAATGGGAATGTTATGCCAAAAATGTGACAAGACTTTCTGGCCTAATATGTTGTACTTCGGTACAAAGGCATAATAGATGTTTTATTGTTCAAAATGTAGTTCATTGTCTTTTAATACAGTTGAATGAAATGTATAGAATAGCTTCTCTATGAACATAAATATCCATTTCTATGCAAACTCGATCAGTGTTGAGGAACATACTCAGTTTGCCAAGTTACAAGCCAATTAACAAGATTCAATGTGTTAAACTACAGTTAAGCTAGCTACATAAAAAAAGACAAAAATCTAAATGGCTATAGTACAAGGTATAACCGTAAATATAACCACACGTAAATATTGCAAACAGTGTGAAACTTATTTTAAACTTATTGTTACATAGATGATTCATGTGAATGCATATTCAAATTCTATGTTACACTGTTTAAGGTGAGTAATTAATGACAGAATTTTCATTTTTGGGTGAACTATCCCTTTAAGTTTAATAAGCTGCGTTTCCATTACCCCTCAAATTGCGCACATTGAAATTGCGAATTGAAAATATGCCCAATGGTAACAAATTTTGCAAAAACTCCCATATATCGCAATACTTTTTTACGCTCGCATGGTGTTTTTTTTTCGTATTTACCAGTCACCTGGCGTATCCTTCGATTAAAAATAATGGCTAGTGCTGTGGCTGTGATACTAGTGTTGTCAAAAGTACCGACCGCGATACCATTCGGTACTGAAATTTTAAAAACGTCCATTTCCCGCTAAGATTTGAATGGATTATTAAACAGCGCTAATGGGTCATTGTGTACACGCGCTCAACAGATACATCTGTGATTGGCTTTAATGATCAGTGAAGCGCTCGGTGAAGAGTGTTAAGCGATGATCACTGAAGCCAATCACAGACCTATCTGTTGAGCGCGTGAACACAATGACCAATCAGCGCTGTTTAATAATCCGCTCAACAGCGCTCAAATTTTAGCGGGAAATGGACGTTTTTAAAATTTCAGTACCAAATGGTATCGCGGTCGGTACTTTTGACAACACTATGTGATGCACGTAAACCTAGCAACATCTGTCGCCATGACCTATCGTGAGAGGAAAAAAAAGACGTTTTAGTTTAGCATAACATCGGTTAATAAAAATGCGTCATTTTGAAAAAAAAAATATCGACATTTATAAAATAACGCAAAGGTTTTGTGCAAATTAGTAATGGAATCGCAAATATTGTTAAGCTCCAATCTAGATAATTAAATGCTTCAAACAAAATCAAGTATCAAATATTATCAAACTATACGTAAGAAAAGACGTATATCTTTTTTTCTACGTAAACATGGCAATGAAATCGAATCAATATCTAATCTTTAAATCTGACTAATCTGATCGATAATTTGATTGACTGACAGCAATATGCTCAGAGATTAATTGCGCAAAACCAGATTTGTATAGTTTGTGTAATACCAGGTTGATTTAAAATAAACTGAATTAAATTTAAAGTTCAGTTTTTGTTCCAGAGCAACAAAAAACAATCTTGTCAGTAATAACAGACAAAATGTCCAGTTGAGACAACTGCTCGAACCCTTCCCACAGGCCAAACCCTTTCCGTGGGAAGCTAATCCACAACTTAGTACTCGCATACAAATGCCAACTAGCAATAAAAAAGGATTTGACTTAATCTTTCATCAGGCTGGAATTAATGTGTTGTGCTGGATATCAAGGGCCGAACTTGGCAAGCTGGGAAATACAGTTTCAACGTTGAAGTTGGGAACCTTCTGTACAAATACAAATCTTGGCCAGGGTCTTATGCTCATCGACAGCCATTTATTCAATCTAATCCTGACTGCTCATTTGGGTTTTAGAGGCTTATCTCAGACTCAGACTGGGGTTTAATTTGTTTTCACACAGAAATCTAGATTTTCCTTCAAAAGGTTCTGGTATTCATTCATAACCACTTGCCAATTTGATAAAAAAATGATTTAGGCATTTACAAAAATAAAAAATACAATGTTTGCATTCCACACTATACACACATGCCAATGCATAGTACAACAAAACTAGTGAAAAACACTAACAAAAAAGTACTAAACGTATTAATTAAAAAAAGAAAAACTTTACATGTACAACTTGCACTCGTTCAATGTCAAAGATCACTGTCCCCAAAAAGCTTTTATCTCTCTCTCTCTCTCTCTCTATATATATATATAAAATTCCTTCATAAGAACTGCTTTGTCTTACTTTGCAAGCACAATCAACCTTAACAGCCTCTTAAATCTTTAGCTAAAAGCTCCGTCTTAAATTTGGTTTTGTCTGATTTAAGTTTTTTTCTTGTTAACTTTCATAAACAAAAGACGAAGCCTGACACACTCCAGGAGTCCGAGGCATTCATGGTTTAAGAGTTTCCCTTTGCCAGACGCTATTCAATGCACCAGTAAAATGAACAAACAAAAGAGTCCCCTACAACAGCACCAGTCCACTTAAAAAACAAAACAGTATTTCTTTACTAGTTTACTATTAAAACATACTTCAGGGTTTATTAGCTGCAAAAAAAGTTTTGGCTTTAATTTTCCATACATATACACACGCACAAAACAAAAGTCAAAGAGTTTCAACTGAATCATTTCTCAAATGTCTACAAAACTTTGGGCATAAAAGCAATTGCATGAATTTCAAAAGAATACATTTAGGTCAGATTATTATCATTTGAATTAACTAAACAAAAGTTGAAATTACCTGTACAGCTAATATGATCATACTTAAATGCTTAAGTTCAGTCTCTGCCTTAAATTTTTAATGTTAAGTAGGTGAAATTATATTTAAAGTCTAGGAACAGGGTTATCGTTACGTAACTAAAACCATTAAAAATGTTGGCTTGAAATAAATGAAAGAAAATATAAAAAAATAATAAATTATTATTACTAGTTGCAAAGACAATTTTAACAGCTCAAATTAAAAAAAAATATATATATACATTTTTTATTCAAAATATTAATAAAAACAATAATAGTACATCAAATGATACTATTATAACAACCCCTTTAATAGTTTAAAATAGCATCCAGAATGAGCCTCTGGAATCTAGACAGCCGTTATTTTAAGCCTTTTTATTGGTCACTACATAATTCTATGTACTTCAAAATTATAACTCGACTTTCAATCCATAATGTGGAAAATAGGTGTATTCAAACGTTTGATTGGTAGCGTGTACAACACAAACACAGACAAACACACATTTTTGTTGGTGTTTTCAGTAACCAGCTTTAAAGGGATAGTTCCTCCAATTTACTCACCCTCAGCTAAGGTGTGGGTGACTTTTTTTCTCCACAGTAAAGAAGATTTTTAGGTGAAACCGTTGTCCTTGGTGATTCATAAAATGTCAGTGGCTGCCGGTTTTTGAGGTCAATACCCGGGAAACAGAAGCGAAACGATGTGCACAAGAAAATCTATACAGCCTTTAATCCACAGAGCACATGGCGGTCTCTGTCCCTTGACAACGGATGGGAAGGAGGAGCTGGACAGAGTGAAGATGAGGAGAGCTACTCACACTGATAGTGTGAGATACACGGATTTAATTCACGGAGATAGAGGACCTGTTTTATTATTTGTCAAAATGCACCTGTGCTTATCCTGGATGCTGGAGTTTAAAAAAGTAAAATTACGTCCGCGGATTTCATGCTTTCCACAGATTTCCGACGTCTGAGACCGACTTAAATTATGAGCCCTTCAGTTGATATCAACACACCAATGTCTTAATGCTGGAGAGTCAATCTCCCCCGATACAAAGCCACCAAAGGGAGCCAAGTTGAAATTATCTTATTGTTTTTTCAAATAGGTATGTGAAATACAAAAAAAGTGTGTGTGTGTTCTGGTACAGATCCAAGTGTGTATAATAACCATGGGTAGGCTGAACATGGTTTATGAGGACGCCTCCTGTACCCTCTCAAAAATCATAACGTATTCTTTTTTTTTTAATTCAAAAATCGAGGGTGTTAAAGGATTAATCAATCCGTCATTTTTGCCACGCGCACCTCCAACCAGGCTCTGGCGCTGGTATAAAGCGCCTCTCTTCACATCACTCCTGACAGCTGTGCCGCGGCTCTGCAGGAAAATAGCAGAGCAGACCATACTTCCACGCAGACCACGTCAAATTTTTAACTCGTGCTTCACCTCTGTTGTCAGGAAGACACTTCAAGAACACCACCATCAAGAGCCCTGTCTCACTGATGCTGCTGCCGCCTTTTCCTCCATCTCTCTCAGTTCTTGGTCTGTGTATTCTGGTTCAAATAAGTATGGCCATAAAATTCATGTCGTCTTCTTTCACAAAATCATCAGCTTGTAATGTTTACTTTGTGAATAAACTTTTAAACTTTAGCTTTGCTGTTCAAGCTCTCCTCACTCAACAGCTTAAAATCGCGCTCGTGCAGCAAGGGACAGAGAGGTCGCGCTCTAAAGTCGTGAACGCGCTGACCCGGTTGCCCATGTTTAAAGGTAATACTTTGTAAGTAGTGTTCATTTTCTTGTGCAGTAGGTGGCAGGGATGTGCTAAACCAAAAACCGGCAGCCACTTTTTTAATACCAAGACAACGGTTTCATAAAAATCTTCTTTACTGCACTGGAGAAAAAAAGTCACCCACACCTTAGATGACCTGAGGGTGAGTAAATTAACAATTTTCTTGGGGTGAACCCCTTTAACCTCCAGACACCATTCAAGGTGGGAAACGATTTCTATACAGTCTGAGCACATGGCGGTTGGGAAGGAGGAGCTGGACGAAGATTGATCACGATTGGCCTCGCAGTCATTTCATGCGAAAGTGAGAGTCAAGTCTCAATCGCCTTAAAATACGACAGATCCACCACTGCCGATTTTTAGAGGGTGTTAAAGGACCGATTGGATATACCGAGGAAAATTAGCAGGGTTTTAAGGTTCTTTAGAAACCCAACAGCTAAGAACTAACAGCTTAAAAAGCATCAAAAACACCATGTTTCTTCAAGTAGGTGGCAGGGATGTGCAAACCATTTTTTATAGAGATGCAATTGCAATTTTCTTGGCCGATTCCGATTTCCGAATTTTGGATGTGACTGCCGATACCAATTTTTACCGCATTTTCTTTCTAAGAACTTTCAATATACAAACAAAAATCTATGCAAATTTCAATGCAAAAATTATTTACATAAAGAAATTATTAAACATTACAATTCCCCCAATCTGGACTAAGTTACAGATTTTCTCTCACTTAAACAACTCTCAAAATTAAGTGCTCTGTGACTGGAAAGAGGAAGAAATAGTTAACTTAAAATGAGTAGCTGTATGTAACAAAACAGATGTCATTTCCCACTATGTTTATAAATGGTCATTTTTTCCCCTAACCTTATTAAATGTGTCATCTTTCACATCAAATTCTTACTTTGTTTCAATTAATTCAGTTAGCACAATAAGAAACTGTAGAGTTGTTACCATTCAAATGAAATTAGTATTAACAAACTATCTTTCCACTGCTGAGGAAACAGAAGCTGCATCTGAAGTGGCATTAGATGCATTTACACAGACAGTTTGATGAAGCTGAGGTGCCATAAATGCATTTACACTGCAAAATTTCAAATGCATAAATAATTTTAAAAGATTAATGTTTTACATATTTTTTAAACATACAAATAGATGTTGAAAAAATACAATGATACTTTTAAATATGACTAAACCACCAGTAGGTGGCGGCAAGGGTCTGTTTTAATGAGTGAGTCATTTATTGATTCATTCAATCGATTCATTCAAACGGCTGATTCATTCAGAAACGAGGCAAGTGACTGTCCTTATGAATGGGCCACTGAATCATTGACTCACTTGATTCATTCAAAAACGTGGATTCATTTAGTAACGAAACACCGCTGTGTGTTGCTCGGAGACACACAACAGTTCTGCTGGCTTTGATTGGAACTATTTTCGTCAGCGAAATTGAGCAAAAACAGTCAATATTTTGTCTAAAATCTAAGTCACTTAATTTTAACTTCTTGTTTATTGAAATACTTATGTATAAAATCAGTGTCATATTGCAATCGTGTTGATATTGATATTCGGGGAAACATCATGGCCGTAATGTTGCTTATCTAAATCATTTTGTAAATATTTTTTTTTCTACCTCAGTATGCATCTATAAATTTCTGTGAGTTACTTTGTGTGTGCTGTCTCTCTCACACACTCACTCAGGCTGTGCAAGCCTCACCTGGCACGACGTATACATTATCAGTCGCCGTTTACACAATGCAATTAAAATTATAATCATTCTCAGGCTAAACGACATGTTTACATGCGACTGTGAGTGTGCGCGTGGCTGTGACGTCATTGCCTGTGCCGCTGGCAATAAAAGTATCGGCTCGGAATCGGCAAGACGTGAGACTGAATGCGAAAAATCGTCCTATTCCGATCACTGGCCGGTCAATTAGTGCATCTCTAATTTAAAAAAAATTGACTATTTGACTGAATGAAAGAAAAAGGATAAATCAAGTTATGGAAAAACTATGAATGACAAAAATAAACAGCAGCTTTGCTGCATTGAAAAAAAATGACCCCCCAGGATCACTGGAACCACCCCATTGTCGACACATTCATCTGTTCCTCCAGGTTTAACTCGTGAGAGAGCGAGAGAGAGGGGGAGAGGGAGAGGCAGAGCGAGTCAGTAAGCAGACACAGAATGAGAGAGGAAGGGTTAGAGGACGTATGGAAGTTTTAGACCGGTGATCACGGTAGGCGATGCGGAGAAGATCTGGGGATTTGTCCAGCTCCTCCAGAACAAGGACATTCCTCAGCATGCAACTGAACAGTGAGATAATATCTGGTTCCGTTCCCACAGAAAATATGGTCATGTACTTTTTTTTTTTTACATGTACATATAAAATGAGAGTTCGCAATCTGAGGAACGTTTTGTGAAGAAGCACTTGTTTCATTTGCTTCACAACGGGTGAATAATATGGATTTAAGCTAATGCCTAGAGGACATCTTCAGGTTTGAGCTCAAGGTAAGTGGAAAAATATACTTAATTTTCACAATATTTTTCATCATGGAAAAACGATTAATATATTTAGAACCATTTTAAATTTAGAAAATATATAGTTAAAGAATGTAGATGTAATTTCATGAAAAAAGTATTTTGATTAATTCTTTTTAGCTTATAATGGGGGGGGGCTTCAAACAGTGGTAAAGTTGGTAGGGGAAATACAAGTGTCTACATAACAGAAATAAAAAATTAAGGTCAATTCATGTTAATATTCTACAGTGTTTTTTTTTTTTTTCTCTCTAAATGCCAGATTTTTCTTATGTAGATAATTCTTAAAATCATCAACATATTATACACCATTTGTCTGTTTCATAACACGCATTACATAATGTTATGCTAGAAGGAGCCATTTCGAAATTATAATGAAGTTATGAAATTCTAATTATTCAGAAAACATAAACATTGTTTCTGAAGTCATCAGCCCCGACTGATTGAACTAGATAGGAACACAAATGACTCCATGTGGTCAACACTCACAGATCATTACTGATAGCTACTTCCTTGCTTAATTACGAATATGGCCTGGAACACATACCGCTAATCATGAGACAAGAAAATCGTATTTATCATACGTCAGTTTGAAGACCACTGTAATGTTTATATTTATAGGAGAAAGAACAAAGATGGTCAATACCTTGTCTACAATGTGACCAATCCGGTCTCTGATTCCATCTGGAGATAATAATTTGGAGGGAATTCTTCAGAAACTCTTTAGCTTAATAAATTGGATTTTTGCAAGCAAACACAAGTGCATCATTTGAACTTGAACGTACCACGACCCTCGGACTAGAGGGAGTCTGTGACGATGCTGGACGAGCCCACGGAAAAAACAAAAGTACAACTTTCCGAAGCAGAATGGCTAGCAATAGTGTCTCGTCTATGCCGGAGCTCAACCAAACATGGAGCGTGGATTGGGAATCCAACCAGCTTGGAGAACCACTCCATTGGGCCGCGCTGCTCATTCTTCTGGTTATCATCCCCACCATTGGTGGAAACATCCTGGTCATTCTGGCAGTGTCATTGGAGAGAAAACTCCAGAACGCCACTAACTTCTTCCTGATGTCTCTGGCTGTGGCCGATCTGCTAGTGGGATTGCTAGTCATGCCCATCGGTCTGGTGACTGTGCTGTTTCGTAAGTAACCTTAACATTAATTATGGAGGACTGTTTATTGTAGAATTTATTAGCAGATGGAGTCTGTAAAGTTTCTCAAAATTACACTAAAACCATATTAAACAATGATAAAGACCATGTTTCGTTTCCCTGCACTGACAGAATGAATAAACACAGAAGTCAAGCACTCTTCAAAACATTTCTGGTGTAAACATGCCTCACAAGTTTCAAACTACACAACATCTGCCAAGCTACTACTATTATAGGTCTGATGCCAGCTTGGCTTTCAGTTCCGATGCCAAACACCCCAGTCCGTCTATAATTTCTCATTAATTAGACCTGATGACATTTATTGAACCTTATTTGCTGCACCTTGTCTGTTTCAGTTGTTTACTAGCTCATAATTTGGCTCTTGAACAAGAACCTTAAAGGGAAAATTAAGCATTGAAATTCTGTTGTTATTTGATCAACTTCATGTCATACCAAACCTTAGGACTTTCAATGTGGTCCAAGGTTTGGAACAACATTACAGAAAAATCAATTACTGAATTTCCATTTTTAGGGCGAACGATCCTTTTAACAGAGCTGGGTAGGTTACTTATAAATTGTAGTCTGTTACTGATTCCAAATTGCATGGCGAAAATTGTAGTTAGTAACGTAATCAATTACATTACACATTTTAGGTAATATAATCAGGCTATTTTTGATTACTTTTAGATTACTTTTGACCTAACTTGTTTATCACATTGATTTAAAAAAAACATGATTGTGTACTACATATTGATATAAACAAACAAAGTGAAAGAAAATATATTCCATTCGTTATTAACAGCATGAAGTGCATTAAACCGAACTGGGGTTCGTAAAAGAACTGCAAGGTAAATAAAAATTATTTGTTCATCAGTAGCTGATGCAATGTTGAAATGTTGAGAAAACACTTTTTTTTTAAATTAAAATAAGTCTGGTAAATTATAGCGACATGACTAGTGACTGGTCTTTGTGTAAAGGTCCACAAACTGGAAGACTTTGAGTGTATAAGCGGCAGTCTATTTTAGGAAGAAAGATTTAAATGATGAAAAAGTTGAATTAGGAAGAATCAATCAATTATGAACACTTATGAATACTGCTATTAGGTGAATATGTAATCAATAAAAATGTAACTGTAGTCTGATTAGGACTATTTTAAAATGTAATAATCTAATATTACAACAAGTACTTAATTTTTGGAATCGGATTATACAATCCAGATTACATGTAATTAGTTGCTACTTTAAACCCAGTCATTTGTCCTGGAAAATCTTTTAACAGATGCTATTCATCCAAAATAAATGGTCAAACACTGTTGGAGAAGTTGAAAGGAAACGTAACCCAAATGCAAAGATGGGTAAGGTGGGCTTCTGTTGGATGTTTTTATTAAAAACCTTAAGCCCAAACTTGGTTTAACTAGCTGAGTTAAATCAAGCCTTGATGACAAAGAAACTGAAGATGGGAAAATGACTTGCAAACAGCTTCTAAAGGTGTTCCACAGAAGGAGAGCCATGTGTGAATGCAGCTGAAGCTTACCAGAAGTCATGAACACTGACAGGTAATTAAATCAAATTACCTTTGGAGGAAGGGGTACAATAATACAATATGTGAGTGCCACAATTTATTGACCAAGACAGCGGTAACTCTCGCAACATAATAACTCACGATTAAATGTAATCATAAAAATAAAAGCAACCTTTACCAACTGGAGTAATTCAAAGCTTTCAGTCTTGTGGAGGTAAGATGTGCTTGCTAAAACATTAAAACCAAACGTCCAAAGGCCATGTCCACATCTGTGGACCAGGTGAAGACAGGAACTGAATTTAAAGCCAAATGAATGAAAAACTCATGAACTCTGTGAAAACCTACACAGCGCTTGATAAAGAGTCTCGGCAAGGCTAAAAACAAGAGCCTACTATGGAGAGCACACCACAAATGTGTTTCTCTGAGAACGAGAGAAATATTTACATGAGGAAGTTGAGACTTGGCGGCACAAACCTAAAGTGTGGTAGAGCAGAGTGAGTCTTTATTTTGCTTTCAGCAAGAGAGGGCACGCTTACCTTCAGTCTATATGGGAACTAGGGCTGGACGACATAGTGAATATGTTCCCTTAGATTTTATGTCTCGCCTACAAAATCTAAGCAATATTTGAACAAACTTGAGTTATCACCCAAAATCGTTTATGGGGGTTCTATGTGGTATATTTCATATACTAAAGTGTTTGGGTGAATAATATTTGAGTAAAAACATTTTATTACTATTGATTGCTATATTGATACACATAAAATAACATAAGCTTTTATAGATTTTTATTGTTTTAGTTCTTAGGCTGCAGTCACATTAGCTGGAATTTTGTGGGAAAAAAGATCCAGTGTCTATTGTCAACAGTGTAGTGATGTAAGAAGCACTACTCACACAAGCACTTTCAAACCAAGTGGCTATCTGTTGGTCAACACAGCTAATTCGCATTGCAAAATCTGTTGAAAATCTTTCGCCCTTACGCAAAATTCCCAATTGCATGGATTCCTATAACAGTGACTGTATTTTGCAATGGAAAATTGTGTAAATGTGTGACCGCACATTTACACTCTACAAAATTATTTCAGATTCAACATTTAGAATCTATTGAGCAATAGACTTGGGCTGTTTGGATAAAAAGTTTATGTGATTGGGAGAAACTGCATAGTTGATTTAATTGACGGTTTTACAAAAATGTAAGCACACAAATACAGAATAGTGTCATCTAATGCAGGTTAGTCTAGTCCAGTGGTTTTCAAACCTGTCCTGCAAGCACCCCTGCCCTGCACATTTTGGCCATTTCTCAAACGGAAGGATGCATCCTCCGTAGGTCACATTTCTAGGCTGCATACGTCATAAAGAAGACCTTATTTTAGAATATTAACAGTTATAAATTTGACCATTATTCTTAGTTAAGTGTAAATTGTTGTAATATGCTTTTGACTCGCAAATGTAATGCTCAGTTAACTGAAATAAACCAAGCTTGATGACGTATGCAGCCTACAAATGTGACCTACGGAGGATGCAGCCTTCCGTTTGAGAAACGGCCTTTGTATGTCTCCCTTATCAGACACACCTGATTCAACTAATCAGCTCGTTAGTAGAGACAACAAGACCTGAATTGGGTGTGTCTGACAAGGGAGACATACAAAATATGCAGGGCAGGGGTGCTTGCAGGAGAGGTTTGAAAACCACTGGTCTAGTCTAATGTAGGCTGTCAATCAAAATTAACCGTACATTAACCCACTTAACTTTGAATGTTTTGAAATATACTTTTATATTGCAATAATTTCACACGCAATCTTGAAATTAATGTAGAAACAACAAAAAGACAGTACTTTTTAAATATTTGTTTAGTGGCATCTTTTTATGATTGAAGGCGAGTATCACTGATACCAATACTACTGATGTCTCTGAAATTGTTTTTTTTTCTTTTAAACCACTGACTAAGCATTCAACATTACAGAATAATTGAGAGCTATCAATTTTAACATTTATAAGACTTTAAAAAATAACTTCTCATTTAAGTGAATTTAAAACAATCTTCACATAAACCCATTATAATAAATGTCATATTTACATGTGCCCTTTAGCAAGTAGGAAATATAGCCTAAAGAAACAGCCTACAGAAATTGAATAAAGTCATCAAACACTAAATTCTAAATTAAATAGGCTATAGATGAATCAATCCTTAAAGCTACAAAAGCAATTGATTTCTTTTTTCTCTCTCTCTTTTGTTCATTGATGAACAGACATCACAGCAGCTGGGTTATTAGCTTATTTGGCTATTACTTTAAGAGCTGCCGCTGCTGAACGTGGCGTGGATCTGATGCACACACTTGTAGTTTCATTCACGCTTTAATATGAAATTATACAGGCTACAGTGCGCGCCGCCTTATTTGTGCTCGTTTGACTTGTGCCTGGTGCTGAGGCGAAGTGGAGTGTGCATCTGAAAAATCTCCTGTTTTATGTGGTCGTAAAGATGTTACGCATCTAAATAAAAGCACACTTCTTGACAAGAAAAACGAGAAAAAGCAGCAGTTGTGAGTGGGGTGGCCAACCCTAGCGCCGCCCCTGCGTTAACTGCATTAAATTGGAAAATGTATCGATTAATCTCCTGCGTTAACATGCTAATTTTGACAGCATTAATATATATTTTCGCTTTTGAACATTAAGGTTTTTAATGGTTTTTAAAGGAGTCTCTTCTGCTCACCAAGCCTGCATTTATTTGAACCATTCAAAAACTTGGAGTCAGTATTTTTATTTATTTATTTTTGTGTGTGTGTGGGGGGGGGGGTTATAGAAATCAATATTTGTATTAATTTAACTATCATACTGGTTAAATTAATATTCCTCCAAAATGACTGCAAAAACATGCTGGATTCATAAAGCCCAGCTGGCAATAATGTAGCCCTCTCTGAGGAACTTCTATGAGGATCTGTTTAGTGAAGAGGGGTGATCTGACCAATGCCAGTTTTCAACATCTGGTTATAGGCTCTCCAAACCATGGAGGTCCGCTCACACACACACAAGTTTGGAGATACACCATAGTTGAGGTCCATGAAGGCTAGAAATCATGTTTAAAATGTAAGCACACATAAAACTGAGACCCAATTTTTTTTTACAAAATGCAACTTTGTTAAACCAGTAACCTGAAGTATTTGGAGGAGCTTATTAAGGGTTTTACAATGTATTTTATGAAAAATGTCACAATTTAGCATTTTACCTTCCTTTTCACTTCTGGTAAATGTGGAATTGTCATGAGAGCAATTATATGGCATGTACCACACAGTTTTACTTGAGCATGAAAAAGACTAACAAAAACTGCAGAGACGAAAACAAAGTAATCTTATTTAAATGCTTTAAACAACAGCATCTGTAAGTGCAATGGGCTGAAGACCAACTCGATTATCCACCATTTCATGTCTGTCACTAAAATAAACCACGTCACTGAAGAGCTTGATGACTAGTCCAAAAGCCCCCGAGTGTTTAATGTTTTGAACCGTTTTTGTTCAACTCAAGCTTGTTTCTATTTATTTAATAATGTTAAGATCCAATAAATACAAGATGGGATGCAAAGGCTGCTATGAATTTAAAGCAATGCAGTAATGTTCATGTCCAAACAAGACATTATAAACAAGGAAAACCAGTCTACAATATTTACATTTAAGGCGAGCCTGATTTGTCAAGAAACACTGTGGGGAATTGCTTAAACAATTGTCTGAAAGGATTGGCAAAAACATTTTAATATGAATTAGCCAAAAAAACTATTGTATTGTTTATTCCATGTAATTCATTTATTTTCACAACCTGAAGGATCTGTGATTTACAACATATTTGACTTAATCTGAAGTTCTTCATAGGTGAATGAAGAGAATAAACAAGCAGTTAATACTAATTGTGCATATTTAAGAGAACAGGTTTGGCCTGCATTTTTCCAGAAACACCAAATGGCACAATAACTCCGATGAAAGCCCTGCTAAGTTAGCTTGCATGAAACAATGTTGAAAAGATGTCTTTAAAATGTGTGTCCCATCACAAAATGGTCTCAGAGTTGGTCCTAATTTAAATTCAGTCAGCCCACTGATTAGTGCTTAATATTCTCTTCATATTTCAGACTCCAGATGGCCCCTTGCAGATTTCCTGTGCCCTATCTGGCTGTTTCTGGATGTCTTGTTTTCAACTGCCTCCATCATGCACCTGTGTGCCATCTCCCTCGACCGCTACATTGCGATCAAGAAACCAATCCAGCACAGCCAGTTCAAATCCAGAGCTAAAGCACTGGCTAAGATCGCACTTGTCTGGCTAATCTCTATAGGTATGTCACAATGTTAGCCATTGGCCTTTAAAGATGCAGGGAATTCCCATTTTCAAATGTAAAAACACAAATGCCATAATTTCCTTCCATTAGATGAAGAGGCTTATAAATGGGAACAAACTAATCTAGAATTACATTACCTACATTTAATAAAATGTGAAATTATAGCTTTACAAAAATCTGGCAAAGCCCAGTCTCTAAGCACCAAACCGATCGATGAGCTCAACACTCGTTGTCTATGGAAAAGTTGCATGTGCATAAATTTCATTTCTCTCACGTCACTGACTGACCAGTGAGCTTCTATTATTCAAACAAGCAAACGATTTACTTTTAATGAGCGGGTTTTAGTGATACGTGGACGTTGGCTTGTGGGGGTGGAATGAAAGTAAACACCTCGCTATTTCTGATCGTTAACACCAGTCCAGACGATTACTTTGTCTGCGTTGTTTGGACAAGCTCAAGAATCGTGGACAAGCTCACGGTTCTAGAATCGTGAAGCAGTTTCACCACCATGAAAGGCAGGCCACGTGTTATGTCACTTCAACACTGACCATAAAACTGTAGACTCCTGAGAACGACTTTGCATATTCTCACGTTTGACACAGCAGTATTACTGAGAGAAAACAGGCAACAGGAGCTGATGGTTATAGATACTTAAACTGAGAGACCTCAAATCCAAGATGTATTATTGACGTTGTAACTGTTATTATTAGTAAGGAATCGCAAATGTATACACTATTCCAGTTATTACACAAGTGTTCCACAATATCGAAAAATGACATCTGCTGTTTTTAATTTTACTGCGCTATGAGTTTTGCTCTTATAAGATGCTGTATCAAGTTAAAACATGCCTCGAGGCCTGTGTTCTGTTCCATTATGTAGTGCTACATCCAGTTTTTTTCAAACAACAGATCTCATCTTATGTGAGCAACTCTTAAGAATCCAATCAGGATCAGATGAACCCCACACAAGATGAACTGTTCAAGGCTTCTGCAGAACCAGTTAGTCAAATAGTTGTTTTGGCAATCCACCAACTAATAGCATTGCTTAAAAACAGAAGGTAACTGCCAAAAGCACAAAAAAAAAAAAAAAAATACTATTCGGTGGACAGGAGCTTACAAAGGGACTACGCCAGGGGTCTCCAACCCTGCTCCTGGTGAGCTACCATCCCGCAGATTTCAGCTCCAACCCCAATCAAACACACTTGAACCAGCTAATCAAGGTGTTCAGGGTTACTTGATAATTCAAACTTCATAACTACAAACAGTGTGTGGGTGTGTTCCGTTTTTTTTCCGGCATAAAAACATTTAATTTATCTTTTAATTAATGAAAATTAAACGCATCTTATTTTTTTGGAAAATAAAGGTGATTTAATATTACAATTAAAACATTGAAGACATATTTTATGATTATTCCTTAAAAATAAGGTTTTAATAATTTTAGTAGGCTATTACGTACATTCTACTGAACAATAGTAATATATTTCTGCCGCAATGTCTACAATTGAAACCCAAACTTTTATTTTGACGGGTTGCCATGAATACCTTTAGATTTCTGTGTGAGGATAGTTTTACTCAAATGAAACGGTCAAATGCTCATGAAGTGACTCTCAGAGCAGTTCTGGATATGTTCTGTATTTACGTCCTCATTTAGTGAGGCGGCAGACGTAAATATCATCGCAAGAGGGCGGGCCGCCCTCCCAAGATAATGGCAGGGGAAACACTGATGTTTAACGGGTTCAGGTGTGTTTAAACTCTGGAGGAAGGTGCCCGTCTGGGAGCAAGACTGGGCACACCTGATGTAAATTTTAATTGGTTTGATCATTTCAATGTTTTATTTAAACTTTATTCTCTGCTAAATTTAACGATTGCTCTTTCTCCATCAGGTATTGCAATACCCATTCCAATCAAAGGCCTACAAGTCTTCGACCATCCAAACAACATCACCTTCAACAACAACCACACCTGTCTGTTGTCGCCAGAAGGTTTTGGGGACTTCAAGGTGTATGGGTCTTTGACGGCTTTCTTTATACCACTCACAATTATGATGATTATCTACTTGCTGACAATCCAAGTACTGCGCAAGAAGGCCTATCTTTTGAGATCGAGAGCTGCAAGGTCCAGCATTTCCACAGTCTTCCACCAGGAGCTGCCGGTCCTCTCTTCGCCTGAGAAAGTGGTCATTGCAAATGGAATAAAAAGGGACCGAACACTGCATGCCGTCACAGGGGGCGAGGTCCCACTCCGCAGGATGTCCACCATAGGAAAGAGGTCCATGCAAAACTTGAGCAATGAACAAAGGGCATCAAAGGTTCTAGGGATTGTATTCGTGTTGTTTGTTGTGATGTGGTGTCCTTTTTTCATTACCAATGTGACTTCTGTACTCTGTCAAGGGTGCAACAGTAATATAGTGGAACAGCTGTTGGATATCTTTCAATGGGTGGGCTATGTTTCGTCGGGAATCAACCCGCTGGTTTATACGCTGTTCAACAGGACGTTCAGGCAGGCCTTTAGGCGCTACATCACATGTAACTACAGTCGTGTAAGGACTCCAAAAATGCAACGGAGAAGCAGAATATCTTTTCGGCCATCAGTGACTGAAAACTCAAAATGGTTTATAAAACACGGTATGCAGAACGGCATCAGTCCAGTAAGTTATCAGAGTCCTCTCCGGCGTCGTCCCACGCACCTGCAGACCTCTGCGAACATCACGCTGGACACATTGCTTCTGACGGACAATGAAGACTGCAAACCTGACGAGCACGTAAGCCATGTGTAGTACAGCCGATACACTTTCGGATAAGAAGCCAAGATTGAGATGTGCCAGTCGTTCAGTGCCAAAAGCCCACAAGTTCTCATGGGAACCAATAAGATATGGTCTAAAATGGTTCAGAAGGGCTGCATAAAATGGTGAGGGGTTTGTTTTGCATGGCCACCAATATCACACTCGGTCACACTTTATTTTAAAGTCCAATACTCACCATTAACAAATCATTAACTACAACTTTTGCCCTCAATAACCTCCTAATTCGCTGCTTATTACCGTAATAGTTAGTAAGGTAGTTAGGTTTAGGTATTGGGTAGGATTAGGAATGTAGTATATGGTCACGCAGAATATGTGTTTTATAAGCTCTAATAAACAACCGATATATAATAATAGGCATGCTAATAAGCAACTAGTTAATAGTGAGAATTGGTCCCTTTACTAAAGTGTTACCTAATACCCCATCTTAAATCCTTGGATTGGGAGACAGACTGGCACTTAAGATGAATGTCTAAGAACCCCCAAAAGACACAAATAACTTTGGGGTGTAAAAGTAATGGCCAGCCTAATAATTGGCGGTACTGTGAAACTAAACACAGTACTTATGGCAAAGAGAGGAGTATTTTTGCACATCCCAAAGTTAGTAGACAGGGTCTACAATGTGAAGCCAAAATAAGATATCTTCTCAATATAAGCACAATAAATTACATCTCCACTTACCTTCTGTATACAATGAAAAAAAATAATAAATGCTTCACTAAGTTATGGCAGGTCTTCTTTACTTCTGTAGACTGATCTTGAATCAAAAATGCCTTTGAACATGTAAGAAATAACTTTGTAGATACTCACATTTTTCAAGATTCTTCTGAACTATTGCCAAATAAACTTTTTTCCAGATAAAAATAGTTGACATTGTGATTTCATTACGTGTTCAGAAAAGATTTCTTGCATTACTGAATATGCAGAAACATGTGAACTAAGAAATGTTTGTTTTGGCTAATGCTCACAGTTTATAATTGCACAAAAAACAAGTCACTTTGCTACTTTGAAGTTGTGAAAAAAATCAACCATGTTTTACAGCATGATCTTATGGTGAAAAGATTCCATTCGCATTAGTAGCGAGTGATCAATCAACATCCACAAAAGAAGAAGGTGTACAGTCATGATTTGCATGTGCAGCAGGGATAGGAGGCCTGTCAGACAGACGACAGAAAACTGTTGAATTGTTACAGCTCTGTGCACGCTCTAAACACAGGAATGATTTATATAGATTTTTTTTTTAACTCACAATTGATTATGGGAATATTGCATGGCCTTTTTAGGGCTTAAAATAGTTCACCAGTTCTACTTGGCCAAGAACCAGAGGGGGTGTCTGAGGGGGAACTTACTGCCGGCAAAATAATAAAAAAAGAGAAGCATATGCGACAACACATGTTCTACCCTTGCATGCAGGGTGTTTAAAGGTACAAGCTGTTTTTGATCGAAATCTGTGGTTGGGCCTATGATTAAAAACTACTACTTCAAAGTATTTTTAACTTGAAACTGGTGATTTTTGAGGTCAACAAATGTTGCCATTTAGATTGATCCATGATCAATGCTGGCTATTTCAAGATTTACTCAACATCCAGATGCTTTGAAGTTTGTAGTGTGTAGCGGACATGACCCTAAACCAGACTAATTAAACCAACCAGTCCATTTTGAAAATATGTATCTTTAAACTACAAACTAAACGCATACTAGTAAATGGAACCACAATGGGGGGTAAATGATAACTAATTTCTCGTTGAAATTAGAGGTGTGTGATATATATCGTCTGCGATAATATTGTAATTGTTGTTTTAGCCAGGTGCGATTTGACCAAACAAAACACACCAATAGAGTACATGCATACATACATGATGTGAAGGTTAGAATAAATGCGTGTGTGCATTCAGTCTGTTACAAAATTCAAGAAATTGGGACAGAAAATATATATATTTACATAATTTCATGCAGCTAAATCAATATCACATGAAGAGTACAGTTTTCCCCAAAAAAATTAGCATGATTAAAAATATGATTGATTTTCAAAAAAGTTCAATAAACAAGAAGTTAATTAAGAGACTTACGTTTTAGCCACCATATTGCCTGTTTTTGCTCTATTACGACAATAACAATAATTCCAAACACAGCCACAGCACTGTTTTGTGTCTCTGAGCAACATGACGGTGTTTCGTTTCTGAATGAATCAACTGTTTAAATGATTCGGTTCAATCACAACGACTCGCTTATTAACAGTGACTTGCTTCCACCTACTGGCAGTTTTAATTTCACATTTATTGTATCTTTTCATTTTTACATCATTTCAAATATCAGTATTCAACCTTTTATATATATCAAAACATTATTTATGCATTTGTAATGGCAAGTTTAATGCATTCATGGCCTGCATTAAACAGTGTTGTAAATACATCTACATGCCACTTCAGATGCAGCTTCTGTGTTTCCTCTGCATTGAAAAGGTGAATTTAATTGATACCGATTTAGAGAATATGACATAAATTTCCATTACCTCTACATACACTCAATGCCGAAACACTAGGTAGAGGCACAAAAGGATGGCAAAACTCTCACTGACAATAAAGCAAGTGCCACAGGGCGTGATGGGAGAAAGTGATCCATCTCTTAATGGGACCAAAATCAACTGCTGAGGTCAAGCACTTCAGAAGACACTCTAACCACATCTGTAAAGCGCTGCAGAGGAATGGGTGGAATCTCGTCTGTCTATGTATACATTAAGGGCTGATTAATCAGGGTTACTGGCAAGCTATCAGAGAGCGGCTCATCCCGACGAGGTCTGTTTATAATGAAGCGCAGGATGAGACGACAGGGAGCGTTGATGAGAGAGAGACAGGTGAGGATAGACAGCACCATACCTGAACAAGATGAATCCAATGGACTCCACAGCAGCCCTCCGAACATCGTCGTTCACGTCACTTACCTGACAGGAAGAGGGACGAGAAATCAGAGCAATGCATATGGATAAAATATTACATTTATTATTCTAAGGAAATAGCCTATTTAATTTATTTTCTTCTATCACAACGCCATAATTAAGAGAACATAAGGGTGAATTTAAATCAATGGCTTTAGGCAGATGTTGCCAGCACTCAACAATTATTTTAAAATTTCAAAAGTTTTTGTTCTATAATAAAACGTTTTAAACTAAATGCATCTTCCTTGGAATACTGTTTTAATTTGTAATAAATAGGATCTCCCACATATCCACAATATCAATAATAGTCCTCAATCATAGAAGCTAACCCTCAATCCCTCAGTAAGCAACTTTAACTCTGTTTGGTATGAGAGTTATTTTTATCCATTGAATAAATAATCAAGTAATAATTAAAGCTGAAGTGCCTGAGCTTTACCAGAGCATAACTCTGAAAGAAATACTGATATTATAACAAAACGTCCAGCAGAACAGATCACAAAAGTAACACCGCAAGCTCTTTAGCTGCAAGTACAAAACAACTTATGAAAATGTCGCCATCTGCAGGAAATGCAGGATAGACGCCCTGCTGAACACAAAAATAGACCTAAAAAAAAAAAAAAAAAAAAAAAAGACTTTCAATCTGTCACTCTGCTGCCCTGATAGAGATGTTACAAAAAGAGAGGTTATTAAAATGAATATTATATTATACTATATTCTATCCTGTTCTGTTCTTTTATATATCCGTGTCTTCCCCTAACTTTAACTCTTTTTTTCCTTTTAATTAGGTAAAGTTACATTTTAACATTCTTAAAAATCAGGAAAACAAATTTGTAGGATTACAATCTAATCATTTTATGTTGCAATTGAGGAATGACACTTATATTTGTTTGCGTCTAATAATACTATTATTTGTAACATTTGCTAGTGTAAGACTCACAGCCACATGTAGCAGTCGTCGGATGGCTTTGTTGTTCCCAGAGCCGCAGTACGCCATAGCCACTGTGTACATTCCCGACCGGCGCAGGATGGGGTCCTGTCGGGACAGTGAGATAAAACAGAAGCTCAAGGCATTGTCTGCACGGAAGACCAGAACATCAGAACACAGCAAGCCACACAGTTAATGTATTCACAGAATAAACATGGCGTTCTGGAAACAGTTAAGACTGCAAATAATTTATTCTGCCTGTTAGAGACAGAAATAGAATTATACAAAGTAACCTAGAAAATGTTGTGAAACTAGGGGTGTGTGTTATTGACAAAAAAAAAAAACTATCTCGATATGTTCTGGGATTTTATTGATAACGATAATTAGATGATATTTTGCTGAGTATTTTTAATACTCGCGTGACAAGCGCGTATGCGAATGACGTCATAGGCTATAATCGATTATGGTCTATTACTCAGGCATGTGATCAGCTAGAGACAAAAAAGAAGGAAAATCTGACCACGCCCCATCACTTATTAAAAATACATATTTTAGCACATTAAAAGATATATCTTATACTGTAAGAATACATACTATTGTCCTGTAAAAAAATAAAAAGCAGCACTTAATAATCATGATAACAATGTAATATATTATAATAAAGTACTATAATATATTATAGTAAAGTATACAGCATATAGAATTGTTATTATTATTAAAGTACCTGCCAAAAGTTTGGAAACATTACAATTAATGATTCTGAAATAAATATCTTCTGCTCATCAATGCTGAATTTATTTGATTAAAAAAAAAAAAAAAAGCAATATTGTGAAATATAATTACAAATTAACCAAAAAATTCAATTTTAATATATTATAGAATGTAATGTTATTCCTGTGATGCATAGCAGAATTTTCTTCATTACTCCAGCTTTCAGTGTCGCATGATCTTTTAGAAATCATTACAATTTATTTGACTCAAGAAACATTTCTGATTATTATCAATGTTGAAAACAATTTTGCTGCTTTATATTTTGTGTGGAAATGGTGATACACTATTTTTCAGGATATTTTGATAAATATAAAGTTTAATGAACAGCATTTATTTGCATTTATCAAATATATTAATTAAATTTGTTAATGCATTTATTAAATAGAAATCATTTTAAATGTCTTCTCACTTTATCACTTTCATGCATGAATAAAATTATTAATTTCTCTCTCTTTTTAAAATTTTATACAAATGTTTGAGTGGTATCATTGTTTCCACAAAAATATTCAGCAGCAAAGCTGTTTTTAACATTGATAATAATAAGAAATGTTTCTTGAGCAGCAAATCAGCATATTAGAATGATTTCTGAAGGATCACGTGACACTGAAACTTCTCTTTGTAAACAACTATAGATTTATACACGTTTCTAATGACGAATGTTGCTTCCTAAATGCAAATTAAAGCGTGGAACCAATCGCAGCACAGCTAGCACTAACAGTGAATCGAAACTAAAACAGTACTGTGACAGCAGACATGTAGCGCGTCAGACCACAGCCTGTTATATAATTACAACACAACCGTTGGGAGTTTTATGACAGCACTAGCAATCTCAAATTCTCACCGCCATTCATAAAAAAAAAATCGAGTAACACGCTTCAGCGCTGATTCTGGCGCTTTGAATCATTTGAATGCTTTTAACTGTCCTGCAGATGGCGCCACGAGCTCGTGCAGCGCTCTCTCTCAGGATCATTCCGTCCATGATGTTTTACGCCCGTTTCACACCGCAAGCGTGAGCGGCGCGTGAGCAGCAGGCGCCCATGTTTAACAAATGAGTGTATTCAGCAGGAGCAGCGCGTGAGCGTCAAGCATGAGCAGCGCTGCAGCGATCGTTTCGGCACCCAGTCTATTTTTGCTGCGCTGCTCACGCTCAAATAAAGTGACAGCACACTTTTGATGGACAAAATAAATATGATTTCACACAAAAACTGCTATAAACGCACAGAACAAGCATAAAATGCACAGAATACGCATGTCTAGTGTGTTTAACAAGAATTGTTGTCAAAAGAAAATTAAGAATCCAAAATATGTAGGCTACAGAAGATATAAACGTGTTTTTAATTATTCAGTTTGGGTGCAAGTATGGTGTACTGAACAAAAAGCCAGAAAATATGACAAACTTCTAGAGCTGATTCACGGCAGAATTTAATGTTTTTTGCTTTGGAGCCGCTGCGGCCGTCACGCTCTACAAACGCTTCCGGTGTGAATACTCTCGCGAGTTTGCAGCTGCAGCAACGCTGTAGTTACACTGACTTTCACGCTTGCGGTGTGAAACGGGCGTTAGAAAACAATCTTTTAGCAGTTTATTTAGGTAATAGCTCAAGGCCATTTGCGCGATTTCAATCACAATGCAGTAACCAACCAAACCCCCCTCCCCCTCCCAAAAAAAAAAAAAAAAAACCCCGGAACTACGCGAATCACATGGGTCGTCCCTCAGAGGTCGGAAAATACGGAAATCCGTATTTATACGGAAAAATCACATCCCTGATTACTGCATCGATGCAGAATCGTCCAAGTCTGCATCACGATGCAACGATTAATTTCGACACCCCTAATAGACAGCAAGGATCCTTACATGATCAAGGCTCAGAAATGTAGCAAGGAGATCGGTAAAATAATCCATGTGACATCAGTGGTTCAACCGTAATTTTACGAAGCTACGAGAATACTTTTTGTGTGCAAAGAAAACAAAAATAACGACTTTATTCAATTAGTCTCCTCCGCCTCACCCTATAGCGCCATTTTGGAGAGCGTCACATACACAGACGAATTGTTGAATAAAGTCATTATTTTTGTTTTCTTTGCACACAAAAAGTATTCTCGTAGCTTCGTAAAATTACGGTTGAACCACTGATGTCACATGGATTATTTTAACGATCTCCTTGCTACATTTCTGAACCTTGATCGTCAGAAAGCCGAGGGTCAGAAAGCTCTCAGAATTCATCAAAAATATCTTAATTTGTGTTCCAAAGATGAATGAAGGTCTTACAGGTTTGGAACGACATGAGGGTGAGTAATTAATGATAGAATTTATTTTTGGGTGAACTATCCCTTTAAGAACTACTTCTAAGAGCTGACTTCTAAGGTTTTTGATATTCTTCATATTCTGTGTGGTGGTCAGTTCACACTGATAGAAATGAATCTTTTCCAATAAGTTTAAATTGATTTTTACCTTTATAAAGCCATTTTTCTAAAAGTGTGCATTATCTTTTGAGTCAAATTCTTACATTTAATCAGTGAATTAGAATAATAAGACATTTGGGCTGTTACCAAGCAAATGAAATCAGTATCAATAATATTCATCTTAGCAATGTAGAGGAAACACAGAAGCTGCATCTGAAGAGGTGTTTAGATGTATTTACAACACTGTTTAATGCAGGACATGAATGCATTTAAACTGCAATTACAAATGCATAAATAATGTTTTGATATTTAAACATAAAACGATGAATACTGTTATTTGAAATTATTTAAGTAATAAAAAAAAAACGATACTTTAAATGTGAAGTTAAAAATGCCAGTAGGTGGCAGCAAGTCACTATTAATAAGCCAGTAGTTGCAATTGAACCGAATCATTTAAATGGTTGATTCATTCAGGAACGAAACACCGTCATGTTGCTCAGAGACGCAAAACAGCTTTGTTTGTAATTATTTTTGTCGTCAAAATAGCTCAAAAACAGGCAATATGGTGTCTAAAACGCAAGTCTCTTAATTACCTTCTTGTTTATTGAACCGTTGTAAAAAAAAATAATAATAATTACGTTTGTAATCATCATGTAGTCATTTGAAAAAAAAATAAAATAAATAAAAGCACTCTTTTGTGTGATATTGATTAACTATATGAAATTATATAAATGTATACATTTTCTTTCCCCATTGCTTGAATTTGTGATCATTCTAAAAGTTTTTATTAGACTGAATCATGCAGTGAAAAACACTCTAAATGCGCACGCGCACTAGTCTAGACTTCACGTAATGCAAGCATGGTGCTCTGTAGGGGTGTTTTGAATGGTTTTTGCAAAATACTCGATAATATCAAAATCGCACATCGTTAAAACAACAATTATGATATTATTGCAGACGATATATATCGCACACCCCTATACAAACCATTACATTTCTTATGAAAAGGATGCAATTAAGGGCATGTACAGAAATAGTTTTGACTTCAAATATATGTAAAAACTCAGTGCTCACCTTATCTCTACACAGACTCTCAATTAGAGTATCTGCCTCTTCCATCCTTCCGTACATCACCATTGCGATGCCGACAGCCAGTCCACGCAGGATCTTTTCATGCTGGGTTTCCTGAGCATAGCCCACCATGTCCTCAATGGCCTGGGCTGACTTTGAGCCCAACATTACCAGGCCCAGAGCAAGACCAGCCGCCTCTCCTGTGACAACACCAATTAACAAGATGACAGTGAGCTTAACGTAGAATTACAGACCTAATGTTGCCCATTTAAACCTGATTGTTCTGGGTGGTTGCCCAAGATCTGACCAATAGTAACAGCGATGCTTGCCTTCATGATAACTACTGATAAAGATGAACTTTTTTTAAATGAAGGTGCCAAAATAAGATGAAAATGCTGCACATGCCTGTTACTGCGTCATCTTGATAGAGGTTTGATTTGAGCAGGTCATAGACGTCTTGGCGAGCAGTGCCCAGGGCAGCTAACCCGAGACCCAGAGCGCCACCGTGTCGAACAATCTGCAAATAAAAATTGATGGAGAGAGTTATTCCTGTTTTCTGGAATTGCAGTGCCGAGTAACTTTATTTGAGTGTGATTATGCACATACATCGTTACTGGCACTCTTCAGCTGGCTCAGAAGGTAGTCAATGATGTCCCCTCCGTGGTTAGCATGGATCAGTCCGAGAGCGTATAGCCCTCCTCCTTCCTGATAGGCTGATCCAGGTGAGGTGTCTTTGGGCAGGTAAGTCGCCATTAACTGTAGTGCTTCCTTTTCATGGCCCTGGACACAACACCAAAAAACATATATATATATATATATATATATTTTTTTTTTTTTTTTTTTTTTAAGTGTTACAATTAGTCATTACTAATTATGATTACAAATGCTAAAATATTTTTCTCACCACAAAAACAACTCAAGCAGTTATCTAAATACACAAATTTAGATTTAAAAAACATACTAGAAAAATGAAAACCTCACATCTTACATCTAAAACCAGAAAATACACACACACAAAACAAACAAAAGCAAACAAAACACACATTTATCTAAAACAAAAAGCAAACAAACATGTAAGACAAGAAACATGCATCTAAAAAACAAAAGCAATCAAACATGTAAAACAAATACATTTACAAGCAAACACGCTTGTAAAACAACAAATATACAACCAAAACAAAAACTGATCTTAAAAATCGAACAAACTCAAACAAACATAAAACAAAAGCAAACATGTAAAAGAAAAATCTAAATAAAAGCAAACAAACATCTAAACCAAACAAAAGCAAACAAACAACTGAAACAAACCAAAGCAAGCAAAATCAAACAAAAGCAAACACCTGAAACAAACTAAAGCAAACAAACACCTTAAACGCGAACAAATGCAAACAAACATGCAAAACAAAAAAGCAAACAATCACCAAACTGCTCCCTTTTTGTGGAAAGTGTCTTGAACATAATAATAATGCTAACCCTGTGAATGACACCAAGACTGGCTGTTGCTGTGAATTTAGCCCAGTTAGTTGCTCTTGCCAGCCACTCCAAATTCTCTCTGTAAAATACAAAGGTGACAATTATCATAATCTGTTTTCTTGTTATCAGTATCATTATGGCTTAGTGAGACTAAAGCCGCTTTTCCACCGCAGGAACTTTGGGACTTTGGGATGGTACTCGGTGTGTTTCCACAGCAGGAACCAGGATATAAATAAAGTTCAGGGTAAAAATTTGCCCCTCAGAAAGTGGGTCCGGAACTTTCGGTGGGACTTGGGCACTGAGCATGCTGATTGGTTGAGTTCACGCAGCATTGTATTTCAACCACCATATATTCACATAATTTTCAAAATATTACTGTTATTATGTCATGAAATGTAGTTTTAAAAGCATTTCAGGCGAGAATGTAGTTGTTGAAAACTCAAATCTGCAGTTTATTTATAAAGACAGCCCTATTCTTCTCAGTACTTTAGACCACGATGGAAACGCAGACAGCAATAGATCTGCGGGAAAAAAGTTCCTGGGACAAATTGTTCCAGGTAATCTCAGGTGGAAAAGCGGCTTAAGCATGTGAATGTGCTTTACCGTAGAAACTGGTCACTAGTTGTTCCCGTGTGCATGAATGAGTTTGCTATGACCGTCGCTGTGTGACACACCGAATTTCGCACCGCATCCTGAAATATGTCAGGAACAAAAGAATTAGCTAACGAATTGGAGTACACCAACATCTAGGATTTGATTTATATATTAAATTTACTTGAGCTGATATCAAAGATCATTAGAGGCTTTAATCAGTTCAAGAGCTGGATTTTTACCTTTGTGTTTTTGAGAATCATCAGGTCTGTGTTGTTGTTTCGAATGAGGAACTGAAGGTGCAGCTCAATGGCCATTTCACCACTTAGTATTTTGATCATTTTTGAGTTCTGGTCTTTCGGCTCACTCTTCTATTTTAAGAAAATACAATTTAAACATTTATGTACAAGACTGATATCAGATGAGCTAAAATACTTTAAGTGATGACTCACCACATCTGCAGCTTTTCCAGCTGGAGAACTGCCAGCTTTGTCCTCCGTCTCCATGGCATCACTGAAACAATAACAACATATTCAATTTACGTTCCAAATCATCTTATTAAAATTTCTTAGATTTCAACATTTTTGTTAAAATAACCTATAATAAAATAATGTATAAATAATATAGAATAAGATAGAATATATATGCAGATAAATATGAATAAAATTAATGACATTATACATTTTAAAGGGTTAGTTCACCAAAAATAAAAATGATTTGATTAACTGACATCAGTGTGATGTGACAATAGGCTCAAGAGGTGATAATAGTACTTCTGTAATTTCACACACACTTCGCTAAAAAAAACACATATGACAGCTGGCCTGAAGCAATTGTTCATAGTTTAAAAAAAATAATAAAAATAAAATTCTACACATCTATTGGTTTGCATCAGAAAACACTAATTATTATGGACTACTGTCATGATGGCTGTATGTGCTTTTTTGAAGCTTCAAAACTCTGGCACCCATTCACTTGCATTATACAGACTGAAAGATATGATTTTTCTCAACTCATTTATCAATTCGTTTGAAACACCAATATGGAAGCAGTAACATGCCTACCTGTCTTTCTCTTGGGTGGGCACAGTGCCGGTGTTGGTGGATCCGGGCACCGCAGGGATGGGTGTGCCTACGGTCCGCAGGTTCTGAATGACAGAGGACAGGAACTGCTGGCTGGCGCTCTCATACAGGTCAAAGCAGATCTGATAGGCCATCAGGAGGTTATCCTCTTTGACAAGCTTCTCCAATATATCGCTCACAGCTTGAGGGTCGTCGAGGAAAATCAGACACTAAGATGAAAAACAACAAAGTGAGAAAGGAATCTCTGAACGCACAGCAGGAGAAAGATCAACCCACTCAGGACAGGTCACCTGGCAAACGTTAATGAAGTCAGGCTTCTCCAGGTTCATGTACAGCTTGACGAGAACTCTGAGAACGTCGTTACGAAACTTCTTGTTCTGCATGAGGGACATGCAGATCTTCAGGCTGTAGGCCAGCAAACCACCAATGTCGTTCTGTAGGAAAACCAAACAAGGTCTGAAACATGGTTCTTAAAGGGAATGAACATTCTGTCATTATTACTCACCCTCATGTCTATGGGGGGGTCAGAGAACTCTCGAATGCATCAAAAGTATCTTAATTTGTGTTCAGAAGATGAACGAAGGTCTTACGGGTTATTTACGAGTAATTAATGACAGATTTTTCATTTTTGGGTGAACTGAACCCTTTAAGATTAATATTCAATTTATGACTCCGCAGATAAATAACATACAGATTCCAGGATGGTTTTCTTGAAGATGTCCAAGCGCCGGGTCTCCAGCGCGATGCCGATGGCTTGTTTGTACATGTGATCTCCTAAGCAGCGCTGGAACATCTTGTTGACGATTCCCTCCAGACGAGGATCAATGCTTTTCTTCTCCTCATCCTCTGGCAGCTCGGCGTTCTCGACACGCAGTTTGGTGTAATGATCGATACACTTGGCTGATGACCAAAAAGACAATATATTGACAAGATATATGTTTTTGAAAGAAGTCTCTTGTGCTCTCCAAGTCTGCATTTATCAGGGGTGCAACAGATCGTAGATGATCTATGATCCGTACAAAACCAGGCCCCACGGTTCGGCAAGCATGTGATTCACGGATTAACTGTTAAGTTTAACCATCATAGAGTGAAAGTTTATCATTTGCTGGTGTTTTGTCTTGCCAATTTACACATTCAAGCAATTTTAAACCATATTTTAAACCAATATTTTGCTCGATGCGCCCTTTTGTGGCCTCAGGAGAGAAACCAAAAGCTTTTTTCCCCCTTAACAGAAATTATGCCTTTTAAATTCTAATATAGATAATTAATTATGAATTAATTGATTATTAATTATTGATAATAGTTTAGTACAAAATTCAAATTTAGTTTTTCAGCCATTTTGACAGCCCTAACACTCATTTAGCATCACATCAAAGGCAAATAGAAATAACAATCACTGCCGCTACCTTGTCCACACTGGATACAGTATACAGATCCGCGTTCACTTTAAAACAAAGTTGGTTATGTCTTAAGTAAATGTAAACAGCCGAGAAAGAAACCGGATGCGTGTTAGTATTAGGTCCGTGCATTTGGTCTTAAAGAGACAGCAGCCTATAAATACCTGCTTCTATCTGCTAATCAAACAACACCACAGCTTTAACAAAGATTATGCAGTGAGCACTGTTGTGCTATTTTACACTTAATTATTACATTTCTGCACTTGAATACTACCATTAATTACTTCATTTGTAACTGTGTTATGTTGTATTCATCTATGCCTGTAATTATAGTAATTCGTAATAATTAGTTATTATTCAATGTAATTATTAATAATGAGTAATTATTCTTGTTTTACTACTGACTTTATTAGTTAAGCTAGTAGTTTTTGCAGTGGTATCAGAAGTATTTAAAGTAAGTTTGCAGTAATAAATGAAGATTTTTTTTTTTTTTTTGCTGATCCAAAAAACGATCCGATCCGTGACTCAGAATCCGTAATATGATCCGAACCGTGAGTTTTGTGATCCGTTGCACCACTAGCGGTTCTGTGATCAAAAATACAGTAAACAGTAATACTGTGAAATATTCTAACAAATTCAAGTTTTCTATGTGACTGCGGGTGGGCAATATGGCAAAAATATCATATAGCAATATCACGATTTTATCACGATTCTTTGACATGTTGGTTTTACTATTTTGCTAGTTGTCTGAGCATTACAGCCAAACTAATTTCCCTATTGTAAAAAAAAAAAAAAAATAGCCTTTTTAAAATAACATAATATAAAAAAAAGAATAGTGGATATTTAGGCCAAATTAGCCAAAGATAAAACATTATATTATTATAAAAATGTTATTATTATAAAATCTTATTAATGCAAATCTTATTATCTTATTAAAATCGTATTATTTTATCTTTGTTATTAAAAAATAAGAACAAAGATACACATTACAAATACACATAATATACAAATAAAACAAACAGTGCTTTATTTTCAGGTACAATAGGTGTATTTAGCATTCAAGAAATTGAATGAACAAATATAAAAATGAATGCTTGCAGGTCTTAAAGGGACAGAACTAAACATGCTGATGACTGTCATTAAAGGGATAGTTCACCCTAAAATGTAATATCTGTCATTATTTACTCACTCACACGTTGTCCCAAACCTGTATTAATTTATTTCTTTTGCTGAACACAAAAGAAGATGTTTTGAAGAATGTGGAAAACCAAACAGTTGCTGGACAACATGTGAGTGAGTAAATAATGACAGATATTACATTTTAGGGTGAACTATCCCTTTAATGACAGTCATCAGCATGTTTAGTTCTGTCCCTTTAAGACCTGCACGCATCTAATATACAGGCACGCATCCGTATTTCTCAACTGTTTACTTTCATTTTAGACATAACCAATTGAGTCTGTGTGTAAACCTTGTGTGTTTTGACAGTATCAGCGCTAAAGATAACTTAGTCCAGTAATCAGGTGCTGTTTGACAGTGTGCACACATGCTTCAAGTGTATGCGCTCAGAAAAAGCGCACATCAGAACAGCACGTGAATGAAATGTTTAACCGGCAAGGCTTTAAAACACATGCAAATGTACATATGTGATTGTGACTAAGTGCAGTGTCCCCTGAGAGTAACTCTACTACAGAGTTAACATTTGATGTGAATGGATGTGGTGTTGTACAGTATCTTGAGACGGAGGCGTCAGAACTGCAGCTGATAGCATGTTTGCTGTAGCAAGATACTACGATATTTCTTCAAAAGCAGATTCATCATATCGCACACCCCTAATGTGACTATACGATAAAATGTTATTAATTCCTGTGATCAAAGCTGAATTTTCAGCATCATTACTCCAGACTTCAGTGTCACATGATCCTTCAGAAACCATTCTAATAAACTGATTTACTGCTTAAGAAACATTTCTGATTATTATCAATGTTGAAAACAGCTGCTTAATATTTTTTAAGCTTCTTTAATGAGTAGAAAGCTCAAAAGAACCACATTTAAAACGCAAATCTTTTGTAACAAATGTCTTTACTGTCAGATTTGATCAATTTAATGCACCCTTGCTAAATTGAAGTATTAATTGCTTTCAAATTAATTTCAGAGACAGCTCTTCACTTACCAATAATAGTCTCCACATATTCTGAATTGTCACTGACGTTGAAGAGATCTCCAGCGCCCAGTGCGTAGTTTAAAGACTCCTCAAAAGCACCGAGGTGGTAAAACACTTTAGAAGCCACCAGTGCAGCAAACTCTCTGCTACAAAACGTCTCATCCTCATACAGGACCTCGCTGACAGAGAAAAACATAGTTCATCACTTCACTGGTTTCCAAACATTCATATTAAAATTGTTAATCACTTTTACACTACAATAGTATTATTGTAATGGTAATATATTTCTTCTTTTTTTTATCCTTTAACAATATTTTTTTATTATTATTATTATGATTATTAATTACTATTTTTTTACACTTTAATATTATTATTAGCAATTACACATTTGTTACACTATTGCATTATTGAAATAATATTTCTTATTTTAGCTTTATGATTTGAAAAATAAAATGAAAATCATTTAGAATGACAAATTATCATCAATAAAATTATAAAAGTAAATCAATAAAGAAACATAATACTTTTGCAATAATACTACTGTACTGTAAAAAGACAAGCAATTAATAAGAATTATTACTATTCACAATAGTATTTTTGATTTAAATTAATTATATTTGTTAATAATAATAATAATAATAATAATAATAATTAGTAATAAATATATTACTATTCCAATAATGCCATTTTTTTCCGGCATAAAAACATTCATTTAATTTATCTTTTAATGAATGAAAATTAAACAAATCGTTAATATTACAATTAAAACATTGGAGACATAATGTATGATTATTCCTTAAAAATAAGGTTTTAATAGTTTTAGTAGCCCATTACGTACGTTCTACTGAACAATAGTAATATATTTCTGCCTCAATGTCTTCAAATGAAACCGAACTTTTATTTTGACGGGTTGCCATGAATAACTTTACATTTCTTTACAGTTCTGCAGATGTTGTTCATGTATTTATGTCCTCATTTAGTGAGATGGCAGACGCTTCTGTATGAGTAGTAAACAAACCCGCACGTCTGTGCCACACATTAACACAGAGACAGGCAGAAGTCATATTTAAATAGTCGTTTTGCGGCTTAATATTTACAAATACGAGTGGGAGTGTTTTTACTTGTGTGTGCAAAACCGGGGAACTCCGCTGTGCTACAGAGATCGCGACCATGTAGCAGAAATGACATAAATAAGATAAATAACATAAGGCTATTTATTTGTTTAAAGGGGGGGTACAAAAATAAGTTTTTTGAAAAATCTCACTTCCGGATATTTTTTTCGATCGTTGTTCTTGATTCCAGTAGGCAGAACGGGCCTCGCTCGGGATTCTCTAAAGAAGTGTGTTTTTGGTTGTGAGGGAAAGATAACCTTGTTCAGCTTCCCAAAACAACCCACCGTTACGTGAACAAGTGTTTTGTTGACGAACGTTTTATAAACAAGGCCCAATTCGACGCTGGATTTGCACATCGTAAGCGCCGCCCACACGGCACGCCTATCTTTCTTTTATAAATATGATAAAACTAAAGACTTTTTGGAGATATGAAGGATGCAAGATTAACATGAACGTTAGGTCCCCTTTAATGAACAAGGTCTACTTAATATCAAAATATCTTCATGGAACATGATCTTTACTTAATATCCTAATGATTTTTGGCATAAAAGAAAAATCAATAATTTTGACCCACACAATGTATTTTTGGCTATTGCTACAAATATACCCCAGAGACATAAAGCCCTATTCTGATGGTAATTGTTTCTCAGGGGGACGTAAGTGATTTTCACCATATACAGGGGGTAGTTGGTGATTTAATTGCCGTCCGAATCCAGGATGTCGGTGTTTATCTCTCACCACCCCCGTGAAAATCCCCGGCTGAATTATCTAATGTTTTTGACAAACACCGAGGTCGTGTAGTAATTTAATTGCCGTCCGAATCCACATCTCTGAGTTTACGAGAAGAAATCGATTCAAAATTCAGTGTTTAAACCCTTTTTGAGCACTCCCGAACACCGTAAGGTAACGTTGTACTTCGGTATATTTGCATACATATTTATTTCTGAAATGCCGGAAAGTATTTAAAAGAATAACTGCTCCACCACAGCGTCTGGGAGCAGAAAGAGAAGAAAAGCACGTACACATTCGAAATGGGTCTTTATTATGGCAGAAGCAGGTATGCAATACAATTTAAAATGTGTATTATAAACAGATAAATAATGCGTCTAATTATATAAAACTATAGCGTGTCTATTTTCTATTTTCCTATTTTTAAACAGGAGATTTAAATAATCAAATAATAAATAGGATTATATATTATGAAATATGCTTGGAATAATAAGAATACATTTTACATAAGTATTTTTAAATACATTTTACACAATAAGAATAAATTTGTAAATAAAATAAATTTTATTCAGACAATCATGTGACTGGCCAGAACTCGCTCCTCCACTGTGAATAAATCTCCATCCGAATCCATGAGTTTTATCACTGAGGTGATATGTAAATTTATTATTACAGACGTACATATGAGAAACAATTACCGTCCGAATCGGCTTAAGACTGGTTTTGTGGTCCAGGGTAACATATGGACGTAACGTATACATATACATATATACATACATACATATACACATATACACATATACACACACACACATATATATGTGTCAGTGTGTGTGTGTGTGTGTGTGTGTGTGTGTGTGTGTATATATATATATATATATATATATATAAGTGGTGTCAAAATTAGCGAGTTAACGCATGCGATGAATGTTTAACGTTAAAAATATTTAACGCAATTAACGCAGACTAGTGTTGGCCACCGCACTTACTATTTCTCTTGACAAGAAGTGCATTTATTCAGTCGCAGAACGTCTTTATGACCACATCAAACGGGAGACGTTTCAGACGCGCTCCAGCTTCACTTCAGCAGAGACGAAGTGGGTCAGAAAAGGTAAGAAGAGTTGAGAGAAAATATGATGCGTGTCAGATCTGCGTCACGTTCAGCAGCGGCAGCTCTTAAAGAAATAACAGCCAAAATAACCTAATAACCAGCTGCTGTAATGTCTGTAATGTACTGATAATAGTAATGGCAATTAACTGGTCTTAATTGTTAATCAAAGGACAAAGAAAAAAAGAGGAAAAAAGAACTTGGCTTTAAGGATTCATCTATATTTAATTTACAATTTAGTGTTTGATAACTTCAATTTCTGTATATCTCTGCTGAAGGGCACAGGTAAATATGACATTTATTATAATGGGTTTATGTGAAGATTGTTTTAAGTTCACTTAAATTAGAAGTTATTTAGTCTAATAAATGTTAAAATTGATAGCTCTCAATTTTACTGTAATGTTGAATGGCAATGGTTAAATATTTTTTTGGGGGGGGCAATCGGTCTCAATCAGACATCAGTGATTGGTATCAGTGATACTGGCCTTCAGTCATAAAAAAAAGATGCCATTAAACAAATATTAAAAAATATATATATATACTGTCTTTGTTGTTTGTACATTAATTTGAAGATTGAATGTGAAATTATTGCAATATAAAGGTATATTTAAAAACTTTAATGTTAGGTGGGATTAATCGCGATTAATTAGTTGTTTTTTTTATCGGTTGACAGCACTAATATATATATATATGTGTGTGTGTGTGTGTGTGTGTGTGTGTGTGTGTGTGTGTGTGTAAAATCAATTTAAACAACATTTAAATGAGTCCATGGCAATTTTTATGTGCAATTATCTTCTAAAACAATCGATGCTACTTACATTTTGTCTACAGACTCTGAAATCTCAGCCCAAAAGTCATTGACAATGGAGTTTAGTTTATGTAGAGCAAACTCCTTTAAAAGAAAAACAAAAGATTGTTAACGAGCACCTCAATACAATAAGCACTGATGTATCTGACAGAGCTCTTCTGTACCTTGAGCTGCGGCTCGTCTTCATCCAGGAGGGAAATGATACCAGCTACAAAACAGCGAAAACCCATCAGTACAGTGAATACAGTCTTCTCTTGCTTTACCTGTCTATCCATCTCTCCGTCAGTTATATCAGTCTCTTTCCATGTTGTTTAATAACAGTGACATGACAGATCTGCTATATAACAACCTCAGACATCCGTTTCATTCACAAATAACATATGCTTGGCTTTTTGACATATTTATACAGTAAAAACGATACTGAGACACATATAACACATCAACTTTTTAATAAATCGCGCTAATTTCTTACTTTCGGTTGCCGATGTAAACAAACCAGTGAAGTCAGTCATTAGAAATGACATTAGCAAACAGTTACACTCTCACCACTGCATTTAGGCGCTAAAGTAGTACACGTAAGAGTATTTTTTATTAGCATAAAGCTCAAATAAAGAGCGTCGAGCTCGTTAAAGTCACAGCGGAGCCGTGTTAGCCGTTAGCTGTGTGACTCAGCTAAATCAAACGCGCTCTTAGCGTTCACTCACCGGCTGAAGTGATCATGTCTGTCTGTGACTGTCACCGGGTCTCCTCCAGTACAACGATTTCAACACACAAACAGTGAGAAGAAGAAGAAAGTCTATTTCACTCTCAATTAAACAGTGCGAGCGAGGAGCGATCGACTGCTATTAACTTACACAGCAGCAGCAGCGGCTCGAACTCATCTGACAATGAGCGCCTGTGCGGGACGCGCCGGAACTCTGCCTGAAGATAGCACATGCTGTTTAGTGTAAAATCATTTACTGCGGAATACACGGACGTGGAATCTAGCAGATTTTATAAAAGTGTTCTTTAAAGGGTAATGGCAATTATTTTTAAATTTATATTTTAGTTGGGCAAGATAAAAAAATAACTCTTTCCAGACAGGCTTTGAAGCGGTCAACCCTACAGAGGCTCTTCTTCTCTGCAGTTCGGAGAAGAGCATTTGAAAATATCTGCCACTCGGTGGACAAACATGGATGGAGCAAATTTATTTCTGTTTTTTTTTATTTTGAAAATAAAATAAAAACATAAATAATATAAATAAAACATAACATAGCATAAAATTAAATAACTAAATAAAATAAATTAATACAATTTAAATAAAATAACAAAATAAAAAAAAATAATTAACAAAATAAGATAACATAACATAAAATAAAATAGCATAAAATAAATTAACAAAATAACATAAAATAAAATAGTTAAATTAAATTAAATAACATAACAACATAACATAAAATCATAACTTAAAATAACAAAATAATATAAAAACATGGAACTAATTTATTTCTGTTTTTAAATCTCAAATAAAATAAAAATGAATGAATGCATGAATGAATGGCAACTTCTTATCTCACAATTCGGACCATTTTCTCTTAATTCTATAATATCTATCGTGCCGGAAAGCTTCCATTATAAAATAAAAAATGTCAGCCTACATTTATTGTGTTGATTTTAGTCATTTTAATAGTTTAATAACATTGTTTTAATTTAACTTTCCCCCGTCCCCTGGTTGAGAACTGCTGTTTTAAAGTATTCTAGGCCTAGTTTTTTACGAAGTGAAAAACCTCTCCAAACGATTCAGTGCGTGAGTGATCAGTTCGAATCATTCAGAATGAATCATGAACCGAAAAGAACCGACTCAACTGAATCATTCAGAATGAATCATGAACCGAAAAGAACCGACTCAACTGAATCATTCGTTTCCAAAAACACTGATTCAGTAGTTCAGATTGTAAACAGCCTGCAGACAATTCCAAAGATTTTGTTTTAGCCTATTCTGTGGCCACGAAAAAGACGACAAACGCTGACGCAAATGAAAACAGTCAAAGACGTACGTCCAGTGCATATTTACATCGAAAATCTATGAAAAAGTACAGCAGAGGAACGCAAAAATGCGTACGACGTAGCCTAATGTAAACTCTTCCGTTTTCATTCATTCAACAGCATGTCTTGTATAGCACTGAAAACGTTTTGAACAGCTAAAATTAATTACATTTCTTGTTTTCTTCAGAATCACGTGAAGGAATTGGGCTTTAAGTACAAAATACCTCATTTATTGGCCAGTCGATGCAACAACTTGTTTCTTTTATTTAAAAACAACAGTTGATACAGTAGTCAATCACAGTGTTCAGGAATTGTCACATTAGATCATTTAATACTAATAAACTCTGTATGCTACTATGATAGTAGTGATATATCCTTCTGAGATAACAAAAAAGCATCATGTATAATGCTCTAGCAGCCATTCATTGCCTTCATTTCTCCAAATCTCCCTGACTGGTAAGTCATAGTGCAAGAGTATATGACCTGTGTAGCACACAGGCACACAGTTTGAGGCTTGTTTTTCATCAATTTTGGTCTATTTGCAAAGCCGGCACGGCGTCAATCTGTTGTGGGCCCCATCTGCAGTGGTATTCCTTCCTCGGTCGCATTTGAATTGGCTGGAAGAGTTAAGATTGCACGATTAGTTGATAGTGAAACAACAGGTTTCAATCTGAATGCAAATTAACATCCTCATACCTTGCTGCCAACTATTGGTGTTTATGTCAGCCTGTCCTCTGTGTGTCTTTCTGAAAATTCCCGGGAAACATTTCAGTGGCCAAAACAAACTGCTTTTACCGCCAACGGCGCTATCTGCAACATAAAGAGCCATTGAGAAAGGACACATTAATCGCATTATTTCTTTCTTCTAGGGGCCTCCATTCATTATAGTCCCCCAAATCATGTGATTCAACCAGAGTTGTGACCTACATAGTAAACCAAAAGCTGAAAAGATGCTCGATGGGCAGCACACTCGGGTTTGAGACTATCCTGCCACAAACCACTGTCTAGATAAACAGCTCACTGTATTTGTAGGCTTTTATGCCCAAAAACGCTGTATAGGTAGGAAATGTGATATGTTTTCAGATTGTAATGGCCAAAATGTTGTCTAGTTAGATAGTTCACTAGGTCATATTAGACTCAAAAGACTACGATGACCAACAATTGCATGATGGGAGTATCATTTTTGTGATGCTCTCATGGAAAATGATAAATATTTTACGTTTTGCAGTTTCGCTTGTTAAACAGACCTTATTTCAGGCATTTAACCAAAAACCCATTTTAAAACTAATAGACTTTGGGACAACATGCTGTCTAAATGTCCAAAATGCTGTCTAGGTAGGCAACTTGCAGGGGTTTTTTTTTTGGCAATGATGCCCCACAATGCTGTCAAAGTAGGTTGCTCAGTAGTTTTGAGAAGATAATTGTCAAAAATGCTGTCTAGCTGGGCAGTTCTCTAGTTTTTGAGAAAACAAGCCCGTCCAGACCATATGCCTAGGTAGACTGGTCACTATGGTGACCAAAGTCTAACTAGTTTCTAAACCCAGAAACTATGCACAAAAATGCTATCTAGGTCCGGAGTTCACATGACAATCTCATGCGGAGACGTAAATGTGTGCATTGTGATTCGTACGTAAACATATAATTTTTAGGGAAAAGACGCATGAAGGTCAACCCCTAAAGCTAACCATCAGTGGGGCATTAGCAGATCATACGAAAATAAACGATGGATTCTCATGTTTTTCAGTGCAAAAAATGCATTCTGTGTAAATGGCCCCTCATGCGTGAGATGCTTCGAAAGACGCAAGCGAAGCGGTCAAACGTGTTTGTTTAGTATGTGTGTATATGAAAAACAATGGAAAAGCTGTGCAGTGAAATGCAAAAACATTTTTGCTATTAAAAGCGCAAGTTGCGGAATAGTATAATTTTTTTTAAAGGCCCATTCACACCAAAGATGATAACTATAATGATAATAAAGGTTTAATCATCATTCTAAATCTATGAGAATAGGGAAGTTCACTCTACAGCTATACGGATAACGACAGATGAACGATATCGTTGTTATTACTTTCAGGACGATTTTTTTCCAGCTAATGAATGACAAACACTGACAGCCAATCAGAATTCACTGACTTTGAAGAGCTCAAACATTTAAAGTGGTAGACGACAGCAGGACACGCTTATAATACACAGAACAATTTTGTGCGTTGATGTGGACGCTAACATAATTATTATTTTTATAGTTATCGTTCTTGGTGTGAACAGGCATTAAGTCTAAAGGCTCATTTATTTAAAAGTTAGTTTGTTAATTCCAATGGTCAAATGCATGAGTCAATTACATATTTAAATAGAAAAACAATGGAAAACAGGGCAGTGGAATGCAAAAACGTGAGGCGAAGAGCAGTGGAATGAAAAAAAAAAACGTTTTAAAATTGTAAAAAATTGAACTTCTTAACTTTGGCACCACATTTTTAGAATAGCTGTGTCATGTGAGAGATACCGCAAAGCATGAAATAGTTACGAATCGCCAGGAGAATGTGTTGGGGTTTTGCGATTATGCAAATTCATGCAGAATCGCCAATCATAAAATAATTGCGTTTTCGGGTTTTTAAAAGTGTTTTAAGAGTGTCACGCGCAAGACTCTGAAAAACATAAAATACTTATGAATTTCTATGAGCGAGGTTTAGAGTCTATGCAACACACTCTTATGGCAATTCGTAACTTTTACCTTTTGGCGAATTGGTAGCTAATGAGTACAATTTCATTCATACAATTTCGTACGATCTGCTAAAGCCCCACTGATGGTTAGGTTTAGGGGTGGACCTTCGTGGACACATTTCTTCAATGTGAACAACATACTCTTCACAGAAATTGATACATAACTATTTTACATTTGCAGCGTCAGCAATTTTGTGAAATCGGAAGCTAATTTGTACAATCCCATTCGTATGTTTTCATACAATCTGCTTATACCCCACTAAAAGTTACATGTAATGGTGGTCCTTCGTAATTACTTTTTTTTTTCTAAAAATTACAGTTCCGTACAAATCACAGCATGCAAAATCATACAAAATTGCCCAATCGTAAAATAGTTGCATTTTCTAAATAGATCTGTTTTTTAGCAATGTAGAGTTAAATAGCGTAAAATAGTAAACAATTTGTAACCATTTTACATTTTGGCGAAATGATTTGTACAATTCGTATGTTTTCGTGCAATCTCATTGTGCCCCACTGACAGTTAGGTTCAAAGGAGGGGTTAGAGGTGATCCTTCGCGTTTACTTTTTTCTCAAAAATGTTTCTTAATATAGCACAATTCCTTAGGACTGCACGATAAATCTAAATGAAATCGCAAACGCAATTAGACAGAAGCTGCGATTGTCATGCATATCTTTCAGTGAAGCACGGTTCTGTGATCAGTAGTAAATCTCCATCCGAAGGCCAGAGGGCGCTCTCGAGCTGAAACCCCAGGAAATTCCTACAGCGGTAGCTGAATAAACAGAAGATTTAACTCCTTTCATTGATTCAGTGTGACTAATAAACACATGACTACGACAATATATGGTTTATCTGAGTTTGTCTTATTATAATTTTCATTATAATAAAGTATATCTATAATGCAATGCTAATCGACATAGCCTTTACCACTACTTAGAATAATAAGAAATATGTTGCGTGCCTTATTCGGTGTAAGAAGCCACATCATCTCATAGAAGGATTTATTTCAAACACTCGACTGACGTTATGAAGTTAGTTTGGAGTAAAAATATGTTATTAAATGTGGTATTTCCACATGCTTTCAGATGGAGCAGCATTTACTACACAGAGCCGTAATTCACTGAGAAGTTACGCAAACTGCTGTCATTATCGCAAACGATTTCTTCCATTTCATAATCGTGCGATTATATCAGTCTGCGATTTTTTTCACGTAGCTTGTCAGTGAACTACAGCTCTATGTAGTAATTGCTGCTCCATCTAAAAACACCGGCTTTAAAAAACGCCGGCTTTACTGACAAGATGCCATGATGATCGTGCAGCCCTACGCATTTGTGTGAAATCGCCATAGCATAAAGCAGTTGTTTTTCTCATGAAATCGTGTTGGACTGTGATGCCCAAACATGCTGTCACAGAACAGGAGTCCACTGGGTTGAATCTCTGACCTGCAGACATTGAGCACTTCACAGCCTTGCAGGTGTTCCACCTCTCTGATCTCCTGCAAGACATTGAGCCGGGGACTTTGTGACACAGCCTAACGTCCGGTCCATATGGCCACCTGTGGGGGGTGGTTAATGAACACAGAAGACATCGCAGCGATTTGTGACGATAACCAGAAACTCCACTGAGTCGCGACTCTCTGGCCTGTGGGGGGTGGTTATTGATCAGAGTCGGTGTGAACGATCGTCCCAGCAGAGCCGGACGGAGCGCGTCCACTGAGTCTCTTTATCCGAGCTCTCACGTCCTTCAGAATCGCCCTCAAACACGCATAATTCTCTTTATGTGTGACACACATACCCAGCAGAGCCGGACGGAGCGCGTTTCTCTTTATCCGTTTGAAGATGAATCACGTGATCACGGAGCAATTAATGGCTCTCTGAATCGCCCTTTCAAACACGCCGATAATTCTCTTTATGTTTCGGCTTGACACATACTCATGCTCACGGTTTTGTTCTTGAAGATGAATATGATCACGATTTCTCGCTCGTGCAGCATTTAATGGCTCTCTGCTTTCCGCCGATGTTTCGGCTTGATGAAATTTTGTTCTGTTCTGGTTTCTCGCTCGTGCATGATCGATCTGTTCTGTGATCGTGTGCGATTGATCAGGGCTGCACGCGTTTGTTTGGATTTTGATTTCGCCGTTGCTGTTGCCAGTATAATCGCTGGTTTCTTCGTGTCCTCCGTTATTAAACATATCAGCGATGAAGTCCTGTAATACGCCGGTGTCTCCATCAGGTCCTCTCACAGCGCTGATTAAATGAATGTTACTTTTTCCACCGATTTGATGCAGAATTTGTTGGAATGGATCATCACGCTCGCTCTCTGCAGCCATTGCCGTCTTTACCGGACAGCTCGTTTATTTCTTTAGCAAAAGACAAAGTTGTCAACACACAAAACTTATTTGAAAAGCTCACTTGAGAGCATTTTAACGCCGAAATCTCGCTGTGAAAGTGGACGTGTCTCCGAATCGTGTGTGGGCGGGGTTTATTTACACAAGATTTACAAGCTCGCTGTGAAGGTGGAAGTGGTACGTGTCTTCTGATTGGCTGAGCACGTGTGTGGGCGGGGCTTGTGTACATATGATTGACAAGCTAGCCGTATGAGTTAAAGAGGTGAAGTTCCTCTGATTGGCCAAACACATCTATGGGCGGGGTTTACGAGACGATAGCGTTGAAGGTGAAATCTTTCATCTTTTTTATGATTTTTAAATACCTTTTTTATTGTCAAAGCTCCTCTTAATAGAATTTCACCAGTGATTTAAATTTAAATAGTAACTATACATACCAAAATAGAGGGCTATCGAAATCTCTGATGTCTTTTCATTGTTTTTTTTCTCTTTGATGATTGTTTTTCCTCAGTATTTTGAATCATATATAGCTTATACACAGTGTAAGGAGCCTGGATTATTTAGATAAGAATGGCATGGTTTTATTATTTGTATTTATTAAACTTAAATTGTGTTAAAATTAAAATTTTCCTTAATTAAAACTTAATATAAAATGTCAGCCTTCAAAATCTCTATATAGACATTTATATTTAAACAGATTTCTTCTGAATATTTAAAAAAAAAACTAGTTTTGTAATTAATGATAAAGGGAAGACTTGGGTAAACATTGCTCCTGACCTTTAACCAGCTCTGACTATTTGCATTCTACTAAAATGTCTTTTTTATCAAATAAAGTATGATGAAATGACTGTAATCATTCATTTAATCTGATCTGTAATGTTATCATGTTTACAATTCAATGTTCACCATGTCAAATCCATTAAAACATACTTAGTGATTTTTTTAATAAAAGTCAGACTTCTGTGTGTAATAACTCCATTATTCAACTGCTCAATAGCTGCTGTGAAATACATACATTATAAAGTTATAATAAATTATATAATATTTATTGAATTTAATGGCAGTCTTGTCTTCTTAAAACTCTTATCCACTAATTCTAAGTCAGAGCAGATTTTGTATATGACTAAAATATGATGGAAGTTAGTCATTTAAATTACAGCAGATTTTCAGTATATGAGGAAATTATTTTTGAAAACACTATAATCAATATCTGTCATCTAATCTTGATGAATTAGAAAAGATCAGAAAGAAGGATAGAAAAGAGGTTATGCTTAGAAATAAAGAAACTTGATACAATTTCAATTAATTTGGTTTTTAAAACACAAGCAGCATGTGACCAGAAAATGAACTGATACTTCAAATACCTTATCATAAGAGATAAGTGAGTTTATTTAGGTTTCTTGGAATTTCCCATCGCTGACTCTGGTTAATCTGCATTTTTTAACCTGCCAACCTGTAGTTCCACAAGCATTTAAACAATGAGAAGCATTTACCTGATCTTTTAAAGCTGCAGATTGTTACAAGTGTGACTTCACTACATAAATGAATGTCTTCCTAATAATAAGGGTTAAAGCTAGAAAGAAAAAAATACAAAGTGTTACAGCCCGGTTGAAAAAATGATGAGAAAGTGAATGTAAATAGGCTACAGCAGTATTCTTTTTATTTACATAAAACTCAGGAACTAGAAACAAGAATAGAATAAGGTCAAGCAATGAGAAGACAACTTGAAGAAAACTCAGCGCTTAAATGGACCGATCAAACTAATCCAACTAATAAAAGAAATGAACTGTAGTTATGAAAATAATCAAACCAAGGAAAATAACTGCAAACTTGGTCACAGAACAAAAACGTGATACAACCACCCAAAACCCAAACTTTATTAAATAAATGTATTTAAAATATTTCAAGTAGGCTACTCATTTTTGACCCATTGTCTTGAAATACTTCTAGTTATCTAGCTAGTATAACACTGTGTCTTCTTGCCGTAAAACAGCTTAAAGGCCTTTTCACACTGAACGCGAAAATTCGGCGCGATGCAAGCTTTTGAATCGAAACTATAGATGGGGCTATTCACACCAGGCGGGATCATGCGCAAAAAAAACAAGGGCTGAAACTGAAATCGCACCCTATACCCTCATTCACTATTCCCTACATTAGGCCACTCATACAGCACCTGAAGGAGTGAATGAAAACGAGTGAGTGAATTTGGACACTGAGTGCTGAAGGCCTACCGCTTTTGCATATAGTTTGTGCTTGCTGTTTAATAATCATTTGAAACTGGCTAACAGCTCCAGTAAACAATTTAATAATTAATTTATGAATTTCCACTACCAGTCAAAAGTTTTTGAACAGTAATATTTTTTTTAATGTGTTTAAATAAGTATTTTCTGCTCACCAAGCCTGCATTTATTTGATCAAATAAAAACAGAAAAATATATATATATATTTTTACTATTTATAATACTGTTTTCTATTTGAATGTATTTTAAAATGTAATTTATTCCTGTGATTTCAAAGCTGAATTTTTAGCATCCTTACTCCAGTCACATGATCCTTCAGAAATCATTCTGATTTGCTGCTCAAAATACATTTATTATTTTTATTAGGCTATGTTGAAAACAGCAGAGTAGAATTTTTTTCAGGTTTCTTTGACGAATAGAAAGTTCAGAAGAGCAGCATTTATCTGAAATATAACTTTTTTGTAACATTATAAATGTCTTTATCATCACTTGTGATCAATTTAAAGCATCCTTGCTAAATAAAAGTATTAATTTCTATACCCCCCCCCCCCCCCAAAAAAAAAAGAAAACAAAACACACATATATATTCTGACTCCAAGCTTTTGAATGGTATAGTGTATAATGTTACAAAGGCTTTTTATTTCAGATAAGCTAATCTTTGAATCTTTCTATTCATCAAAGAATCCATAAAAATATTTACTGTTTTAAATATTGATAATAATAATAATCATAAATATTTTTGAGCAGCAAATCAGAATATTAGAATGATTTCTGAAGGATCATGTGACACTGAAGACTGGAGTAATGATGCTGAAAATTCAGCTTTGATCACAGCAATAAATTACATTTTACAATATATTCAAATAGAAAGCAATTATTTTAAATAGTAAAAATATTTCACAATATTATTGCGTTTGCTGTATTTTGGGTCAAATAAATGCAGGCTTGGTGAGCAGAAGAGACTTCTTAAAAAAAAAAATAATAATAATAATAATCTTACTGTTCAAAAACTTTTGACTGGTTGTGTATGTCTGTGTTGTATTACGCTGTATTACTCCGTGGACGAGCACTTTGTAAAATGAATGGATGGATGATTCAGCTGCAGCCTACATCTTCTGGCGAGATGCAGGAATTAATTCGGTGCACGACTTTCACAGTGCATTATGGGTATTCTCTAACCGCTGAGCGTGCACTGGTTGTCAGTGTTGCCAAGTCTGTGGTTTTCCCGCGGAATTGGGCTACTTTAACACTCTTTCCGCTGGATGTTTTTCATGTCCACGGGTTGAGGCGAACCCAATAATGTGATATTTAGCCCCTGGAATGGGACTTTTACCAGGGGAATCCCGCCAAAAAATGTGTATTTTACTAGAATTTAGAAGGCCTCGCGCTCAGTGTGAAACGGCCTTTAGGCTGGCTACACTGGATGCAACAAAGCGAGCATTGCAAATCATTTGAACTTCATGTCAGTACATCATAAATAGAATGAGGCAACAGTTTACTGTCAGGGATTTCAAGTGTCGCATCCAGACAGCATCACTGATTACAGTATAGTAGTAGTCGCGCCGCTAGCATCTGGTGTAGACATTGCACAACTTTGAGATTTTGTATAGATGTGAGAGATTTGTTAAATTATTCACACTGAAGGGAGCAGAAATTATATAACATACACAAAATATTAAATATTACACAACACAGCTTAAGTGATTGTTGAGTTCAGAATGAAAAAGTGCATGACTTAAACTAAAAAGGTTTTAGTTTTTAATTGGTTCTTGTTATCACAGCTTATAGTCGAAATATATCTATAAAAATGAAATTTTATATGAAACATTTGTACGTCTGACTGGACACTTCATTCAGAGATTGTTTGTAGAGGATTGCAGTTTTCCATGTCAGATCCTTATCAACAATTTTCTTGATTTCTTCACAGTAATCCTGATGGTCCCACTACTGTTTGTGTGCTTGAAAAACTGCAAAGAAAATTGATAAGCACTGTAAGCATTATAGTTAAATTCAATTGGAAACATATTTGGCAGTATTTGGTAGCCATGATTTTTACTTAGACTTCATCCACCTCATTTTTCCCATAAGAGCAGTCACGGCCATTTGTACACTTAATGTGTCTGGCTTCCAATGTTATCCACTTGCAACTATTTTTAGCTGTACAAAACATCTCGTTTAGCTGCTTAATATTGCAAACTGGTGTATCTTACATATTACTTTAATATATTTATTGAATTATATACATACGGAGTCCCTAAATGGACATTAGCAAAAATATAAAAACATACAGACTTTCACGTGCGCATGAGAAACTTTAGTTTGCTCACGAGAAACTATTGCGTGCTCACGAGAAACTTTAATCCAGCTCCTTATTCATTTGTCATTTACTGAAAAGCCTTTATGTAATGAGACAATTTGTCCATATAGCGCTGCTCGCAATAAGCACTGTTAGAACTGAATGAAGGAACTCAGCATTTCTCCACAATCTCCAAAGATGCATTAAATCCAACAAAGTGATTTAATAAAGGATGTTTTGATCTTGTGAAGTAAGAATATTTTAACCCATTTTCCATACCAATATATATATACCTCAAAATGTGTTTTGAATGTCAGAATCAGAATCAGAAAGAGCTTTATTGCCAAGTGTGTTTACACACACAAATAAGTAGGGCTGCCCCCTAATAGTCGACTAACTGTTAGTCGACCAGAAGAGGCTTGGTCGACCAAAATTGTATTAGTCACTTAGTAGCAGAAAAAATACTTAAAAACAAGCAAAGTCACAAAGTGGACAGATTGTTAACGGCTGGTCTGTGTGGTAATACAGTACATCAGTTAGGACATCCAAACGCTCGCCTGTCATTCATCGACCTCAAATCTGGCTTATCATCTGAAATATGTAAGTATTAGCAACTTTACACGGCCACTCAATCTAATGTTAACCTAGAAAAATATGCGCTGTTCAAGTGTCTGTGTGGAGTATAGAAGCTGAACAGTAGCGCTCACTGCAGCAGTATTAATTTTGGCAGGCATTTTTGATTTAGTCTTAGTCTTTATCTTGAGACGAAAATGCTTAATAGTCTTAGTCACATTTTAGTCATTTGAGTCTTTCATAGTTTTAGTCTAGTTTTAAAAATTCATTGCATTTTTGTCAACTTTTAGTCATAACTTTTAGTCAAACTGCAGTTACCAACATTTATTTTGGTAGCTATTTTATATGTAGTATTCAAACAAAAATAGTCATTAATTCTTCTCTCTTTAGACCAAATCAATTAAGCTTATGAGAAATTTGAATCAAGGACTGAATTTGGAAAAACTGGAATAAATTTTCATTTTTTTGGTAGAGATACAAATTAAACTCATTTTTCAGATACAGTAGGTTTACTTAACCTACTGTAAATAAATACATTTATTTAACATCTTTTGTTGTTAACATTAATGACACAGATAGGTATTTAATTAGGAATGCTGTCCACTTAAGACGGAAGGTATGCATGTAATACTGACACACATTCAGTTTTCACCCACCTGTTTACGTTCACTTAAGCCATAACCGACTGTATTTACGTGAAATATTCTACACGATAGACATTTGCACTGCTGTGTGTGTATTTGAGCGCTGAGAACTGATCGCGTGCTGTATGAGACTGAAGAAGTGGAGCGTGCGCGTGAGAGAGCACCAATATCAGCGCGATTCCGCCTATCCCGCCTTCACTAACTTTAAGTTAATCGACAACGAATTGTGACTCCCGGGAAAAACGGGGCGTCTGGTACCCCAGTCCCTAACCCTTCGGGTGCTGAGGCCATTGTTTCAGATCGCTAGTTCGCGTTTTGGTAGCCTATCCGTCCGCTGCGGCTGCCATACTGAGACTAGATATGCAAACACGCACATTTCGAAAGACAAGACAGTTAACTTAGCCTATAGGATGTATTTTGAATGTCCGGTAGTCCTCAAATAACATTCTAGTCCCATCTCGTCTTGTTAACGAAGATGCGGCATACATTTCGTCATAGTTTTTATCATTGGATATTAGTTTTAGCTCGTCAACGTCTCATCTTAGTCACAGAAAAAAGGTTAGTTGACGAATATTTTTCGTCGTCGTCTTCGTTGACGAAATTAACACTGCACTGCAGGACAGATGGATGCGCCGGTGCGCTCACCTGCTCTTAAAATACTCCATCATTTTTGCTCATACAGATAAGAGTAATACATTTTTCGAATCTGTAAAGACTCTACGTTTATTTGTGTGCATTCACAATAACAACAAAACACTGCGCTTTTGTAAAATAATGAAAGCAAACAGGATGCGTTTTATGACGTCACCGGACATTCCACCATGATTCCAGTTTGACACGAACATATATGTTCCATTCAAAGGGCATTGAAGTGTGCGAGACATGAATTTAAATTGTATTTATTTACAGAGGTATTAAGTTAAGTATATAAGTTTTGTCTGAATGAATGTTCCGAAATGAAGTAAACTTCAATGGATTTTCCCTGCTCAGGGAGTACGGAGCAATGGACACTGTGTAGGGACCATGTCAATCGGAACACAGTTCATGAACGGAGCTCACTTCTAATGAGCTGATTATCTGAATCGGGTGTGTTAACAAAGAGATACATGCAAAATATGCAGAGCGGGGGTACGCGAGGACTGGAATTGAGAACCGCTGCACTATACTGCGGAGATGACTAGTCAGTGACACTGATTTCATCTCTTAAGCTGAAAACAAAGAAAACACCAGTGTATCAATACATTATTCAAATGTTAATGCAGCCTCCTTTTTCCCTGACACATTCATAATCATTTCTTTGGCCGGTGTGCTGTGGCAAGCTTCATGCGTGTGCTTGAGCGCTTATTATGCTATGCAGTTAAAAGCTCATTATAATGATTTAAATGGTTTATTAATAAATGTGCAATTCATCGACTAATGCTTAAAATGAATGACTACTAGTTGACCAGCAAAATCTTTAGTTGAGGGCAGTCCTACAAATAATGAATTTGCCATGGTGACAGGAGCTTCCAGTGGAGAAAGTACAGACAAAGTGCAGACATAAACCTACATATAATTTAAGGTAATAGAATGAAATATAACACTAACAATAATGAGAACAGATAATACATAATACATTTAAAAATAATAGCTATATGGTAATAAAAAATATAGAGAAAACAGACAGAATTATGAATGTGCAAATGCTTTGATAAGTTATGTACAAAATCTAGAGAAAATAGAAAAAAAATATGAATGCCCTATTTTACAGCTGAACATTTTTGAGAAGTTATGTACAGATGTACAGTTCTGAGATGTTATGTATTGTTCAGGTGGAATATAGCCTGAGAGAAAAAGCTGCTCAGTGATGATACAGTCAGGTCCATAAATATTGGGACATCGACACAATTCTAACATTTTTGGCTCTATACACCACCACAATGGATTTCAAATGAAACGAACAAGATGTGCTTTAACTGCAGACTGTCAGCTTTAATTTGAGGGTATTTACATCCAAATCAGGTGAACGGTGTAGGAATTACAACAGTTTGCATATGTGCCTCCCACTTGTTAAGGGACCAAAAGTAATGGGAAGAATAATAATCATAAATCAAACTTTCACTTTTTAATACTTGGTTGCAAATCCTTTGCAGTCAATTACAGCCTGAAGTCTGGAACGCATAGACATCACCAGACGCTGGGTTTCATCCCTGGTGATGCTCTGCCAGGCCTCTACTGCAACCGTCTTCAGTTCCTGCTTGTTCTTGGGGCATTTTCCCTTCAGTTTTGTCTTCAGCAAGTGAAATGCATGCTCAATCGGATTCAGGTCAGGTGATTGACTTGGCCATTGCATAACAGTCCACTTCTTTCCCTTCAAAAACTCTTTGGTTGCTTTTGCAGTATGCTTTGGGTCATTGTCCATCTGCACTGTGAAGCGCCGTCCAATGAGTTCTGAAGCATTTGGCTGAATATGAGCAGATAATATTGCCCGAAACACTTCAGAATTCATCCTGCTGCTTTTGTCAGTAGTCACATCATCAATAAATACAAGAGAACCAGTTCCACTGGCAGCCATACATGCCCACGCTACCACCACCATGCTTCACTGATGAGGTGGTATGCTTAGGATCATGAGCAGTTCCTTGCCTTCACAGTTCTGGAACAACATCCTATGGACAGATGAGACCAAGATCAACTTGTACCAGAGTGATGGGAAGAGAAGTGTATGGAGAAGGAAAGGAACTGCTCATGATCCTAAGCATACCACCTCATCAGTGAAGCATGGTGGTGGTAGCGTGGGCATGTATGGCTGCCAGTGGAACTGGTTCTCTTGTATTTATTGATGATGTGACTACTGACAAAAGCAGCAGGATGATTCTGAAGTGTTTCGGGCAATATTATCTGCTCATATTCAGCCAAATGCTTCAGAACTCATTGGACGGCGCTTCACAGTGCAGATGGACAATGACCCAAAGCATACTGCAAAAGCAACCAAAGAGTTTTTGAAGGGAAAGAAGTGGACTGTTATGCAATGGCCAAGTCAATCACCTGACCTGAATCCGATTGAGCATGCATTTCACTTGCTGAAGACAAAACTGAAGGGAAAATGCCCCAAGAACAAGCAGGAACTGAAGACGGTTGCAGTAGAGGCCTGGCAGAGCATCACCAGGGATGAAACTCAGCGTCTGGTGATGTCTATGCGTTCCAGACTTCAGGCTGTAATTGACTGCAAAGGATTTGCAACCAAGTATTAAAAAGTGAAAGTTTGATTTATGATTATCATTCTGTCCCATTACTTTTGGTCCCTTAACAAGTGGGAGGCACATATGCAAACTGTTGTAATTCCTACACCGTTCACCTGATTTGGATGTAAATACCCTCAAATTAAAGCTGACAGTCTGCAGTTAAAGCACATCTTGTTCGTTTCATTTGAAATCCATTGTGGTGGTGTATAGAGCCAAAAATGTTAGAATTGTGTCGATGTCCCAATATTTATGGACCTGACTGTATATCTGTGTTGGAATGCAAGAACTGAAACAATGTCTTTGTACTGAAGGCCAAGCTTAAAATAGATCTCAATGAATTCATATGCGTAATAATTCATATCCGTCATAAGACGGCAGAAGTGACGCAACTTGTAACTGTAACGTGTGAGCTTTCAAAAAGTTTATTGTGCACATGTGAAACATTTCTCGTGAGCACGTGAACGTCTGTATATTTTTCATTTTTGCAAATGTCCCTTTAGGGGCTCCGTATTAACACGCTGGTTTGTAGTGCAAACAGTTTTACTTTACACTTTGTTATTTTTCATATTATTTCCCTACAGCGGCTAATGAATCAGAAGTCTCGCACATTCAAAGAAAATGGCAGGAAAACACCAGATCATGAGCTGATCACCTGAATGAAGTGAGCTATTCGCTTTGAAACATGCAGCAGAAACAGACTTGATGAAGGGATTAAGGCATATTGTGCTTTTGGTTTCAATTTGTTTGACATATACTGTGCCAAAGCATAATGGCTTTTAAAACGTGAAATTTTCACATATTCTAGATTCATTACATGTAAAGTAAAACATTTCAAAAGTTTTTTTTATTTATTTTTATTTTGATGATTAGAGCTTGCAGCCCATGAAAGTAAAAAATCCAGTATCTCACAATATTAGAATATTTACATTTGAGTTTCATTAAATGACCATCCCTACAGTATAAATTCCAGGTATCTCTTGTTCTTTGAAACCACAATAATGGGGAAGACTGCTGACTTGGCAATGGTCCAGTCGACAATCATTGACACCCTCCACAAAGAGGGTAAGTCACAGAAGGTCATTACTGAAAGGGGAGGCTGTTCACAGAGTGCTGTATCAAAGCATATTAAATGCTAAGTTGACTGGGAGGAAGAAATTGGGTTGGAAAAAGTGCACAAGCAACAGGGATGACCGCAAGCCTGAGAATACTGTCAAGCAAAGCAGATTCAAACAGTTGGGAGAGCTTCACAAGGAGTGGACCGAAGCTGGAGTCAGTGCATCAAGATTCACCACGCTCAGACGTCTTCAGGAAAAGGGCTACCAAGCCACTTCTGAAACAGAAACAACGTCAGAAGCATCTTACCTGGGCTAAGGAGAAAGTGAACCGGACTGTTGCTCAGTGGTCCAAAGTCCTCTTTTCAGATAAAAGTAAATTTTGCATTTCATTTGGAAATCAAGGGCTGGAGGCTGGAGGAAGACTGGAGAGGCACAGAACCCAAGCTGCTTGAAGTCCAGTGTGAAGTTTCTGAAATCAGTGATGATTTGGAGTACCATGACGTCTGCTGGTGTTGTTCTATTGTGTTTTATCAAGTCCAAAGTCAATGCAGCCATCTACCAGGAGATTTTGGAGCACTTTATGCTTTCATCTGCTGACAAGCTTTAAGTATACCACTTCCAAGTGGTATACTGACCATGATATTACTGTGCTTGATTGGCCAGCCAACATGCCAGACCTGAACCCCATATGGAATCTATAGGATATTTTCAAGAGAAAGATGAGAAACAGTCGATCCAACAATACAGATGAGCTGAAGGCTCAGTAGTGCCTCAGCAGTGCCACAGGCTGATCGCTTCCATGCCACACCTCACTGATGCTGGAGGTTTTGCTAAAGGAGCCCCGACCAAGTATTGAGTGCATAAATTAACATACTTTTAAGAACTTGAACTTTTCTCTTTTCCAAATCCTTTTTTTTATTGATCGTAGGAAATATTTGAATATTTTGAGATACTGGATTTTTGACTTTCATGAGCTGTAAGCTCTAATCATCAAAATTAAAACAAAACAAAAAACTTTTGAAAAGTTTTACTTTACATGTAATGAATCGAGAATATATGAAAGTTTCACTTTTTGAAATAAGTTACAAAAAAAATAACGTTTTCACTATATTCTCATTTTTTGAGTTGCACCTACAGTATATACTGTATATATATATATATATATATATATATATATATGTATATGTGTGTGTGTGTGTGTGTGTTAATGACAAAATATCAGCTTACCTTTTCAATATATGTAATGATTTCATCATTGCTCAGCTCAACAAAGGATCTCAATTTGAAACTTATGTACGCAACTGCTGTCGCATCTATAAAAAAATCAGATTCATATCATTATATGTGAATAAAACTTTCATGTATTCACAAAATCTGGGTTATGAATAAGAATAAGAACAAGAAGAAATGAATGAACATAAAATAAACTTTGCTTACTTTGCAGGACAGCTTCTGGAGATGAGGGTGTTGATTGACTTGCTGGTTGAGTTGTAGACACAAGTTGAGTTGTTGTCAGCTGAGATGTAAATTTTGGTGTTGCTGTTCTAGTTGTAGATGTTAATGCAGTTGATTTCAATGTTGATGCAGCTGATGTAGTTTGAGCTGTTGATGTTGATCCAGTTGATGTCAATGCTGGCACAGTTGATATTGTTGATAGAGTGGTAGATGTTGGTACAGTTGAAGTTGGTGCAATTGTTGTTGTTCCTGGAGTGGTAGATGTTGGTGTAGATGATGTTAATATAGGTGATGTTGAGGTTGGTGCAGTTGTTGTTGTTGCTAGAGTGGTTGATGTTGGTGCAGTTGTTGCTAGTGTGACAGCTGTTGATACAGGTGATGTTGATGCAGTTGATGTTGAGGTTGGTGCAGTTGTTGTCGATAGAGTAGTAGATGTTGGTGCAGTTGATGTTACTGGAGAGGTAGATGTTTGTGCAGTTGATGTTGAGGTTGGTGCAGCAGTTGTTGATAGAGTGGTGGATGTTGCAGCAGTTGTTGTTGGGGTTGGTGCAGTTGTTGATAGAGTGGTAGATGTTGGTGCAGTTGATGTTGAGGTTGGTGCAGTTGTTGTTGCTTTTGCAAGAGTGGTATATGCTGGTGCAGGTGATGTTGATGGAGTGGTAGATGTTGGTGCCATTGATGTTGAGGTTGGTGCAGTTGTTGTTGATGGAGTGCTAGATGTTGGTGCAGCAGTTGTTGGTAGAGTGGTAGATGCTGGTGCAGTTGATGTTGAGGCTGGTGCAGCAGTTGTTGGTAGAGTGGTAGATGTTGGTGGAGTTGATGTTGATGTTGTTGATTGAGTGGTGGATGTTGGTGCAGTTGTTGTTGATAGAGTGGTAGATGTTGGTGCAGTTGTTGTTGATGGAGTGGTAGATGTCGGTGCAGTTAATGTTGAGGCTGCTGCAGTAGTTGTTGATGGAGTGGTAGATGTTGGTGCCATTGATGTTGAGATTAGTGCAGTTGTTGTTGATGGAGTGGTAGATGTCGGTGCAGTTAATGTTGAGGCTGCTGCAGTAGTTGTTGATGGAGTGGTAGATGTTGGTGCCATTGATGTTGAGGTTGGTGCAGTTGTTGTTAACAGAGTGGTAGATGTTGGTACAGTTGTTGTTGATGGAGTGCTAGATGTTGGTGCAGCAGTAGTTGGTAGAGTGGTAGATGCTGGTACAGTTGATGTTGAGGTTGGTGCAGCAGTTATTGGTAGAGTGGTAGATGTTGGTGGAGTTGATGTTGAGGTTGGTACAGATGTTGTTGATAGAGTGGTGGATGTTGGAGCAGTTGTTGTTGAGGTTGGTGCAGTTGTTAATAGAGTGGTAGATGTTGGTGCAGTTGATGTTGAGGTTGGTGCAGTTGTTGTTGCTATTGCTAGAGTGGTATATGCTGGTGCAGGTGATGTTGATGTCAGTGCAGTTGATGTTGCGGATGGTACAGTTGTTGTAACTACAGTGCTAGATGTTGGTGCAGTTGATGTTAAGGCTGGTGCAGCAGTTGTTGGTGAAGAGGTAGATGTTGGTGCAGTTGTTGTTGATAGAGTGGTGGATGTTCGTGCGGTTGTTGATTGAGTGGTGGATGTTGGTGCAGTTGTTGTTGATAGAGTGGTAGATGTTGGTGCAGTTGTTGTTGATGGAGTGGTAGATGCTGGTGCAGGTGATGTTGATGTTGTGCAGTTGATGTTGAGGATGGTACAGTTGTTGTAACTACAGTGCAGTTGTGCAGTGTTGGCTGGTGCAGCAGTGGGTGAGAGGTGGTCGGTGATGTTGTTGATAGAGGGGTGGATGTTCGTGCAGTTGTTGTTGTTGATGGTGGTGGAGTGGTGCAGTTGTTGATGTAGAGTGATGTTGGTGCAGTTGTTGTTGATGGAGTGGTAGATGTTGGTGCATTGATGTTGACTTGGTGAAGTGTTGTTAACAGAGTGGTGTTGGTACAGTTGTTGTTGATGGAGTGCTAGATGTTGGTTCAGCAGTTGTTGGTAGAGTGGTAGATGTTGGTGGAGTTGATGTTAAGGTTGGTGCAGCAGTTGTTGTTGATGGAGTGGTAGATGTTGGTGGATGATGTTGAGGTTGGTGCAGTTGTTGTTGATAGAGTGGTGGATGTTGGTGCAGTTGATGTTTTGGTTGGAGCAGCAGTTGTTGGTAGAGTGGTAGATGTTGGTGCAGTTGATGGTGGAGGTTGGTGCAGCAGTTGTTGTTAATGGAGTGGTAGATGTTGGTGCAGATGTTGAGAGTGGTAGATGTTGGTGCATTGATTGGTGGTGCAGCAGTTGTTGTTGATGGAGTGGTAGATGTTGGTGCAGCAGTTGTTGGTAGAGTGGTAGATGTTGGTAGAGTTGATGTTGAGGTTGGTGCAGTTGTTGATAGAGTGGTGGATGTCGGTGCAGTTGATGCTGAGGTTAGAGCAGCAGTTGTTGATAGAGTGCTAGATGTTGGTGTAGTTGATCTTGAGGTTGGTGCTGCAGTTGTTGTTAATGGAGTGGTAGATGTTGGTGGAGTTGATGTTGAGGTTGGTGCAGTTGTTGTTGATAGAGTGGTGGATGTTGGTGCAGTTGATGTTGAGGTTGGAGCAGCAGTTGTTGGTAGAGTGCTAGATGTTGGTGCAGTTGATGTTGGTGCAGCAGTTGTTGGTAGAGTGGTAGATGTTGGCGCAGTTGATCTTGAGGTTGGTGCAGTTGATGTTGATGGAGTGGTAGATGTTGGTGCAGTTGATGTTGAGGTTGGTGCAGTTGTTGTTGATGGAGTGGTAGATGTTGGTGCAGGTGTTGTTGAGGTTGGTGCAGTTGTTGTTGATAGAGTGGTAAATGTTGTTAGAGATGTTGTTGAGGTTGGTGCAGCAGTTGTTGGCAGAGTGGTAGATGTTGGTGCAGTTGATGTTGAGGTTGGTGCAGCAGTTGTTGACAGAGTGGTAAATGTTGGTGCAGCTGTTGTGGAGTGTTAGTCGTTGATGGAGTTGATGTTGAGGTTGGTGCAGCAGTTGTTGGCAGAGTGGTAAATGTTGGCGCAGCTGTTGTTGAGGTTGGTGCAGTTGTTGATAGAGTGGTAGATGTTGGTGCATTTGTTGCTAAAGTTGGTGCAGTAATTGTTGATGGAGAGGTTGATGTTGGTGCAGTTGTTGTTGATGGAGTGGTTGATGTTGATGCAGTGTTGTGGATGTGCAGTGTTGTTGATGGAGTGGTAGTGTTGTGCAGCTGTTGCTGAGGTGTGAAGTGGTTGCAGTTGATGTTGGTGCAGTTGTTGTTGTGGAGTGGTAGATGCTGGTGCAGTTGTTGTTGGTGCAGTGGAGGAGTGGTTGATGTTGGTGCATTGTTGTTGTGGAGTGGTTGATGTTGGTGCAGTTGTTGTTGATGGAGTGGTGGATGATGCCATTGATGTGTGGCTGGTGCAGTTGTTGTTGATGGAGTGGTTGAGTTGGTGCATGTTGTTGATGGAGTGGTAGATGTAGATACCATTGATGTTGTGGCTGTGCAGAAGTTGTTGATGGAGTGGTAGATGTTGGTGCAGTGGTGGGACAGTTGTTGTTGATGGAGTGGTAGACGTTGTGCCATGATGTGGGCTGGTGCAGTGTTGTTGATGGAGTTGATGTGGTGCAGTTGTTGTTGTTGATGGAGTGGTAGATGTTGATGCCATTGATGTATGGCTGGTGCAGTTGTTGTTGATGGAGTGGTTGATGTTGGTGCATGTTGTTGATGGAGTGGTAGATGTTGATGCCATTGACGCTGTGGCTGTGCAGTTGTTGTCGATGGTGGTTGATATTGGTGCAGTTGTTGTGGAGTGGTAGATGTTGATGCCATTGTGTTGTGGCTGGTGCATGGTTGTTGATGGAATGGTAGATGTTGGTGCAGTTGTGTGTGGCTGGTGCATGTTGTTGAGGAGTGGTAGATGTTGAAGCCATGTTTGTTGCTGGTGCAGTTGTTGTTGATGGAGTGGTAGATGTTGGTGATGTTGTTGATGGAGTGGTTGATGTTGGTGCAGTTGTTGTTGATAGAGTGGTTGATGTTGGTGCATTGTTGTTGATGGAGTGGTAGATGTTGATGCCATTGATGTTGTGGCTGGAGCAGTGTTGTTGATGTAGTGGTAGATGTTGGTGCAGTTGATTGAGGTTGGTGCATGGTTGAGGAGTGGTAGATGTTGGTGCATGTTGTTGTGGAGTGGTTGATGTTGGTGCAGTTGTTGTTGATGGAGTGGTATGGAGCCATGATGTGTGGCTGGTGCAGTTGCTGTTGGTGGATGTTGATGTTGGTGCAGTTGTTGTTGATGGAGTGGTTGATGTTGGTGCAGTTGTTGTTGATGGAGTGGTAGATGTTGATGCCATTGATGTTGTGGCTGGTGCAGTTGTTGTTAATGAAGTGCTTGATATTGTGCAGTTGTTGCTGATGGAGTGGTGGTGGTGCAGTTGTTGTTGATGGAGTGGTAGATGTTGATGCATTGATTGCTGTGGCTGGTGCAGTTGTTGTTGGTGGAGTGGTTGATGTTGTTGATGGAGTGGTTGATGTTGGTGCAGTTGTTGTTGATGGAGTGGTAGATGTAGATACCATTGATGTTGTGGCTGGTGCAGAAGTTGTTGATGGAGTGGTAGATGTTGGTGCAGTTGATGTTGGGACAGTTGTTGTTGATGGAGTGGTAGACGTTGATGCCATTGTGTGCTGGTGCAGTTGTTGTTGATGGAGTGGTTGATGTTGGTGCAGTTGTTGTTGTTGATGGAGTGGTAGTGTTGATGCAGTTGTGGCTGGTGCATTGTTGTTGATGGAGTGGTTGATGTTGGTGCTGTTGTTGTTGAGTTGTTGTGCCATTGATGCTGTGGCTGGTGCAGTCATTGTTGATGGAGTGGTTGATGTTGGTGCAGTGTTGTTGATGGAGTGGTAGATGTTGATGCCAATAGCGGTGGCTGGTGCAGTGTTGTTGATGGAGTGGTTGATGTTGATATTGGTGCAGCTGTTGTTGATGGAGTGGTTGATGTTGGTGCAGTTGTTGTTGATGTTTGGTGGTAGAGTCAGTTGATGCCATTGATGTTGTGGCTGGTGCAGTTGTTGTTGATGGAGTAGATGTTGATGCCAGTTGTTGTTGATTGGTTGAGTGGCCATTGATGCTGTGGCTGGTGATGGAGTGGTAGACAGTTGTTGTTGGTGCATGGAGTTGATGTAGAGTTGATGTTGGTGCAGTTGTTGTTGATGGAGTGGTAGATGTTGATGCAGTTGTTGTTGATGGAGTGGTAGATGTTGATGCCATTGATGTTGTGGCTGGTGCAGTTGTTGTTGATGGAGTGTTGATGTGGTGATGTTGGTGCAGTTGTTGTTGATGGAGTGGTAGTGGTTGATGTTGGTGCAGTTGTTGTTGATGGAGTGGTAGATGTTGATGGAGTGGTAGATGTTGATGCCATTGATGCTGTGGCTGGTGCAGTTGTTGTTGATGGAGTGGTTGATGTTGGTGCAGTTGTTGTTGATGGAGTGATGTGAGTTGTTGTTGATGGAGTGGTAGGTGATGTTGAGTTGTTGATGGAGTGGTAGTTGTTGGTGCAGTTGATGTTGAGATGTTGATGCCATTGATGTTGTGGTTGTTGTTGATGGAGTGGTTGATGTTGGTGCAGTTGTTGTGATGGAGTGGTAGATGTTGATGCAGTTGTTGTTGATGGAGTGGTAGACGTTGATGCCATTGATGTTGTGGCTGGTGCAGTTGTTGTTGATGGAGTGGTTGATGTTGGTGCAGTTGTTGTTGATGGAGTGGTAGATGTTGATGCCATTGATGCTGTGGCTGGTGCAGTTGTTGTTGATGGAGTGGTTGATGTTGGTGCAGTTGTTGTTGATGGAGTGGTAGATGTTGATGCCATTGATGTTGTGGCTGGTGCAGTTGTTGTTGATGGAGTGGTTGATGTTGGTGCAGTTGTTGTTGGTAGAGTGGTAGATGTTGATGCCATTGATGTTGTGGCTGGTGCAGTTGTTGTTGATGGAGTGGTAGATGTTGATGCCATTGATGTTGTGGCTGGTGCAGTTGTTGTTGATGGAGTGGTTGATGTTGGTGCAGTTGTTGTTGATGGAGTGGTAGATGTTGATGCCATTGATGCTGTGGCTGGTGCAGTTGTTGTTGATGGAGTGGTTGATGTTGGTGCAGTTGTTGTTGATGGAGTGGTAGATGTTGATGCCATTGATGTTGTGGCTGTGGCTGGTGCAGTTGTTGTTGATGGAGTGGTTGATATTGGTGCAGCTGTTGTTGATGGAGTGGTTGATGTTGGTGCAGTTGTTGTTGATGGAGTGGTAGATGTTGATGCCATTGATGTTGTGGCTGGTGCAGTTGTTGTTGATGGAGTGGTTGATGTTGGTGCAGTTGTTGTTGATGGAGTGGTTGATGTTGGTGCAGTTGTTGTTGTGGCTGGTGCAGTTGTTGTTGATGGAGTGGTAGATGTTGAAGCCATTGATGTTGTTGCTGGTGCAGTTGTTGTTGATGGAGTGGTAGATGTTGGTGAAGTTGTTGTTGATGGAGTGGTTGATGTTGGTGCAGTTGTTGTTGATAGAGTGGTTGATGTTGGTGCAGTTGTTGTTGATGGAGTGGTAGATGTTGATGCCATTGATGTTGTGGCTGGAGCAGTAGTTGTTGATGGAGTGGTAGATGTTGGTGCAGTTGATGTTGAGGTTGGTGCAGTTGTTGTTGATGGAGTGGTAGATGTTGGTGCAGTTGTTGTTGATGGAGTGGTTGATGTTGGTGCAGTTGTTGTTGATGGAGTGGTAGATGTTGATGCCATTGATGCTGTGGCTGGTGCAGTTGCTGTTGGTGGAGTGGTTGATGTTGGTGCAGTTGTTGTTGATGGAGTGGTTGATGTTGGTGCAGTTGTTGTTGATGGAGTGGTAGATGTTGATGCCATTGATGTTGTGGCTGGTGCAGTTGTTGTTAATGAAGTGCTTGATATTGGTGCAGTTGTTGCTGATGGAGTGGTTGATGTTGGTGCAGTTGTTGTTGATGGAGTGGTAGATGTTGATGCCATTGATGCTGTGGCTGGTGCAGTTGTTGTTGGTGGAGTGGTTGATGTTGTTGATGGAGTGGTTGATGTTGGTGGAGTTGTTGTTGATGGAGTGGTAGATGTAGATGCCATTGATGTTGTGGCTGGTGCAGAAGTTGTTGATGGAGTGGTAGTTGTTGGTGCAGTTGATGTTGGGACAATTGTTGTTGATGGAGTGGTAGACGTTGATGCCATTGATGTTGTGGCTGGTGCAGTTGTTGTTGATGGAGTGGTTGATGTTGGTGCAGTTGGTGTTGATGGAGTGGTTGATGTTGGTGCAGTTGTTGTTGATGGAGTGGTTGATGTTGGTGCAGTTGTTGTTGATGGAGTGGTAGATGTTGATGCCATTGATTCTGTGGCTGGTGCAGTTGTTGTTGATGGAGTGGTTGATGTTGGTGCAGTTGTTGTTGATGGAGTGGTTGATGTTGGTGCAGTTGTTGTTGATGGAGTGGTAGATGTTGATGCAATTGATGCTGTGGCTGGTGCAGTTGTTGTTGATGGAGTGGTTGATGTTGATGCCATTGATTCTGTGGCTGGTGCAGTTGTTGTTGATGGAATGGTTGATGTTGGTGCAGTTGTTGTTGATGGAGTGGTAGATGTTGATGCCATTGATGCTGTGGCTGGTGCAGTTGTTGTTGATGGAGTGGTTGATATTGGTGCAGCTGTTGTTGATGGAGTGGTTGATGTTGGTGCAGTTGTTGTTGATGGAGTGGTTGATGTTGGTGCAGTTGTTGTTGATGGAGTGGTAGATGTTGATGCCATTGATGTTGTGGCTGGTGCAGTTGTTGTTGATGGAGTGGTTGATGTTTGTGCAGTTGTTGTCGGTAGAGTGGTAGATGTTGATGCCATTGATGTTGTGGCTGGTGCAGTTGTTGTTGATGGAGTGGTAGATGTTGATGCCATTGATGTTGTGGCTGGAGCAGTGTTGTTGATGGAGTGGTAGATGTTGGTGCAGTTGTTGTTGATGGAGTGGTTGATGTTGGTGGAGTGGTTGATGTTGGTGCAGTTGTTGTTGATTGTTGTTGGTAGAGTGGTAGATGTTGATGCAGTTGTTGTTGATGGAGTGGTTGATGTTGGTGCATTGTTGTTGATGCTGTGGCTGGTGCAGTTGTTGTTGATGGAGTGGTTGTTGCTGATGGAGTGGTGATGTGGTGCAGTTGTTGTTGATGGAGTGGTAGATGTTGATGCCATTGATGCTGTGGCTGGTGCAGTTGTTGTTGATGGAGTGGTTGATGTTGGTGCAGTTGTTGTTGATGGAGTGGAGATGTTGATGTTGATGTTGTGGCTGGTGCAGTTGTTGTTGATGGAGTGGTTGAGTGGTGCAGTTGTTGTTGATGGAGTGGTGATGTTGATGCCATTGATGTTGTGGCTGGTGCAGTTGTTGTTGATGGAGTGGTAGACGTTGATGCCATTGATGTTGTGGCTGGTGCAGTTGTTGTTGATGGAGTGGTTGATGTTGGTGCAGTTGTTGTTGATGGAGTGGTAGATGTTGATGCCATTGATGCTGTGGCTGGTGCAGTTGTTGTTGATGGAGTGGTTGATATTGGTGATGTTGATGCAGTTGTTGTTGATGGAGTGGTAGATGTTGATGCCATTGATGTTGTGGCTGGTGCAGTTGTTGTTGATGGAGTGGTTGATGTTGGTGCAGTTGTTGTTGATGGAGTGGTGTGTGATGCCATTGATGTGGTAGATGTTGATGCCATTGATGTTGTGGCTGGTGCAGTTGTTGTTGATGGAGTGGTTGATGTTGGTGCAGTTGTTGTTGATGGAGTGGTTGAGTTGTTGTTGATGGAGTGGTAGATGTTGATGCCATTGATGTGTGGCTGGTGCAGTTGTTGTTGATGGAGTGGTTGATGTTGGTGCAGTTGTTGTTGATGGAGTGGTAGATGTTGATGCCATTGATGTTGTGGCTGGTGCAGTGTTGATGGAGTGGTATGGAGCCATGATGTTGATGTTGGTGGAGTGGTTGATATTGGTGCAGTTGTTGTTGATGGGTGCAGTGGTAGATGTTGATGCCATTGATGTTGTGGCTGGTGCATGGTGGTTGATGTTGGTGCAGTTGTTGTTGATGGAGTGGTTGATGTTGGTGCAGTTGTTGTTGATGGAGTGGTGTTGGTGCAGATGTTGATGCCATTGATGTTGTGGCTGGTGCAGTTGTTGTTGATGGAGTGGTAGATGTTGATGCCATTGATGCTGTTGATGGTGCAGTTGTTGTTGATGGAGTGGTTGATATTGGTGCAGCTGTTGTTGATGGAGTGGTTGATGTTGATGAAGTTGTTGTTGGTGTTGGTGCAGTTGATGTGGTTTGTGTAGTTGTTGTTGATGTTGATGTTGATGCCAGTTGATGTTGTGGCTGGTGCAGTTGTTGTTGATGGAGTGGTAGTTGGTGCATGTTGTTGATGGATGCAGTTGTTGTTGATGGAGTTGATGTTGATGCTGACTGGTGCAGTTGTTGTTGGAGTGGTAGAGTTGTGGTTGATGTTGTTGTTGCAGTTGTTGTGCAGTGTTGTTGATGGAGTGGTTGATGTTGGTGCAGTTGCTGTTAAGTTGGGTGCAGTTGTTGTTGACAGAGTGGTCGATATTGGTGCATTTGATGTTGGTGCATTTGCTTGTGCAGCTGATGATGTAAATGAAAATAAAACAGCACAAGAAGAAAGAAGAAAAACATACTTTTTTTAAAAACGAAAAACAAATACAGATGGCAGAGAACAGTGACTTATAGTGGAAATAAAGCAAAAATGGAAGTGACATCTATCTGACCTTTAAATTAATTGTATATCAGTGTTTGTGATACTCTATTTGAACATGGTTTTAAGTGAATTTGAGTGCTACAAGTGTGTAATTTTCATTTGTGACTGAAGGCTAATTTCACTTGAAAAACAGGATTATGTTATCCTTTTGGCCAATATGTACACTGTAAAACATTTCAAGCTGTTTCAACTAACTATTGTTAAGTAACTAGTTCCACAGATTTTTTTTTTTTTACGTTAAGTCAATTTCTCTCTTCAAAGTGTTACCTGAATTGTTATTTTTTAGTAGGCTCAACCTTTACTGAACTAGTTTTACAGTCCATTCAACTAAAATGTTTTAATTGGTTGAATATTTAGAAAACTACAGCAAATGATGTCAATTAAAATTTAACCATTTACTCCATGTTTCATATACATATTTAATTCATAAATGAAGATTTAATATTTGGGTATCATAAGAAATTGCTGTGGAACTTATTATTACATTTTATTTTGAGTTTAAAAAAAATACAAAGTGGTGTCTATCAGTCACTAAAAACACACACATTACAAAACATTATTGCCTTTCTTTAATAACAATCTGCATTTATAACATTTGCCATACAGACTAAACATGCAGGCTTAAAGGAATAGTTAACCCAAAAATGAAAATTGGCGGTCAGTTGACTCACCCTAAGGCCATCCAAGATGTAGGTGACTTTTACCTTCAGTAGAACTGTCAGGGTTCTGTCACTTCAGTCTAGTGTTATTCATAGTTTTGTGACAGAGCCCTGACACTCCCTTCCTGTCCTGTTTTTATGTGAGTGCGTGGCTTCGAGTGTGCTCAAGCCGCGCGCTCTCTTGTCTGAGTGCCTTGTTTTGTGTTGGAGCGTGGTGTTCGGATCCCGGCACTCATGTCTTGAGTTTCGGTTTCGTGTCGGGGCTCGGACACTCACGCTCCATGTTCTGTCTCATTGTGTGAGCGTGCTAAATAGTTTTAATTAATCATGTCCAGAATTTCGTGGGGGATTGTTTGTATATCACATAGTTTTACTCATCCCCGCAGCTTTCAAGTTTATAATGAGGGAAATATTCAATACAGTAAGTAGGTTATATGAATAAATAAATCCACACAAACTGGCGAGTATCCAGGTTTTTTCTTAAGTAAATGTGAACAGTTGAGAAAGAAAACGCAAGTGTATAGGCTATTGGATCCGTGCATTACGTCTTGTGAGAGCAGAGCAGTTCACATGTCGCGTCTTTTGTGCGCTCAGGTTCTTCATTTCAAATGTAGATGTGCGCAAGCACAGTCATTTTAGAGGATTTTTCATATATGCACACTATAGGTCAGCACAAACGTCTTTCATTGGCGCGTGAGGAGGGGGATCCGACAAAATGAGGTGCCGGATAGGATTTCGGAGGTGCCGGATCCGGATCAGGCTTGTTCCGGCACAAATTAAGCCCTGAGTGTAAGTAATACATAATTAAATAAGTAATACGTTAAATAAGTAGTTAATAGCTGCACTTTTCCATACAAACAAAGCATTGAAGTTGTTAACCCTGGCTTTCTCCAACCTAAATTGTGACCCTGGACCACAAAACCAGTCTTAAGTCGCTGGGGTATATTTGTAGCAATAGCCAAAAATACATTGTATGAGTCAAAATAATAAATTTTTATTTATGCCAAAAATCATAAGGAAATTAAGTAAAGACCATGTTCCATGAAGATATTTTGTAAATTTCCTACCATAAATATATCAAAACTTAATTTTTGATTAGTAATATGCATTGCTAAGAACTTCATTTGGACAACTTTAAAGGCGATTTTCTCAATATTTAGATTTTTTTGAACCCTCAGATTCCAGATTTTCAAATAGTTGTATCTCAGCCAAATATTGTCCTATCCTAACAATGCCTAACAATCCTATCAATGGAAAACATATTTATTCAGCTTTCAGATGATGTATAAATCTCAATTTAAAAAAAAATGACCCTTATGACTGGTTTTGTGGTCCAGGGTCACAATTTTGAGTTATCCCACAAAGAGGAACTACAATCACTACAAAAATGGATGACATACACATAAATCCATTCTGCTCTTATTTTATAAACAAGTTACATGAATCTACCTCTGTCAGGTGTCCTTATATAAATATGCACATATATTCTGCAGCTATGAGCTTAACTTAACCTAACAATTACACATATTATACATTTTTTTCCCTGTTAAAATTGAATCAACACAAACTCAGCACATCTGAGAAATTGATAGGTGCATAGGAAAAACACTCCAACAATGATGTCGAATCCAATCAATAAAAAAAATAATATCCCGCACACTATCAGTCCATGCTAAATATAGAAATGTATTACAAGAAACAGCAACGTTTCGGTCCACTGAGCTTTATCAAGCATATGTATACTATTGTAGACAAGACATTTAAAAACAGTCACCACCAATGAATGTAATCGGCACTACAAGTGGACCAATCGCCAACTCATACGTCATGACTAACAAGGACTCAAATATCCAATAAAAAGTACTTTTCGATATTACCAATGTTCCCTTATTTATAAACAAATATAATCATGTTTGTAAAGTCACAATGTCAGACAATTAATATATAAACAAAGTTACCATATCATCTCTTCACAATCAAACAGACACTCAAAAATACAATACAATAAAAAAACTACAACATTACATTAAATAATGCTTCGTCATATAACCCCAAGGGTGATAAGGTTTGCAAAGTCACAATCCAAAACAATTCACGTCTTAATAAAAGAGTTTCAATGTCACCACCACGTGGTGGAACCGACACCTTTTCGATCCCCAAGAAACGCAGGGAGGACACATCATGATTAAAAGAAAGGAAATGTGCAGCGACTGGATAATTAATATATTTTCTCCTAATGGAGCTCTTATGTTCACTGATCCTCTTTTGAGGATCCTTTTTTTCAATTGTCGAGATGTTTTTCCCACATAACACAAACCACATGGACATCGAATAAGATACACAACATGGGTTGAAGCACATGTAATGACAGAGTTAATTTTATATTTTCGACCAGTTCTTGGATGACAAAAAAACGCAGTTTTGAATGTATTATTACACTTGTGCACAGTTACCGCACCGATAATTTCCCTTCTGTATAGGACTCAATAAAATTTGAGATGTAGGAGAGACCACACTCTGAAAACGGGCATGTACCGGAAGATCTCTTAAGTTCTTGGACCGCTTATTTACAATCATCGGATATCGAAAAAGATGACTCAACTCAGGGTCCGAGGACAGCAAATGCCAATGTTTTTTAAAAATGTTTCTTATCTGATAAGTTGTTGACAAATAGGTAGTAGTAAAAGTAAACAAATGTTTTTTTTTGTCCGTTTTGTCTTCTTGTTTAACAACTCTGTGCGTGTTTTTTTAAAGGCTATATCAAAAGCATCATTAACCCATTTTGTGGGATATCCTCTGTCCAAAAATTTATTTTTCATAATCAACGACTTTTCAATAAAATCAGAATCTGAATGGCAAATCCTTCTTAATCTGTATAACTGACTCTTGGGTAAACCCCTTTTCAAAGAGGATGGATGGAAACTCGTAGCTAATAAAAGTTACAATCAGTTTCTTTGGTGTACAAAGTGGTTATCAACTTTCCTTAGTGCTTAAGCACCCACATATCCAAAAAAAAATAATACTTTTAGGGGGCTCACTTCAAGGGAAAATTCCAGTTCCAAAACAGTCACAAACTCATGAGCCTCCTCCAGACGAAGCATTATTTAATGTAATGTTGTAGTTTTTTTTTATTGTATTGTATTTTTGAGTGTCTGTTTGATTGTGAAGAAATGATATGGTAACCTTGTTTAGATATTAATTGTCTGACATTGTGACTTTACAAACATGATTATATTTGTTTATAAATAATAAAACATTGTTTATTGGAAATATTGAAAAGTACTTTTGATTGGATATTTGAGTCCTGGTTAGTCATGACGTATGAGTTGGCTATTGGTCCACATGAAATGCCGATTACATTCATTGGTGGTGACTGTTTTTAAATGTCTTGTCTACACTCTAAAAAAATATGCTTCTTTAAAGGTTCTTTACATGCAGTAATGGTTTTATTTAGAACCATAGCATTCTGAAGAACCCCTTTATGCCGAAATGGTTCTTTGTTAGGTTTAGGGTTCTTTGTTCCCGCCCTTTTGATTTTCAAATCTGTAACTGTCAAAGCACTTCATTACTGATTTTCTGGAGTTCAGTGATCCAACTACACAAACTTTCAACACACTCTCAACAGGTAAATGATTTCATTCTTAAACTTAAATACTAATTTAACTTTAAAATTGTAACCGGTTTCCAAACAAACATGTTCTTATCTTTTTGTTTTTGTTTTTGGTCACTTATAAGTGTGTGCAGCTCTGCTAAGCTTTGGAAACTTCTCTCCTCTTCTCCACTAAGTAAGTAAAAGAGAAAATGAATTTATAATTCATATTGTTAGACTTTTTTAATTATTACTTGGGTTTATGTATAAACATACCCAGTCACAAAAAAATATTAAAACTATCGCATGACTTTTTATCACTTTTTTCTTTTAAGATTGTGAAGGGCTCATATACTGTCCATTTGTTCTTTTGGCCTTCATAAACATAATTGTTTTTACATAAACACATGGACACACTGTAACTCTAAACTCAATTGTGTATTTCAGATGTATCACATCCTACAACCTCATCATCTGCAGAGAAAAATCACCACTCAATCACACCAAAATAATGGACTTAAAGGCATCATATTGATTGGAATGTGATTGTTTCACTGAAACTTGGTTTTCATCACATCTATTTTTTTTGTTCTTATTTTGTGTTTTACTTCTTTATGCATTTATTCATGTTCATTGTCAATTGTCATTCATTAATGTATTCAGCTAATAACTGTTGTTATGAGCACTGACAATTTGCATGTCAATAAAAACACACTTAATTCACACAACATGCTGCTGTTGTGGTTATTGTTGTTATTGTTTTAATGTAAAACCCTAACCGAGGCTACACTCTAAGATGCACCATTACTGATTTTCTGGAGCTACACAGACTGTCAACACTCTCAACAGGTAAATCATTTCTTTCTAAAAATGTCTATAAAATATAACTTTCAAATGCTAATTGTTTTTTTCTCTTTTTAGTTTAAGAGAACATGTATGTGTGACCAGCTCTATTCAGTTAAGGATACTCTCCTCTTCTTCACTAAGTAAGTAACAAAGATATTTAATTTATGATCCATTTTTTAGATATTTTTATTTCTAGGGTTTATGCATAAACATACCCAGCTTTTTTTAAACAATGTCCCATGACTTTATATTACTTTTTATGAATTATGAAGTGCTCACATACTACTTTTGGCCTTCATAAACAATTGTTTTCACATAAACAAATGAAAGGAGACACATTGTATATCTAAACTCTATTGTGCATTTCAGATGCTACAACCTCATCATCTGCAGAGAGAAACTGCCATTCAATCACACCAAAATACAGATAATGATTAACGTGAAGGCATCATAGAGGATTGTGAAGATATTTTACTGGAGCTTGGTCTTCAATACACTATTTTATGTTCTATTTTGTTTTACTTTTTTAGGCATTTATTTCTGTTCAATGTCCATTGTCATTCATTAATGTATTCTACTAATAACTGTTGTTAGAACACTGTCATTTTTGATACAATTTCACGTCATTAAAACAAATAGTAAAATTGACACGTTGTTGTTGATTTTATGTAAAACCTTAATAGACACTTATATTATAAGATATTACAAGTATATTATAAGAGATAAGATAGGTAAGATAGATTATAAGACCAGGCAGATAGAGGGGTAAAAAAACAACAATTTTAATAAATAATAGATACAAATAATACTAATATTAATGATATTAACATACTAATATTAATGAAAAACTATCATTAAAAAGGTTATTTATAACACCATTAAGGTCCTATATAGCATTTTCAAAGCATGGTTCTGTATGGAACCCTATAAAAGAGGTTCTATTTAGCACTAAAAAGGGTTCTGCTATTGTTACAAGCCGAAGAACCCTTTTCTGGTACAGTTTAGAACCATTTTTCTTAAGAGTGTATAATAGTATACATATGCTTGATGAATGTCAGTGGACCGAAACGTCACTGTTTCTTGTAATAAATTTCTATATTTAGCATGGACTGATAGTGTGCGGGATATTATTGAAAATAATTTAATCACACCACCGTTTCTTTAATAAAAACACTAATAGTTCCAGATTGGTCACCAGCTATCATGAACTGTTATGAAAACTGATCATGTGGGAGCAACTACAACAGCTCAATGTCCCTTTGGTAACAAACAATGCAGTAATGAACTGTGCACAACCATAAGCTGTGCTACATCTTCACTGTCAGTAATATTATCGAGTGTTTTTCCTTTCTTTGACACTGACATCAAAATAACTTGCCTTGCAAGTTTTGTTTGTATTTGCAGGAAGAATTTTTGTTTTGTTATTTCTTGGCAGTTTGTTTTAAAATGTGATGAACAATTATTAAGAAATGTAAGGAATTATAATTATAGAGCAAGAGTTGATTTATAAGGTTCAGATTAGCTTGCAGAATTAAAGGTCACCTACTTTTGCAAAGAGCAGTTTCACTACTGAATTTCTGTGTTTATTCTGCTCTCACCTTTTTCCAGTCACATGATTTTTTATTTTATTTCAAACTCTAAAGAAGAACTTTTGGCATCAAGCTAATTTTGGCATCAAGCAAAACTGCGGAAATAATGATAAACCGGTTTTCAGAACACTAGCCAATTTCCTCCTCTGGTCAGGAAAACAGAAAGATGTGATAATTCAAGCCAAATGTTGCTGTGTTGTGCTGGTTGCGCGATGCTCAAACAAATTAACCAAAGTTTTGATAGAAACACAGAGCCACACTGTAAAAAAAAAAAAATGTGACATTTGCGGTCAAATACTAGCAGCTGTGGTTGCCAGAACTTTACCGTAAAAAAAATTGGTAGCAACATTTTAGGATTTACAGACCTAAATTGAATTCACAGTATAAAAAAAAATATATATATATACTGTATATATATATATATATATATATATATATATATATATATATATATATATGTATGTATATATATATATATATGTATATATATATATATATATATATGTATGTATGTATGTATATATATGTATGTATATATATATACTGTATATATATGAATGATGTATGTATATATATATATGCATGCATGTATATATATATATATATATATATATATATATATATATATATATATATATATATATATATATGTATTTCATTTACTGATATAATGTTAATATACTGACCTACTGAAGTACCAATATCTGTTTTGTAACATTGTAATACACTGATAACCACCAAAACAGGTGGTGAGGAGAAAGTCATGTGATGAATCAAAGCTCATCACAAACAGCTTTTCCACAAACTGATGAAAAGCTGTTATTACCTGTGTTCTGTAATTCGTGGCTGTAATTCATTCTCCATCTATAATTATTGCCTCTCTCTCAAGTACTATGTAAATACATATGCATATTTTCTATGCAACTGTATATATAGAGTAAATAATGCACAAATCTGTACATAAATCTTCTGTTCCAGATTCATCCACATTATTATTTATTGTTAAGTCTTATTTAAATGTTTCTGTTCTCATGTCAGATATGTATGCATGCATGTATGTACCAAGAGCCTCTTAAAAACCACAACAAATTCCTTGTGTGTTTGCGCACACTTGGCGAATAAAGCTGATTCTGATTCTGATAAGGGAAATACTAATATATAGAAGATGCACAGTGTCATTCACACAAACACTAAACACCATCATGATAACACACTTGATACTGAAAAAATGCAATAAACATTCATTTAACAACATTTGATGTAAGATAAATCCCTCATGTGCACATCTAACAAGAAATAACTAAGAAGAAAGTTATTTTAACGATAAAACATCAAATGTGAAGAGACATGCAGGGAATTCTGGGAATGTCAATTTGTTTTTCTCACTGTAAATTATACAATGACTTGTTCTTTTTCACTTCCATATTTTACTGTAAAATTACAATAAATGTAATTACAGTTATTCACTCTATATAATATGCAAAGTTAAGTCTTTTACTGTTCAAGTCACGTGCAGAGTTATATTAAAAACTTTCTTTTTTCATTCTACTGTAAAAACTGGTCAGTACTTTGTAACTGACAACTTGATGGTAATTTATTTCTCTGTTTTTTACCAAAATACATAGTTTTTTTAGAAATGGTAAAGTAGAACAGATATTCTATATTCCTAAATAAAATGAATCATATCAGGACATCTCACAATATATTTCTATTTTTAAACATTTTCATGACCCTGATATAGTTCACTTATATAAAGCACATTAAATACATAATAATAAATCAGTAATATATACACACATACATATTTAATGTTTTGTTTTTTTGCAGATTAACATTTAGATTCAAATATTTAGATTTAAATAGGCGTCTTACCTGTTGGTATTGATCTACCAATCAGTAAAGCCAATCCAATAAATATAATAAATCGAAACATCTTTCAGGTTTTTTCCTACCAAATCTAATACCAGAAAAACGACCTCTGAGAAGCAACCTAACATGAGTAATGCAAACGTAAAGATAAAGCCTCTTCTTCTGCCTGGAAAATGACTGAAGACTGGTGTGTTTGACATCAAACTAAAACTTGTCTTTAAACTCCACCCACCAATTCATTTGTACTAATATAACAGGTTCTCAGAGTAAGTCTCAGAGTGATTTAAAAAAAAATGGGGACTCATTATTCAATTTCTCATTCTGATCATCAAATGTTTGTGAAACTTGTTCAATTTATGTCTCAGCTGTTTAACTTTTATATGTTAATACCAATATCTACACATTAAGAAATTTGTTTTCATTCAAATTTTCTTCACTAAGTGTTTTACTATTTAATATTTAATTTTCTTTACAAAAATAAGATTTGCAGTAAGCAAGTAACTCATAAATGCTTTTACTGAAAAATACTAATAATGCAAAACTTTACAGACTGGTTTGTAGTTTAACACATTATCACTTGAAGACCCTCAGCTCTAATTATAATCTGCAGAATCATTTTTGACTGCAAAATGTGGTAGTTGTGGCAGTCTTCTTAAAACTCTTATTTACTAATTTTTATTTACTAATTTGCAAAATTTCAGTATGAGGAAACATCATGTAATCAGTCATTCTCTGTAACACTCTATTGACAGTACGCTAGTTATTTAAGAGGGGAGGAAAAGCTTGATGCATTTATAATCGATATCATTGTCATCTATAATCTTGTCATCATAATCTGTCATCTATGTTTCTTAATAATCTTGATGAAATAGCTGTAGAAGAGATGAGATATAAAGAAGCAGAGATACTTTGGTGAACTAAAACAGGCCATTCAAACTCCAAACTATTTGAATGAAATTGGTTTTAAATGCAAGTAAATGTGAGAAGAAAATTAACTGATACATCATTACCAAATATCTTCTCATAAGAGAACAGTGAGTTTATTTAGGTTTCTTGAAATTTCCCCATGGCTGACTCTGGTTAATCAGCATTCCATTGAGTAACTATCTGGACAATTGCCAAGTTTCTACAAGCTTCACCGATTGTTACCAAGTGTGACTTCCCAACATATACTAACTTCTACCTCATTAGATAAATGTAAATGCACATATCTGGTGGATTCTAATTCTTGTCCAGCTGTGTTTGTCTCGTTATCTATGATTATCCCTGTGTATTTATAGTCCTGTCTGTTCAGTTTGATTTCGTCTGGTCTACTCGTTACTCCCCGGTGTTCCTGTGTGTCAGCCTTGCCTTGTCTTGCCCTGATGTCTACATTAAAGACTATTATTTTGAGTTTACTCCTCATCTGTGTGTTCCTGTATCCTCCTTGTGTGTGCACCGTGACAGAAGACCAGAATTAACAGTAAGCGGCGCCCCTTCACCTCGTTTTGTTTTTACGTTTTTGAAAGTCTTTTTGTTTCCTGGTTGTTCTGTCTGTCCCGCGGCATGGAAGTCGCCTTAGCCCACGGCAAGTCGGCGTGGGAGTTCGGCGGGATCACCGCGAGTCCGCTGGCCGCGAATCCCGCAAGTCCGCCGCTGTCCGCGGCTCCCTCGAGCCCGCCGTTCGCGGTAAGATCGACGCCGCCATCTGCGGCTCGGAAGTCATGTCCGCCGCCGTCCACGGCTCCCTCATGCCTGCCGTTCGCGGGAGATCGCCGCCGCCGTCCGCGGCTTTCCCAAGCACGCCGCTGGCAAGCCCGCCTGGAGTGCATGTGGCAAGCCCGCCGGCCGCCGCTGACTCCAACCCAGGTCCCGTGGATCCAGTCCACACGTCACAGCCAGGAGTGCCGTGTTTATGTCTTGTTGTGCCCTCAGGAACAGTTTTAATCATCATGTCTTGTCTTGTCTTGTCCACGGAGACTTGTCTGGGGCAGGCGGTTCCTCGAGTTGTGGCCATGGAGGCCAGTCCCAGCTGCCTGCCCCTCCTGTCATTGAAGTGGAAGCGGTTGCTGAGGGACCCTGTGAGGGCCCCTGACTCCTTGTCATGCCCAGAAGAAGCCTCAGCTTCCAAGCTAGCCCAGGAGGGCTTCCTGTTCCTGTGGGCTGTCCTGTCCTGTCTTGTTCCTGTGTGTCTAGTCCTGTGTGGGCTGTCCTGTCCTGTGTGTTTAGCCCCGGAGGGCTCCTGATACCCCCTAACTACCCCAGCAAAAATTTTTTTGGGGGGGTAGAAAGGGTTCCGGCTGTAGGGGCCGGGCCGAGGGGACCGAGGCCAAGGCCCCGAAGAAGACCTGCCATGGCCTCCTGAGCCCCTAGCTCCGCCATGGCCGCCAGAGCTCCCAGCTCCGCCAAGGCCGCCAGAGCTCCCAGCTCCGCCATGGCCTCCGATCTGTCTGTTTTGCTCTGGAGGTCCCCGTCCTGTCTTCATGTCCATGTCTGTCCTGAGGGGCCTCCAGAGTGCCCCCCCCCCCTCCCCAGTGGAACTGTTACGGCGTGGGTCGCGCCTTCCGGGAGGGGGGAGTTATGTTGTTGATTGAGATGTAAATGTTGGAGCAGCTGGTCTTGATTGAGCTGTAGTTGTTGTTGTAGCTGATGTAGATGTTGGTGCAGGGGTTGTGTTTGTTGATGGAGCTGAAGATGTTTCTGTAGTTGATGTAGATGTTTGTGCAGGGGTTGTCTGAGCTGTAGGTGTTTGTGTAACTGATGTTGGTGCAGGGATTAATGTTGACTCAGATGTAGATGTTGGAGCAGGTGATCTTGATTGAGGTGTAGGTGTTGGTCCAGGGGTTGTTGTTGACGTCATTGTTGCTGATTGAGCTGTAGATGGTGCTGTAGCTGATGTAGATGTTGGAGCAGGGGTTGTTGTTATTGATGGAACTGTAGATGTTTCTGAAGTTAATGTAGATGTAGATGTTGAAGCAGGTATTGTTGATGGAACTGTAGATATTACTGTAGTTGATGTAGATGTTGATTCAGTGGTTGTTGTTGATTCAGATGTATATGTTGTAGTGGATGTTGTTGAATGAATTGTAGATGTTGGTGCAGCGATTGTTGTTGATGACGTTGTTGACTGAGCTGTAGATTTTGTTGTAGCTGATGTAGATGTTAGTGCAGGGGCTATTGCTGATAAAGCTGTAGATGTTGGTTCAGTGGTTATTGATTCAGATGTAGATGTTTGAGCAGGTGTTGTTGATTGAGGTGTAGATGGTGGTGTTGTTAATTCAGATGTTGATTCAGTGGTTGGTGAGTGAGATTTAGATGTTGTTGTAGCTGATGTAAATTTTGGTGCAGGGGTTGTTGCTGATAAAGCTGTGGATGTTGTAGTGGATGTTGTTGATTGAATTGTAGATGTTGTAGTTGATTCAGATGTTGGTGCAGTGGTTGCTGATAATGTTGTTGATGGAACTGTAGATGTTGTTGTAGATGATGTTTGTGCAGCAATTATTGTTGATTCAGATATAGATGTTTGAGCAGGTCTTATTGATTGAGGTGTAGATGGTGGTGTTGTAGATTCAGATGTTGATTCAGTGGTTGGTGAGTGAGATGTAGATGTTGTTGTAGCTGATGTAGATGTTGGTGCAGGGGTTGTTGTTGTTGATGGAACTGTAGATGTTTCTGTAGTCGATGTAGATGTTGGTTCAGTGGTTGTTGTTGATTCAGATGTAGATATTTGAGCAGGTGTTGTTGATTGAGTTGTAGATGGTGGTGTTGTTGATTCAGATGTTGATTCAGTGGTTGGTGAGTGTGATGTAGATGTTATTGTAGCTGATGTAGGTATTGGTTCAGGGGTTGTTACTGATAAAGCTGTAGATGTTGAAGTAGATATTGGTGCAAAGGTTGTTGCTGTTGTTGATGGAACTGTAGTTGATGTAAAAGTTGGTTCAGTAGTTGTTGTTGATTCAGATGTAGATGTTTGAGCAGGTGTTGTTGATTGAGGTGTAGATGGTGGTATTGTTGATTCAGATGTTGATTCAGTGGTTGGTGAGTGAGATGAAGATGTTGTTGTTGTTGATGGAACTGTAGATGTTTCTGTAGAAGTTGGTTCAGTGGTTGTTGTTGGTTCAGCTGTAGATGTTAAAGCAGGTGTTGTTGACTGAGTTGTAGACGTTGATGCATTTGATGTAGATGTTGGTGCAGTGGTTCTTGTTGATTCAGTTGTAGACGTCGGTGCAGGGGTTGTTGTTGTTGGTGAAACAGATGTTTGTGCAGCTGGTGATGTAATAGAAAAAAAATAGCAAAACTTTAATAGATGATATAGAACAAAAAGCATTAATAGATGGCAGGCAACAGTGACCTATTGTGTAAAAAAACTGCATCAGTAAAATGAATTACGAAGGGAATGATTAAGTTTTGTTTGTTTTAGTTTTTGTTGTTCATGCAGCCATTGACAATATTATTTCCTGGTTTCATACCAGTTTTAAAGTGCCAATACAGTGTCAAATTTTCTTAACAACAGAAACATTTTCTTTTGTCAAAACACTAACCAGTTCTGGATTTGTCACCTGTTGTTATAAAGGCATCCTAAAGGACTATGAACTATTTGAAAACTGATACTGTAGGACCAAATACAGCCGCTGAATGTGCTGTGACTGAAGATTGTAAGGCTCCAGTGTAGTTCAAAACCACAACCTGTGCTACATATTTCATTATCAGTTATATTACTGATTTCATTTTTTTGACACTGACACAATCATAATAACTTGTATAGCAACTTGTATTTTGTTTGTAATTGCAGGATGTATTTTTACTTTGTCTTTTCTTGGCAGATTGATGTGTAAAGTAATGCACAATTAATGCATTTAATGAATTTACTCACATATGTTTTGTGAGCAACGCTTTTAAAATGTCCTTTCTATTGTACCTGTTCCTGCTGTTTACTATGCTACTACGATAAATATGTTACTACGATATAAACATATACCTTTATAACAATTTGCATACTATTATTATTACTTTTTTTATCACTGCATTTGCTATTTTTGTTATGCAGGACTATAAGACATTTTGAATTCTTTACAGCACTTAACATTAATGCAGTTTAATAATTATTCATGCCATGAAGTATTTTTTAGTTTATTTTGCTTTATTACATCCCAAAGTTAAATACTAAGTGTAAAGTATGATAAAGTATAATTTAAGTATGATAAAGTATAATTTTAATTTGTCGCACAGTGTTTTCTTATTCTTTGATATATATATATATATATATATATATATATATATATGTGTGTGTGTGTGTTTACATGTAACTGTATATGTTATGACTCATACTATTCTTATAAAACATCATATAATTTCTCAAATAAAAACTACCAGCATTTTACTATTACAATTCACTGTTCATATAAATAAGTGAAAATATGTGCACATTGTCAAGTATTAAGATTGTTCTCAGAATTTACATTTCTTCATAGCTGACAACTTAATTGTATTCATTTTATGTTTGACAAAAATACATAGATTATTCAGAAATGGTAAAGCTGTAGGAAACTGGTATATTCCTAAATAAAGCCTATTATATCTTTCAGTGCTATTTTTTTAACATTTAAGTTATAACTCACTTACATTATATGCATATATATATATATACATCAAAGATGATTATACTTCCATATATATCACATAACTCAAATATTACCTATATTACAAATATTACTTACCTGTTGGTATTGATCTACCAATTAGTAAAGCCAATCCAATAAATATAATACATCGAAACATCTTTCAAGTTTTTTGCTACCAAACCTAATGCCAGAAATCAGCCTAACATGTACCCATAATGTACACATAACTCAAACATAGTATACTGCCTTAAACTCCTCCTACCAATTAATTTTCACTAATATAACAGTTTCTCATAATGAATCACTAGTGAAAAAAATATTTAAAAAACAGAAATGTATTATGTATTATTATTATTATGTTTACAAATAATACAAATACTAGACAGAGTATCTAGAAAAATCTTTTAGACAGAGACACCCAAACATTTATACAGTGTTATATCAAACTGCAAACAATGACCTATGTAAATGTTATAATTGTCCTGATACAGTTGAACACTTTCACTTTCTGACTGCATTGTCACACTTCCCATAAATTAAAGTAACACTGACCACTCCTTAACGGTAAGGAAAAAACTGTGTCCTTGTAACCCAAATAGAGATGCACTGCATAAGAGTTAATGACAGTTCAGATTTATTTCTGAAAGTTTAGCTGTCCGGTTGAAGAGGAGCTTTGAAACCTGTGTATTATTTCCTGGTTTTGTGTGAATAATAACAATATATTTGGCGCTTTGTGTTTCTATTGACATAATGGTTCTGGGTCATGGGTGGATCTGCATTCCAACAAACCTGAAAGTAATTTACAATGGATCAAACTATGTCAATAATGCTGCTCTACAGAGACACAGAGAGAGAGACAGACAGCAGACTACAGTTTACTGTTAGTGTACAATGTGTTTGATTATAAAAAGCTTCTTCATAATACAGATTCCAAGCAATTAGCTTTGGTATTAAAAAAAGATTAGAAGGAATTCGGTCTATTATGAACTTTTATTGATCACAAAGGCTAAATACCGTTATTACCCAGCTAACAGGAAATTTACTTAGAACTTTCTGGCAAGAGTCTCTCAAAGTTCTGAACAAAAGTTCTTTCACAATAATAGAATGTTCATTTAAAGTGATCTTAAACGATTAAACTTAAATATTAAAGTGGTCTTAAATAACATTATCAAAAAATATATTTATACACTGTTCATTGAACATTTTCTGAAATCATTTAGCTGGATGTTAGTCGAATGTTTTTTAAATGCTACTACTTTGTACACTTGAAAACTCATCTTTGGATAAAAGCATCTGCTAAATGAAGCCAATATGTAAAGCAAAATAAAATGGACTGAAAATGACTGTTGAATATTATAAATTGGATTTTTAAATCTGAATTGTGAATTTGGATTATTTAATTTTTAAGTATGAAAATGTGTGTGAAATGTTTTTAATTGAAATACTCACATCTTAAATATACAACCATAAAAATAGAAGCACTGAAAATACGGTGCATTGAAATGCAAGAATTGTTACTGCAATGCATTATTTTTTTTAATAGTGCAATTATGCTTTTTTGTTTCAAATAGCCTACACTTATTTACTCATGTAACTCACTTTACTTTAAATAAACTGTTAATTATGTTACTGACAATAAACGAGTCATATGTAATTGGTTCGAAACAGGTATAAACAAGAGGTGAGTCATATTCTGGAGCAATTCATAGCAAGGAAAGCTGATATTCTGTTTGCACTATCATGCAAAACTATCATGAATGGCATCTGGAGGTGAATTAAGGTGAACTGCCTTGTTAATTTCTAATGGAATTCAATATCTAATGCGTTAAAGCATAGGTCTTCAACCCTGTTCCTGGGGACCCACTATCCTGAAGAGTTTTGCTACAACCCTAATCAAACACACCTGAAGCGGCCAATCAAGCTCCTCAAGACTGCTTGAAAATTGCAGGCAGGTGTGCTGAAGCTGGTTGGAAATAAACTTTCCAGGAGAGTGGGTCCCCAGGAGCAGGGTTGAAGACATCTGCGTTACAGTGATTTTACCATGATTTAGGCTTTATTTACATTGCAAAGCTTAATGCCCAGATCCAATCTTTTGAAGCTTCTTCGTTTTTTGAAGTTCCTGCTTGTTCAAATATACTTCAGACAAGACTTTGACTTTTTACTTCCAGATGCACCTTTATGTCGGTCAGCACTATCAATTTATAGTCCTCATCTATGCCACCAGACAGGACCTTTATTTTATGTTCATCAAGACATCAGAAGAATGCATTTATAGAGGCAGTTCCCTCTGTGAGTCACCTGTAGAAATCCCAGTACATTCATCCAACCTGTTTATCACATTTACATACAGATTACAGTTGATGTGATTCTTCTGGTTTTTATTCCAAACAAAAGAAGAAATGCATCTATTCCGAATATTCCTGTATATGTGTCTTGTTTCTTACTGTTTGCTTCTTGAAATACCAGAGATGCTCACTCTTCATGTGTTGTATATTAAATATTGACCACCAGGCTTGCTCAAGAGCGATGAGGCCATGGGGCTTGAGAGTGAAGGAGGATCCACTGAGATGGAGAAAGAGCTCCACAGAAGGTAATGAGTGAACTGTCCAGAAACTGTGCATGGTACACTAAGTCCAAAAACTCATGGATGTGATCGTCGAGAGAGCACTCGCCTCAGATATTGCATGTAGAGGATGGCATGTGGTCAGACATAAGTTTTCCATCAGATCCTTAGGCCAACAATTTTCTTGATTTCTTCACAGTAATCTTTATGGTCCCACTAAAGTTTGCTTGAACGTGCTTGACAAACTGCAAAGAAAAAAATACAGTTAAATGAAAAGTAACATTTACGGAAGAGGATTAGGGCCAAGCAATATGAAAAAAATAAAACCATCTCAAGATAATGCTAGATTAAACTCGTTAAATTTCGAGAAAAAAATCTAAATAAAATGCTGAGAATGCACACTCGTGTCATATTCATTGTATCTCGTTGGACAGTGTTTTCTGAGTACTGAGTCTTTTTACTGTCATGGCACACATTGTAGCTGCAGGTTATTCTACAGTCATCCAACTCTTTCTCAAATTTCACATTCTAAACATTCTTTAAGAGAGTTGTTGTTTTCCTGCTGTGTTTTTTTCTCAACTGCTTACACACATTTTCAAAACTTTGCCTCTTTTTTTTTTCAAAACTTTACACACAAATCCAAGAACTGCACACACAAAATGCAAAATGCCTCACATCTCTTGCAAAATGAAGCACTGCATTCAAAATATCACAAACAAATCTCAAAAGCAAACATTTGTGTTATATTGCAAACACCTTTGCCATAATATTATATGTCTGGATATATCATACACACAGTTATTGTAAACCTAAAGCTCTTCTTTCCTATGTACATTTCTGTACAAGACTGAAAGCAATTGGCAGAGAGATGTTGAACAATTTATGATAAACAAGAAAGCAAGATTGAAACCAAACTTTTTTTTACTGTAAGCATTTGTGGTTGTGAACACAGTATTACACAGTATGAAAGCAAAGAAATACATCAACCATGTGTAGTTGTGCAGATGTGTTTTATAGGCCTGTTCTAAAGCCATGATTGGTTAGTGTTATAAATGAGTGTTTGCACATGTGAGGAGTAAGTCTGAGGCACTGATGAATTAGTGTGGCATTTTGATTGGTTGTGTTTGATACCTTCTGTTAGATTTTTGTGTGTTACATAGAGAATTGTGTGTTGTGTTTTGCAAGTGTTTTATGAAATTGAAAACTGAGTCAAATTCTGAGAATTAGTGTATGGTTTTGGAGATTTGGTGTGTGGTTCTGGTGTTTGCATATCAGAAATTGTGTGACAAGTAAAGATTTTGTGTGCAAGCTGTGCTTTTGCTAGCTTAATATATTTTATATTATTAATTCCTCAACAGTTTGGCAACAAGTTAATGCTTACAGCTAGACAAAAAAGCTTAATAACAAAATAACAGCTTACCTTTTCAATGTAAGTAATGATTTCATCATTGCTAAGCTCAACAGAGGATCTCAATTGGAAAGCTGCATATGCAAATGCTGTCCTATCTATAAAATGAAAACTTCAATTAGATTCATATTATCATAGGTGAATAAAACTCTAATAACAAAATCTGAATGATGTTTCATGAAAAAAAAGCATTAACAGGTAAAATATATTTGCTTACTTTGTGGGACAGCATCTGGAGATGAAGATGTAGACTGGCTTGCTGGTTGACTGGTAGATATAACTTGAGTTGTCATTTGAGAAGGTGTTGGTGTTCGAGTAGATGTTAAGGTTGGTGCAAATGTTGTTGATGACTGAGTAGTGGTAGACATAAGTACAGTTGAACTCAAACTTGGTGCAGTTGTTCTAGATTGAGTTGTATATGTTGGTTCAGTGACTGCTGAGTGAGATGTAGATGTTGGAGCAGGGGTTGTTGTTGATCGAGCTGTAGTTGTTGCTGTAGCTAAAATACATGTTGGTGCAGGATTTCTTGTTAATCGTACTATAGATGTCGCTGTAGCTATTTTACATGTTGGTTCAGGGGTTGTTATTCTTGTCGATGGAGCTGTAGATGTTTCTGCAGCTGGTGATGTAAAATAAAATAACATTAATAGATGAGATAGAAGAAAATCATCTATAGATGGCTGGCAACACTGACCTATAATTAAGAAAAGCAAAAATGGAAGAAAGAATAGTGAAGGATAGTATCACTTAAATATCAGACATGAGCTGAACCACAAAAAGATGAGCCCTTGAAGGAACTCCTTCAAAGTAGGGGTTTAGTCACCTGCTTTCATAAAGGCATCCTATTGTTGAAAACTTATAATATGGGAGCAACTACAACAGCTCAGTGTGCTGTGACTGAAGATTTTATAACCCTCTTTGGTAACAAACAATGAAGTTCAAAACCACAAACTGTGCTACATCCTTCACTATCAGTTCTATTATTGAATGCTTTTCATTCTTTGACAATGACATCAAAATAACCTGCATATCAAGCTTAATTTTTTATTTTTGCTTTGACTTTTCATGTCAGTTTTATTTGTATTGTAATGCAGGAACTGGGTTATAAACTTACATGAGCAGAGTAAAAGTTCACCGACTTTTGCAAAGAGCAGTGTCGCTACTGAATCACTGCGTTTCATATATTCCCTTATGTTTCGTGAGATACGCTAGCTGTTTTATTGCAAATATTAAAGCAAATATAAATATAAATACAAATATAAATCAAAACACAATCCGAACAGACTGGCACAGACCAAACAAGGATAATTAATGAAACACACCCGAACTAAACGACATAATCAAGGAGAGACAGAAACTAGGTCAAGGGACTGAAACGAGGAGGGAGAACAGGGAAACATAACGACAAAGTCCATAACTTGTGACAACTTCTCACTAATGCCTTATTTTTAGGAAATTTATGTATTTTTTGTATTTTTGTATATAAGCTACTTTACATACGTGTAACTGTATAACTCATATAATTCTCTTATAACATATAATTTCTTGAATAAAAGTATACAAGCATTTTGCTATTACAATTCACTGTTCATATAAGTGCTAAATATGTGCAATATTCAGATTTTACATTTCTTTAAAACTGATAACTTAGTGGTAATTGTATTATTAATTATTTTTTTTATTTTATGTTTGACAAAAACAGATTATTCAGAAATGGTAAAGCTATAGAAAACTTATTATTTTATTTTCAACAATAAAGCTTATCACATCAGGATATCTCATAATATATTGCTATTATTATTATTATTATTATTGTTATTTAGTTTTTTAAACATATATGTGACCAGTCGCAAGTAGCACGAGTATATTTGTAGCAATAGCCAACAATACATTGTATGGGTCAAAAGTATTGATTTTTCTTTTATGCCAAAAATTATTAGGACATTAAGTAAAGATCATGTTCCGGATATTTTGTAAATTTCCTACTGTAAATATATAAAAACTTAATTTTTGATTAGTAATATGCATTGCTAAGAACTTCATTTGGACAACTTTAAAGGTGATTTTCTCAATATTTTTTTTTTTTTTGCACCCTCAGATTCCAGATTTTCAAATAATTGTATCTCGGCCAAATATTGTCCCATCCTAACAAACCATACATCAATGGAAAGCTTATTTATTACATCTCAATTTCACAAAATTGACCCTTATGACTGGTTTTGTGGTCCAGGGTCACATATAATATATAATTGACTAATATACAGTACATATGCATACATATTCAATAATAAGTAAGTAATATACACAAACATTGCTTTTTTTACATTAAAGACTTATACTTCCATATATATTACATACTAATATTTAGATTTAAATAGATGTCTTACCTGTTGATATTGATCTACCAATCAGTAAAGCCAATCCTATAAATATAATAAATCGAAACATCTTTCAAGTTTTTATTTATTTTTAATTTTTTGCTACCAAACCTAATACCAGAAAAAATGACCTCTGCAAAGCAACCTAACATGAGTAATGCAATCTAATATACTGTCCTTAAAGTCCTCCCACTGATGCTAACTGTCCTGATGCAACTGAGTAACTTTCAGTTTCAAATTAAGGAACAAAAAGTGCCCTGATAACCTAAAAGAGTTGCACAGCATATACCATTTGAAATAACTATTATCTATTTAAATATATGTTCAAATGTAATTGATTGCTGCAATGCAAAGAGGCAAGATCAGCATCATTACTCCATTCTTCAGTGTCAAATATTTATATGCTGTATCAAATGCAGATACCATAATACTACCTGGGTAGTAACTGATTACATGTAATCTGGATTATGTAATCAGATTCCCAAAATGAAGTACTTGTAATTAGATTAAATTACGTTTTAAAATACTCGTAATCAAACTACAGTTTCTTTTTATTGATTGATTACATATTATTCATGCAATGACAATAAATTGTTCATAATTTATTGATTCTCCCTAATTATTATTTTTAATTTTCCTCTCTGAAAAAAGCCTACCACTTAAATACATTCAGAAAGTCACATTGTGGACGTTCACTAGTCAGGAGGCTACACAGCATTTGACCAATGGATTTACAAAAATTATTTCAGGTTTAAAATGTATTTCAACATTGCATCAACTTCTGATGAACACATTAATTTTTATTTGAATTATCACTCAGTGGTTTTTTAACCATGTCTTACTATAGCTTTGGAAGGCTTTTGTCTTTCAAACACATTAAAATGCACAAATTCACGTTATTTCTTATTTACATGTAATGCAGGCATTTCAACTTTTTTGAACATCTTTCACCTAATATACTGTATTTACTTGAAGTACCCTTAGATTTTAAAATAAATATTTTAGTAATTAACTATCACATTTGCATGTTCACGTTTCTCTGTTGGTTAATGGTCACAGACATGAAGGTAAACATTACTGTTTTAGTAAGTGTTTTATTTTGATTGATGTTATTCTAAAAGTCTAATAGGCCTAATAATTAATTATTAGCTTTTCATTAAACTCACAAAGCCCCTGCAGTTCATTTATGAACCCCAGTTTGTGAAACCTTGACGTAATTTATTGCTCTTCGTGTTGTAAATTACAACGAATGGAATTCTTTTTATTAGTCTTTGTATGTTTATATCAATATGGTACAAGATTATCCTATTTAAATCAATATGATAAATGACTAAGGTCAAAAGTAATCTAAAAGTAATCTGATTGTATTACCTAAAATGTGTAATGTAATGGATTACATTACTAACTACAATTTCTGTCATGTAATTTGGAATCAATAACGGATTACAATTTGTAAATTCAGATGTATTTCTGATTTAGTTGTCCAGTTGAATAGAAGCGTAGAAACCCATCTCCTGATCATTTCCTGGTTTGTGTGAATATTAAAAATGTTTTGGTGCTTTGTGTTTCTACTAATAGAATGAAATGTTTCTGGGTCACGGGTGGATCCCATGTTCCAGTAAACCTGAATGTATTCGTGTTTACAATGGATCAATCTATGTCAATAGTGGCATGCTGTTCTACAGAGACTATACAAGCTTCTCCATTGTTACAGGTTCCTACCAAGTAGCTTTGTTCTTAGATGGATGGAATTTGGCGTATTATGAACTGTTAAACACAAAGCCGTTGTGCCAGGAAATGTTCTCAGAACTTTGGCTAACATTCTGGCAAGTTTCTGGTAAGGTTCTTTCACTTTTATAGAATCTTCGTTTAAAGTGTTCTGGTCTTTAATAATCAGAATGTTAGCACAAACAACGTTTTTTTTTAAAACATTCTAGCTGGATGCTAGTCGAATATTTTTTTAATTCTATCTATCTATCTATCTATCTATCTATCTATCTATCTATCTATCTATCTATCTATCTATCTATCTTTTATTTTGAAGGTTTCTTGTGTCACTTTTATTTTGAAAACCACTGGATCTGATGCTAGTTTTTCATCACCGACTTCAATTTTGAAAACAACGAAATGCTTCACGTTAACTACCGTGCTGTTCTTGTTTAGCCAATGTGTCCCTTTAAGCAAAACAAATCACATTTTAAATAGCTGTGTTTAAAGCTTTATACGAATTTTACAAATAGAATCTTTAAAGATGCCCAAAAATGGTTAAAGTCAAGTCGTTCTTCCGGTTCGCTTCCGGTTTCCACGTCTTGCATTTTGGTATGAGCACGTTTACAGCTGCAGTTATTTCTGCTCAAATTTAGACAACTTCTTTTGTGTTCACAAATATCTGAAAGGTTAACCGATCAGTTAGTTACTTAGTCAATCAGTTAATACAAGTCTTCTTTTATTTCAAATCGATGCTAATATTGAGGTAATATTCCTGCACTCGTTTAGTGTAAATATGCCGTGTTGGAGACATTGATAATGGACAGAGATTTACTCAGACAATCCGTGTCGTATCATGGAGAAAACCTGTTGTTATTGTTAAAATGCGAGCAAAGTGAAAACCCAGACTTCAAACGTGTGGCTGCTGATCTCTCGAAGACTCTTAATCAAAGGTAAGAGGCGTTTTTATAGTTCTTACATGATTATTTTTATCCCTCGTGTCATGTTTTTGTGTGGAGAGACTTCGAGGCCTTTTAAATAGCTCATAAAATATACTTTAGGAATAGTTAAATCATTTTTTTATTTTATTAATTACTCACCTGCATGTCATTACAAACATGTATGACTTTCTTCTGTGGAACAGAAATTGAGATATTTAAAATAATGTCTGTGCTACTCTTCCATACCGGTACTTCTCAGAATTAGGAGTTTATTTCTCACAAATCTTAGTTTATATCTAAAGTTTGAGAATTGCAAGAAACAACGTGTGAGTTGTAAGATAATTTTTTTATTTTTTATTATTTTTTAATATTAATCTTGCAATTCAGGTTATATATATTGTGCTTCTATAGACCCTACTTCTGTACTATATTACAAAAAACTTCAAAGCAGTGTTTTTTTTAATTAATTTTCATAATTTATTGACAAAAAAAAAGAGAGTAATATTTCATTGGTTTGAAACAGGGATAAAGAAGAGGCGAGTCCTGTTCTGGAGCAATTCATAGCAAGGAAAGCTGATCTTCTGTTTACTCCATCGTGGAAAACGTCTGCGCCAGCAGATGAATGGCAGGAGGAATCTGGAGGTGAACTGTCTCAATTTCTAATGAAATTCAAAATTTTATTTCTATTATAGCAATAGTTCACTCAAAAAGATGTATGCATCCTCATGTATCTCCAAACCCAGTGGCGTACCATGGGGTTTCAGTCAGGGCCTTCAGTAAGCAACTGTAAACTACATGCACACATCTTACACATCTGTTACAGCAGCCATATGCATATAATGCACATATTGGGCCTCAATTACGAAACGAACGTACGACCGAAAATTGGGCGTATGGTCGTTTCTACGCAAAACTTGGAATTTATCAATATGGACGTGAGCGGTACGATCAAATCTCACGTCAGGTCTGAGCTCGTGTACGCAAGTTTTTGAGTCAGCCTGAACTTGCGTGCAGCATAGAGAATTTCGGAGAATTGTATAATGACAGCATTTTGTTCATTTAGATTATTTTCCTAAACCGACAAAGTTTTTTTTCCTTTCAGGGCTTTAGCTTTATGCGCAAATAGCAGCATAAACAACAGACCGTGAGGAATCACACATTGTCGTATCACACACCTGCAGCGCTTCTGTGAATCCAGAAAAACAGAAATTATAAAATTAATAGGGCTACACGAAATATAAAAAAAACAGTGCGACAAGTATAGGCCACTTGTTTTTGTGACACTCTTAATGCATTTTATTTGTTTTCTATAACTTTTTTATTATTATTTAGCTGATTGCTGATCACACAGGTGCCTCACACGCACACACACAACATTTCAGCGTTACTAACTTGACATTTCAGCCATTAATCAAACTAAAATGCAGTCAACCAAACATAAAAGTTACATTGCACAATTTACAAGTTCCACTGTAAAATCAGCGTGCAGCACCGAAACAAACATTTATTGCGCATGTGAGAAGGCCCTGCTGCCCCTGACGGCCCACCACTGTCCAAACCCATCACAAAGTTTTTTTTTTTTAAATATCCTGTTCGCATGAATGTTACCCGGAGATGTCAGAAAGTTAGTTATATTGGAATGACATGCGGGTGATTAAACAATGAAAGTGTGTATTGTTTCAGAGGCGTTCGCCATCATGCCTCCGCTGGAGCAGTTCATGGAGGTGTGTTTTGAGGAGAGACGGGAGTTCTTCTACAGGGACCTGGAGCGTGGAGACGTGGTTATCGGAAGGATCAATTCAGTGCGAGACTTCGGCTTATTCGTAACTCTTCTCTGCACAGCTGGAGGACTGGAACGAGATATTGAGGACCTGGAGATAAAGGTTGGATTTTAGGTGTTTTTTTTCTCTGAAGTATGTATTTTTACACCATATACATACAGTACGTGTGTGTGTGTATGTGTATGTATATATATATATATATATATATATATATATATATATATATATATATATATATATATATATATATATATATAATGGGTCAAAGACGAGGCATCCCATTTTGTTGACTGCATCAAATTAAATTTACAGAAGTGATTTTATATAAACAGAAAGCATATAAAATGAAAGTCTTTCAGTAACTTGTGAATATATGTCAAAATATAGAAATAGCATAAAAATAATGTTCTATCATGATTCAGTGTAACAGATATATTTATTTGAAAATGAAACTGCACACTTATTTTGACCTTTACTTATTAAAATATATAAGAATAAGTGATCATACTAAATTTTATTATATGTTATATGGTTAAAACTGCACTGTTATCCTTGAATAGGGTATTTCAATGCCATCTAATGATTCTTGATCTAAATATACCTGAAAAGATTTATTGTTATATGAACTATTATTACACTTAATGAAATTATTCTGCAAGTCATGGTAAAATGTATAACAGTCATTATTGTTTGCTCAGGAACAAAATACATTTTAGAAAATAATAACAGGACACATACTAATGCACAGAAGAAAAATTAAGAATTACACTTTTATTGTTTGGTTGCTTGAAAACCCCTTTCATCTTTTACCTGTATAATTATTATATTTATAAATAATTAAATCATAATAAATATTTATTTATTGAGATTATTTGTTCATTTCTTCATTCATTCATCAATAGTTTGATATTTTTAAATGCGTTTAAAAAAAAAAAAAAAAAATAATAATGATTAAGATGATGGTATAAGGAAAATGTATTGCTTTTTACTTGAGCCATTCAACTGAAACTTGGTTAAAAATTGTGTTAATTTTTCAAAACCAACATAACTACTTGGAGTTCTTTTTTTTTTCTAGAAATGTTAAACTAGATTTTTAAAATACTTTTCATTCAGTTGCAGCTTGTCAGTCAAATGTGATTCTAAAAATAAATGTCTATTTAAAGGCCCTCTGTCCATTAAGAGATGTACCTTCAACTGGAAATCACGATGATCCTTTATCTTATTACCAAATTGGGGATTTGATTCGAGGTATGGTACTTTTTTGGCTCTTTTAGAAATTAATGTCTATATATTAATAATAAAATGATTAGATTTGATAAAGTAGTATTTTATGCCACAGCTGGGGTGAAGGACATTGACCGCTACCACGAGAAGCTGACATTATCACTGTATTCATCCTCACTGCCTCCTCACTTGGATAAAGTTAAGCTGGGTGTCATAAGCAAAGAAGATCTTCCTCTTCATTATACGTACGTGAAAACAGTCAAATGAATATCGACCCGTTTGTCTCAGACTTCCTGTTGTTGATTGTTTCCTCCACTCTTTCAGCCGGGGTGAAAAGGTGGCCGCAGACAGCAGTGAGACATATGAGAAGCTTTTGGAGAGCTCTCTTGGTTTGTCCAACCCTTTAAATGTGGACTACCTCCTGGGAAAGCTGGGTATAAGTGACACACAAACGCCTTCACTAATGAGAGGCTTGCAGAGGTACATGCTGTCTTTGGCTTTTATGTCATTCGCAGTTTTCTTGGTGTTTACTCAGTTAAACTTTTTTTTGTATTTACACAGTAAACACTTCAAAGAAGGTGATTTTGCAACAGCTATTCGGAAGAAACAGTCTGTATCCTGGGCCCTGAAATGGTTGGTTTTCCATAATTTATATTATATATAAATATTTAATATACAAATATAATTTTTTTCTTAAATATATACATGCATGTGTGTGTATTTTTTTTTATATATATATATATATATATATATATATAATAAATATACACAGTACACGCACATATATTATGTAAACAAACTTATTTTGGATGCGATTAATCGTTTGACAGCACTAGTTACACCACAACTTTTGTTTTTAGAGTTATTACATTTAAAGTTCTTGAAAGTGCTGTTAAAAAAACAAAACTGAAACAAACATGAGTACAAGGTGTACATTTATACACATTTTTAAAAGGTTGTTCCTTTTCTTTTTTGTGGACGCTCTAATTTGTTTAATACATATTCTGCTAAATATATACTAAATAACGCTAAAATACAACATCATAAACTAGTGCTATTATTAGCTACAGTGTTGGAGAAAGTTATCTTTAAAAGTAATGCATAACAATATTGCATTACTCCATAAAATAAACAATTGTGTTACTTAGTTACGGAAAGTAATGCATTTCATTACTTTTGTGTTACTTTTTATCACCTGGGCTTGCTTATTTGTTTTTTAATAACAGAAACTCCAAAACTTATGTTTTTGGCAACTGTAAGGGCCCTTTCACACCAAAAATGAAATGAATAAGCCGTAGGCTGAAGGACAGGTGTGCTGTCAGGGAATTAATGGGAAAACAGTAACTTGCGTTACATATTTGAAAAAGTAGCTCAGATATTTGCTTGTAAATTTAAAAGTAATGCGTTTGTTGTAGCCAATTAAGAAAATGCATTTTTGTTTTATATTTATGTTTAAATATTATTTGTTCATATTTTGTTTGTTTAATTTGTTAATTATGAAAGAATTGTGTAATTAGTAAGTGTCATAAAGGGCGTGGTAATAAATTGGACGGCATTATGCCGGGAGAAATGGAGTGGGTCAGACACAATTTTTGACCACTTAATTTTAATCAGTGTTTTGTTGATCAATTATCAAATCAAATAAATAAGAGCAAGGAAAAAACGCATTGTGGAATGAAGTGCGTAACGAAATGCAAACCCAGTACTATGCTTCTGCGGCTGAAGAAAAGGCCAAAACAGCATTACTTTACTAGTTACTTAAAAAAAAGTAATCTGATTACGTAACTTACATTACTTGCAATGAGTTACCCCAACACTAATAAGCTAGTTGCGATCGTGTCATTTCTTCTTATCATTACAGTGTTAAAGCTGGTGTTGACCGTTTCAAATCGGGTCGTCATGTAGAAGCAATGAATGAGTACAACAAGGCCTTAGAGATCGACACAAACAACGTGGAAGCTCTTGTGGCACGTGGAGCTCTGTAAGTCACGATAAAACCATGTACATGTGAAGAGTAATATTTGCTTGTATTACTTTGTTACATAATTACTGAGTCTTTGTTTTATTTTATTGTAGATATGCAAACAAAGGAAGCTTAATGAAAGCTATTGATGACTTTGAACTGGCCCTGGAGAACTGCCCCACGCACAGGAACGCCAAAAAATACCTCTGCCAGACACTAGTGGAAAGAGGAGGACAGTACGTCATCGAGAAATAGTGTTGCTACTTCTAGTTCTTCATTGGAGATTAGTTTAATACTTACGTGTGCCAAAAAATAACAGAAAAAGTACACAAAAAAGGCCTTCAGAAGTTATGCATTACAGCGATTTTTACCATGATTTAATCTACATTTACATTGCTAAGCTTAATGATCAGATCCAATATTGTGACCTCCTTTTTTGTGTGATCTGCCTTTTTAAATATACTTAAAAAGATTATTCACCCAAAAATTTAAATTTGCTGTTGATTTACTCACCCTCAGGCTATCCAAGATGTAGGTGACTTTTTCTTCAGTAGGGCAGTAAGAAGATTTTTAGCTGAATCCGTGGTCCTTGATGATTCATGATATTCAAGTTAGTGGCTGCCCGTTTTTGAGAATAAAAAAAGCAAATCAAAGGACACAAAATTAACACCCAGGACTCTTGACGATATATTGAGGTCTTATGAAGCGAAAAGATCGGTCTGTGCAAGAAACTGAGCATTATTTACAACATTATTACCTGTAATTCAGAGCCACAGGCAAAACAGTCTGGAGTTATGTCTGGTTCACGCATTAATCATTCTTTTGAATTTTTTATTTTTTTGTGAACTAGTTGAACCAGCTCACCAAATCATTGTTTATGTGAAAAGGTGAGCTGAAGAAGACGAGCTTATTCACTTTATATGCTTTAGATAAGTAAAACTTTTTTGGGCTGCATTGAGATTGGGGTCCCGCGGGACCCAACGCAAATCTCCTGAGAGCAGGCGGGAATGGGCGGTCAAAAAAATTTAGCATGGGTCCTGCTGTCCCGCGATTTGGTGCATACCAAGAATGATGGAGTTACATAAACTGGTGTTTACACACTGTTTGGTTGTATACCGATTACATTACTTGCTGTAAATATTAGAATGTTTACAGGAGTGAGCAGGACTGGACACAAAATTCACAGGCGTGGAGTGGTCAGAAATTCAGCGGGAGCAGGATCAAGAAAACAGTCTCGCGCAGGGCTCTCATTGGGTGCTTTAATAATATAATTTCATATGTGGGTCAATGACCTATAAGGATTTTCGATAAATACAAAAATAATATCTATTGTTATTGTGCAAACATTAAGAATGTTGTGTGCACATAAATTCATATTAGAATTTTATATTAAGTGATTATGGTGTTTTTTCATCTAGATCAGGGGTCATCAAACTTGATCCTGGAGGGCCGGTGTCCTGCAGAGTTTAGCTCCAACTTGCCTCAACACACCTGCCTGGAAGTTTCAAGTATACCTGTTAAGACCTTGATTAGCTGCTTCAGGTGTGTTTGATTAGGGTTGGAGCTAAACTCTGCAGGGACACCGGCCCTCCAGGACCGAACTTGGTGACCCCTGATCTAGATGGATAAAAAAAAGTCAGGTGGTGCGACCATGATTTATCTTAAAATTAATTAATTTCCTTAACATGCATAACATTTTTTTTTTAAGTTCTCAATAATTAAAGTGTTTAGAAACAACGCATTTACTTTTTTAATATATTTTTTTTAAGTGTTTATTTATATTTATTTTAATTTATAATTTTTAGAACAAAAATATGAGAATTATTTACAGAAACTAAAAAAAAAACGGTAAATACTTTGTTTCTAAACACTTTAATTACTGAGAACTTATAAAAATTTTATGCATGTTAAGGAAATTAATTAATTTTAAGATAAAGCACGGTCGCACCACCTGACATCTTTTAAAGCTATGGCCAGTTCACCTAGATGAAAAACACTAAAATCACTTAATTTAAAAGTTTAATATGAATTTATGTGCACACAACATTCTTAATGTTTGAACAATTGCAATAGATATTATTTTTTTGTATTTGGAAAAATCTCAAGTTTGCTTGTCAAATCCTTATACGTCAGTGACCCATGTATTACACCATTGCGTGATTATGTAAACAAACCAGTGAACTGAACCAGTTCATTGAAAGAACCAGTTTGTGGAAAATAATCAGATTTTCCTATTTGCCTGAGGCTCTGGATTACAGGTAATAATGTTTTAAATAATGTTCACTTCATTGCACAGACCGATTGTTTCACTTCCTAAGACCTCAATATATCGTCAAGAGCCACGGGAATTAATTTTGTGTTCCCTGATATACGTTTTTAATTCTCAAAAACGCGAAGCCACTGACTTGCATTAGATGAATCACCAAGGACCACAGTTTCAGCTACAAATATACTTTCTTATCCTCTTCTAATAATGAGAAAAAAAGTCACCTACATCTTGGATGGCCTGAGGGTGAGTAAATTAACAGCAGATTTTCATTTTTGGGAGAACTGTCCCTTTAAGACATAACTAAGTTTGTTTACTGTAAGGCACACTACTATGTCTGCCAGCACTGTCAATTTATAGTCCTCATATCTGCCGCCAGACAGGACCTTATATTTATGTTCTTCAAGACGTCAGAAGAAAGAATTTAAAGAGGCAGCTCCCTCTGTGAATCACCTGTAGGAATTCCTATCTGTCACCTGACATTTACATACTCATTATAAATAAGCTGATTATTCCGGTTAAGGTTTTATTCCAAACAAAAGATGAAATGCATCTATTCAGAAGGTTCCCGTATGTGTCATGTTTGTTTTGTTTCTTACCGTTTACTTCTAGAAATACCAGAGAGGCTCACTCATTCAGTTTGTTATAATTAAACCTTGCTATTTAAGTGCAAGACTTGTGCAATCACCCGAAACACCCTATAAATAACCAATTGTAATGCTTGAGCAGCTACCTAAACACCATAACAGCCATGTAGCAATGCCCTAACAACAGCAATATCTGATCAGTTTTCAAGAACACCTTTGCACATCAAAATTAAGGTCCAATTTGTCAAATATCAATATAGACACTGTACACATTGTAGATAAGACTCGCTGCATTAATATTGAATTCAGTTGTTGTGTGGAGGTGTATAAGCTGTTGCACAACATCTTTAGCATTATTTGAGCACTGGATTTTGTAATAGTTTCAGTATGCCTTAAACTCTTCCAAAAGAGTTTCTTTCAAAATTCTCTATATATATATATATTTTTTTTTTTTTTTTTCATAGACTTGAAGAGGAAGAAAAGTTGGTGACTGCTGAGGGTCTCTACAAAAGAGCCATCGTATTAGATAACACGTTTCAAGAGGCAGCAGAAGCTCTGGAGAAACTTCAGATACATATCCAGGTGAGCTGGATAAACCTGCCTGTCATGAATACATGGTTCCACTGCAAATATTCTCAGAATATTAGCTTCCAGTGTTACAGGTACACAGATACAATCTTGTATTAAAGGAATAGTTCACCCAGAAATGAAACTTTGCTGACGATTTACTCACCCTCAGGCTATCCGAGATGTAGATGAGTTTGTTTCTTCATCAGCTTTGGAGAAATGTAGCATTGCATCACTTGCTCACCAATGGATTTTCAATGGGTGCCGTCAGAATGAGAGTCCAAACAGCTGATAAAAAACATCACATTAATCCACACCACTCCAGTCCATCAATTAACATCTAGTGAAGCCAAAAGCTACGTGTTTGTAAGAAACAAATCCATCATTAAGGCCAATAATTCATAATTACGCTTCCTCCGTTGAAAAAGTAATTTTATTCCATTGGTGAGCAAGTGATGTAATGCTGCATTTCTCCAAATCTGATGAAGAAACAAACTCATCTCCATGTTAGATGGCCTGAGGGTGAGCACATTTTAGCCAATTCTCATTTTTGGTACACTGATACACTGCATTTTTCAAGACGTTCATTTTAACTGTCGAGTATTGGAGTATTGATGAAGTATTTTTGTCATTTATGTGTCTATCTGATCTTGGACCTGTGAAACCTGACTGATGGGACCTTTAACCCTGATTGCACTGGGTTGACATAAATGCCCCATGTGGAAATAAAACCCCACCACCTTTGGTTTGTATTCTGTTCCTGGTACGACGGTAACTGCATCTCATGATCATTGCTAAATATAAAATGTTTTCTCGCATTCTGTCTTTGCTTAACATCCTGACGCCTGGGGGTGTGAAAATGGCACTTGTGCGAAATTGCTCGTGCTGGATGCCTGCACGCATGCATGCTTGATTAATTTCCTGAACATTGTTCCAATTTTACCGTCAATTAACTGCTTTAAAGAAATCGCTTAAATTGAAAGAGCAGGAAGCTGCCAAAGAGCAGGAAAACACTAAGACCGTGGAGACAAGTGCAGAGAAATTGCGTAAGATCCTAAAAGAAGAGAAAAGGTAACGTCAACACCACCATGTTCATTCACATTTTTATTCCTGTTAAGCACATATTTGGTCACATACACACTGCATCTAAATACAGTTGTTCTGTACACACAGTCCATTTATTTACAGAAATCAGGTAATAAAGGCCTGTACACACCAAGGATTATAAGTATAGAGGAATTATATTTTTGGAATCACTTGTTTTTTTCAGCTGATAAATGATATAAACATTGAGAGCCAATCAGAATCCATCTTTTTAAAGAGCTTGAGCATTTAAAATGACAGTTGACATAACAGCAGTTTGTTTATAATAAACAGGATGTTGTAGTTATCATTCTTGGTGTGAACAGGCCTTAACAACTGAATTTAATTTAAATCTATATAGTTATTTATGTAATGCATAGAAATGTCTGTTGTTGAAATTCAAGCAGTGACTCTTATATCCTGTTAAGCGATGATTTAGGTCATTCAGTCCAACATTTAAATTAGGGCTGGGCAATATACTGAATATTTACAATATATTCACCATGATTATTCTGGTGATATAATGTTAAAGGGCACCTATTATGCCGCTTTTTACAAGATGTCTCAGGTGTCCCCAGAAAGTGTATCTGTGAAGTTTCAGCTCAAAATAACCCACAGATCACTTATTATATCACTTTAAAAATGCCTATTCTGAGTGGAGGCGGAAACACGCTGTTTTCTTGCATGTCTCTCTAAATGCAAATGAGCTGCTGCTCCCCGCCATTTTTCCAGAATAGGACTGTGCCTTTACGGCTGGTATCTCAGATAGTCTGCTAAAAACATCTGTTTGGTTTTGATTATCATGTCTATTGCACTGAAATCATGCGTTTTAAAGCAATATCAGTTTAAACTTCTGATGTATGGTTTTCTGAGCGCACACATCCGAAGCAAACGCACAGAAAGTGGCTGTCACACGGCATGCGAGTACTAAACTAAGTTCTCTTTTATGTCTTACTGCGCTTAAACTGTCAAATACACAGAAGTTTATATTAAAAACACACAATTTATAAACAGTCAGTTGCGTCTGTGAAAGTAAACAGCTGGGAAGGAAATCACATGTTTATATTTGATCTTAAGTGACAGCAGTGTAATACAGTACCTATACCGCTGTCTACGCTGTTAATATGAGCCAAACAATAAAATAAAAGCAGAAAATCGCTCACTACTCTGGACTGAATAACATCTATAGCTTTAATAAGAAGACATTTCTTACTTGAATGCTGCTTTTAAATGCTCTAGTGTGAAGATAAACACGGCGGATTGTGTGTGGCTCACTCTGGGAGGGGTCTCTGCTAATACAGCAGTGTCCATCAACAGTCATGGGCGGGGCTTGTAAAATGTGACATCACATTGTACAGATTCTGCAAACGGCTTGTTCTGAGACACTGCTTATGATTTATGGGGATTAAAAGAAAATGAACGGGTGGATTTTTACCAATATAGGATGGTTGTAAACACACACTGCCAACACACATTTATGATAACCTATAAAAGTGAATTTTATATTGTATTATAGGTGTCACATTTGAAGTTGTTTCAGAACTTTTTGAATGATTTTTTTTAGCAACACTTGATAAAACACTGAGAAAGCTTAATAGAAAATCAGGTTTTTGTTGAGTTCCTCCAGATCGGATTCAGCACATTGATCAAAACAGATGCAGTAGATCGCTTCCATCAACACCCCTAAAGCTTCACAGTCCTAAACCACTTCCTGGATTAATATTTCATTTGGCAACGTTAGGCAGTTTTGATTTATATGCTGTTTAAAGGGGTCATATGACGCAATTTCAAGTTTTCCTTTGTCTTTGGAGTGTTACAAGTGGAGTGCACTGTTGGTGCATATATAAGATCCATAAAGTTGCAAAGACTAAAGTCTCAAACCCAAAGAGATATTCTTTCTAAAAGTTAAGACTCGTCCACTCCTTCCTAAAACGCCTCATTTAAACATGTCCCCACATATCTACCTGAGGTGTAAAGAGTACCGGAAAATCATACTTCAGTAAAAGTACAGATACCTTACAGTCAAAATTACTCCACTACAAGTTACAAGTCACCAATTCCAAAACAACTTGAGTAAAAGTCTTTTACTTAAATTTGATTTTAACAGTACCTAAGTATTTTACTTATACTAAATATAGGCTCAAAAATGCACTAGTCAAAGAGACATGCCAGTCAAAAACTGTAATGTTGTGGAAAAGCTGGGGAAAACAGGCAGAGGCAAGGATCTATGTGTAGGCATTTCATGGAAAAACTAGAACAAACAATAAACCAAAGGGAACAAAGAACAGAACGACGGGCAAACAGACAACCATTACATTCAACAACTCACAAGGAACTAAAGAAACACTTGGGATATATATATATATATATATATATATATACACATACACACATACAGGAGGCTAACAAGCTGAACAAGATAAGATACAAACTGACTACAAACACCACAGGAGAACATAAAAGTCCAAGACGAGGCACGGAGAACATGTAACAAAAACAAGAGCTTATTTGTGAGGAGAGAAATCACATTTATTTTCTAATTCTTCTTGCACTGGATGTGCTGGTTTTAGCCTCATTGCCAGCTGCAGTCATATAAAACACCTGTGATTCACAACTATTTGCCAAGGAGCTCACATTCACGTAAAGTAGCCTTGTTGACAAGTTTGAGTGAGCAAGGGCAAAACGCGCAAGTTGTACTTGTTGTCTTTCTTGTTGTACTTTCAGTGCCCTGTAGTTGGTGATATTGCATCTTTTGTAGCAGAAATAAATTGCTGCAGAAAAGCTAGGTGCCGTGCAATATGTAATGTGTAACTGCAACACTCATTTCAAATGTAGTTGAGTAAAGAGTACAGATACTCATTCAAAAATGTAGTGAAGTAGAGCGTAAAAGTTGCTAATATCTTTGATACTCAGTAAAACTGCAAAGTATCCGAAAAGATACTAGAGTACAGTAATTAGTTAAATTTACTCCAATACTTTACACCTCTGATATCTACATCACTGTGTTGGGAGATTTGCATAACACCGCCCAAATGTTTACGCAAAGAAAAAAGGCGCAACTTTTATTCTCACTGTAGTATTGTTGCCGCCGCTGCCATGTCATGGAGACACCGTGTTTCCAAATATGGTAAGGGGTGTAACATTTTCGCTTGAGGTATTCAGCCAATCACAATGCACTGAATAGCTGGCCAATCAGGGCACACCTCGCTTTTCAGAATGATGCACTTTGTAAAAAAGCAACGCGTTTCAGAAAGGCGGGGCTTAAACCGCATAAACACATTGCATTGCCCCAAATACACAAAATTATTTTATTTTGAGCATCGTCATATGACCCCTTTAATGTTTGATCGCGTTGTTTTCATATGCATCTGCTTACACGATCACTTATTTCTGCTGCTGCAAAACCATGTTTTCATCCGGAGATTCAGTACTCTTTCAGAAGATGTGTAATAGTGCCTCCTACCATATAGTTGTGAAAACGAGGAAAGCCGGAAAATTCTTACAATGGCAGGGAAAGAATTAAACTATATCGCCTAGCCCTGATTTAAAAATGGTTTGTCACTGCCAAAACTTTGCATTGTGTATATGACCATTGAAATCTTTGTGAGTTTCTTCCATCAAAAAAAGGTAAGAACTCTTCTATTTTTACGGTTTTAATCATTGCTGACGCCCCATTTTCCGATGGGCGCATTCAATGTCCTGCAAGTTTCAGCGTGATGTTTGCTTCCATATAGAATGAAGAAGAAAAGGAAGCGGTCGACCTCTTCCTCTACATCCTCAGATACGTCCTCAACTTCAAGCGATGACTCTTCTTCAACGAGTCGTAAAAAGTCGAAGAAACGGAAACACAAACGTCGGCGCTCGTCTCACGGCAGTAAGAAACACAAGCGGAGAGTGTCATCTTGTAGCGATAAAACGGCAGAAGACGACACAGAGTGGTTTCCCGCTCCTGCTAACACCTCCGCTTCCTACATCGACCAGAAACAATCCATAAGCAAACTCATCAGTGAAGGAGAACAGTCTTGGGAAAAAAGCCGATGTGAAGATGGCAGAGGTAGGTTAGATGATGCTATTGACAGAAGTCTGGAGAACCTCAAACATGGAGCCCAGTCTGAAGCATTTAGACTGGGATGTCCCGATGTGAACGGCGAGGTTGGAGATCGTCACAGGACTCGGAGCACCTCTGAATGTGCCAGAAAGAGGAGGGATTCATCCTCCTCAACCCAGTCCATATATTCCCAAAAATCTGATCGCTACTCTAAGGAATTTTCTGTGCAAGGCAGAAAACGTAGTGAATCAGAAAGAGGCAGGAATGAGAAGATGGATATAGGAGAGAGAAATAGTCGTGATCAAGATGATGGCAGGAAATCTTCTGGTGGATCCCTGAAAAAAGATATGCCTTGCAATTTGTTCGACATTTTCAGTCAAATCACTGAATTTGAGAAGGAAAAAAAGCTGAAAAAATAAAGTAGTTGCTCTTTAGGGCTGTCAGGAGTAACACTAGTTGTGCTTTCAATACTGGAACTAGCAGGTTTAACGCTCAAGTATAGTAATTGAAATAATTGATAGTTTACGAAAAGTTGATCAGAAATGTTTTTCATAATTTCAGGTTAGATTTTTTTTTTTGCTTTGGGGGAAGCAGTCTGCCTTTAAAAACTGCTACAAAACTGAGCAGTGGCCAAAATGTGATGGAAATGATGCCTCAGTATTATAAATTGCATTCAGTATAATATCAGTGTTCAAATAAACGAATGTAATGGTCAAAAAAAGTGCTACCATGTAGTGTTTACTCTTGTCTGTTGAAAGAGTTTTTTTTATTTCCTATGGGATACAAAGTGGTCTTCCAGCAGGGGTTTAGAAAGCCAGTCATCAGCTAAGCCACATTAAAGTTTTAGGACTTTGCACACTGAAATGTAATGCAGACTTTGAGAAATATCAAGTTGCATTTGACAGTTAACTTCGAAGTGTCAACTTAAGGTTCATTTTAATGCTCTTTTTGATATGATAATGAATTATTAAAATCTTAAGACAATATTATTTAAATAACAAAAAAAGAGCGAAGAAGAATCGGATTTATTCAAGTCCATGCTTGTGTGTTCTTTTGCAGTATACTCATTTCAAATACAGTGAGATCTGAAATGGACAAAATCTGTAAAATTATTACAATTTAAACAATATTCATGATGATTTGTTTGTTTTTTTGGAGAAAAAAAACAAAAACATCTGGAATATTTCTTAATAAATTGGCCATTTTTCATGCACTTAAATCTGAAGCTGAAGGAATGTAAAATTCATCCCTTATCAACTCAGTTGTGTTATAGTGAATAGAAAAAGCAAACTTTGTTTAAACTATTGTTTTTAATATTTTATTACGTTATTTTAAGACATAATGACATAACTTTATTGCTACCTGGATTAAAACAATTTAAGATATAGTTTAAAGAGTGCTATGAATATTCATTTGATATAGGCCTATTTATTGGATCATAGTTTTAGTTTGATATTGCCACTGCACATATGAAATATTAATTCAAAATGTCACTTTTTTCAGATTCAATGTGTAATCCATCAGAGGGCAGTGTAACACTGGGCATCCTCTGTAATGGGCTTTGATGTCCTTTTGCCCTCTCATCATATTGTAATAACACAGCCTTACATTAACTGAAGCACAGTCCATTAAAGTAAAATGCAACACGTATATATCATTTTCAATGAAGCTAAAATACTAAATGAAATAAGACTTAAATTCAATAGGTTTGATTTCATTGTTTGACTTAAAGGAGAGTTACTTTGCTTAATCGTGTAGAACGGGTTTTGACTTTTCAATACCAAAGACCCCCAAAAATGTGGTGCTCCCCTTGTAAGAAACCTCCTTCCTAAAATATATTGTAGATATTATCAAGACATGCTGTTTGCAACTTAAAATAATTGGCTTTAATATTTTCTTTTTACAGCCGAATGAAGTACAGGTGCATCTCAATAAATTAGAATGTCGTGGAAAAGTTAATTTATTTCAGTAATTCAACTCAAATTGTGAAACTTGTGTATTAAATTCAATGCTCTCACAACAACTCCGTGACTGTTCTTGAATGGCCCAGCCAGAGCCCTGACTTAAACCCAATTGAGCATCTCTGGAGAGACCTAAAAATGGCTGTCCACCAACGTTTACCATCCAACCTGACAGAACTGGAGAGGATCTGCAAGGAGGAATGGCAGAGGATCCCCAAATCCAGGTGTGAAAAACTTGTTGCATCTTTCCCAAAAAGACTCATGGCTGTATTAAATCAAAAGTGTGCTTCTACTAAATACTGAGCAAAGGGTCTGAATACTTAGGACCATGTGATATTTCAGTTTTTCTTTTTTAATAAATCTGCAAAAATGTCAACAATTCTGTGTTTTTCTGTCAATATGGGGTGCTGTGTGTACATTAATGAGGAAAAAAAATGAACTTAAATGATTTTAGCAAATGGCTGCAATATAACAAAGAGTGAAAAATTTAAGGGGGTCTGAATACTTTCCGTACCCACTGTACCTGTATAGCAGAAGATGTGGGCACTAAAGGTCCACTAGTCCTTGAGTAAGTTGTAATAATGGCTGTGGGCTTAGGACAGACATGACTGCGTTTGATGAAATGGCAGATTTTCCGTCCAGGAATTACCCATCATCCCTCTGTGCCACTCGGTGATGGAAAACTGGACAGGCCCTTTCAGAGGAGAAATTTGGTTTGTATGAAGCTATTCTCTGAAGGGATAATCGGACTGAGGAACATGCTGACTATGAAGAGGCTTTCAATTCAAGCTGAAACAGGAAAAAGACATCTGGTTAAACTAAAGGAAGCACATACTGAGTTCTTGGAGCATGACTTTATGGTCTAAAGGAAAATGAACAAAGTCTTACCAGTGCCTTAAGTTTTTGATTAATTAGAAGGTAAAGGCCCTTTAAACTTCTTGGACAAAGGAATACATTAGATATAATAGCAAGAAAGAAAAACTCTTCCAGCTGTAGAGAACCAAATCTCATGGATTTATATTTTTGTTTCATAAAATAAACTGTGGCTGTGATTTGCGAAATGTAGGCAAAATTTTGCGGGCAAAAAAAAAGGAGGCCATTTTCCTTTGTTAATAGAGATGTAAGCATGGTTCGCCTAAGTTACTTTCAAACCAAGTAGTTTTTCTGCAAATTCGCGTGGACATGAGCGAAATCTTTGTGGGCAAGTTTTTTTTCCCTCACGCTAAACGTCCAATTGCACAGATTCCTATCAAAATGAATGGAATTCGCCCTGGACATTTCACAGAGCAAACGGTAACTTATCGCGGTAAAGCTTATCATAAAAAAAATTCTAGGTTTAATACAAGGTAAGTGTCTGTGATAATTACAACGAAATATCTTCTTCAGATTGCAAAATCGAGTAGAATACACATTTACAGTAATGTCTGAGGCGAGGCAATATGGTGGGATAAATGTTAAAATGCAAATGTAAACATTAGACTACCATGGAACTAATTCTGTAGTTTTCACCACATCTCAAACGATGTAGGCCTATTGTGGTTAATATGTGGTGGAAAGGTGGTCATTCATTTTTCTTTCATTTTTTTTTAAATGAAATGGCAAGTTTTGTCTTTATAAAGCTGTTGCTAGCATTCCATGTATCCAAAGTACACACAATTACATCATATTTTCACATTTTCTTGCATAAATAGAGCTTGATTGGAAATAACACATTTTATTTCTGTCTATCTATTTATTTTTATTTCTGTATTTTTTTCCCAAGGTCTTGTATTTATAATACCTCAGTCATGCTCTTCACAAAAACTATGGTCTCCTTAAAAAAAGTAGTTTTAAATTTTATTGAGTAGTTTTCATAGTTTAAGTCTGATATACCTGTGTGTGTGTGTGTGTGTGTGTGTGTGTGTATATATATATATATATATATATATATATATATATATATATATATAAGGCATTTGAAAAGTAGCAAAAATGAACAATAAAGGTGTGGTTAAAAGGCCTTTATAGGCCTATAAAAAATTAATTCTGTTTACATCGACATTCTTTTTACTTCGAACATTCTTTTTAACAATATCAGGTGCATTCACTTTAGTCTGGCTGTTTGTTTGTTTTTTTTAATCTGATCAAGAAAAAACTATCTGAGAAATCACATTCACAGGACTTTTATAGCATAGCCTTTCTTGCTCATATGTTTTTCTTCTTATCAGCAAAACACTATTTTACTCGGCACGTTTAAAAGCACATTCAGACATTTTAGTTACTACTAAACATTTTAGCAACTACTTTCTAAAAAAGCATCCAATCAAACTCAAGAAAAAAATACAGTAAGCAAATGCACTTGCAACAAATCACTATGCAAATGAGCAGATATTGTGCCGTCCCTGCTCCAGGCTTGTTGTTGTGGCAATAACCGATGATGCAACACGATTAGCGCCAAACACGCTTTTCTGAGCGATGACATTTTGTACCGTGCTGTCCCATGTATTCACAGGCATTTGAATATAAAGGTTTAGAAAAGCCTGTGAATTGCATTACACTCGTACCCTAGAAAAGATTTGGGTTAATTTGGCAAACACAGAGTCTCTGAGTCTATAACGGCGCTATAGAAATACTCAGACACGAGGATGGAAATTTCAAGAGAGCAGAATTTCTGAGACAGGAAGGAGAAAAAAGTGCTGACTCCGGTTGCTGGAACCGGCCTTGGCTAAATCCAGTGAAGAGATATGAACACTTTCTAATTTGCTTCCCCCCTATTTTAATAATAGCTGTGCATAAGTAATTTATGAAAGGCCAGCCGGCACTGGGCATGGGAAAATTAAACTCATTTTATCGTAAAGCAGGTGGATTTCTATTTATCATTAGCATGCATACAATTTTCACAATGTTATTCCTCATACTGATGGAATGTAACCAAATAATGTATGAAGGTTTTTTTGGCTTGTGCACAAGTGAAATTCAAAGATAAAAGTGCCAGGCGCTTGCAATTTTCTGCCACCCCAACCTAATTCTGGAAGCTTCTTATAACAGCACAGATTCATTTGCTCTGAGTTAAAGCGACATTAGGATTCACATCTGATGAAATGCAGGACGTCCTTTGTATCATTAGTCGCACACCGCCTCCAAAAGACGAGCAAATTTGAACCTCGGCCAGCAGAAACATTCCTATTACATTATGCATTATCGCATCTGTGTCAACATTAAAACTGTGCCATCTAAAAACTTGTTTTTGTATCAAATGTGCATGTTTCCCTCTGTTGTGGTTGTCCGGGAACATGTGTGGGACGGGGAAAAGCGCTAATTCAGAATATGAACCTGGGACATAAGCAGATTATGGGCATTTAGAATGGTTTGTTATCATAATATTCTGTGCAGCATATTGCAAACTTGTGTTGGCCAGTTTTAAACATGCCGTTGAAGATCATAGTTAATTCTGCTGATTTATGGTAATTCTGTGGTGCTATCACATGTGGCATCAGAAACACTAACAAGCTTAGCATAAGCTTCTGCTGAAACCTTATGAGGTTTGAATTCCTGGAACGACTGCGGACGGTGGCGCAAAATCTCACTTCAGCAGAAACGGGCCGATTTCGGCTCTAAAAATTAGTGCTACTGCATATATTTTTGCAAGGGAAGGTAGTCTGGGCCTTGCTGGAAAAATGCCATGTTTACACATTTGGTGCAAGTCAACTTTTTTCCACAATAATCATTACTGCACTGAATTTTGCATGAGTTAGTATTTCTTTATTTTTTATAAAAAATAACAGATTTATCTGTTAAATAAATGTAGATTATGTGATCAATATTTAAGGATTAGTAAGTAATATTGCTCATATATTAGGTATGTTATCTCAATGCTTATCTCAAACCAATTAAAGCGATAGTTCATCCAAAAATGAAAATTCTGTCATTAATTACTCACCATGTCGTTCCAAACCTGTAAGACCTTTGTTCATCTTTGGAACACAAATTAAGATATTTTTGGTTAAATTCGAGAGCTTTCTAACCCTCCCAGATGACAGAATTTTAATTTTTGGGTGAACTATCCCTTTAAGTAACCACATCACATGGATTGTGTTACTGACATGAAAGATGCCTCAAATCACGAGGCATTATTACTTTTCTAAGAAACTGCAGCAACAACAACAACATAATAATATTCATTGAAGGAGCGACCTGAACCATATCTAAAGACCATAATATCACAGAAACTTGAGGATAGGCTCTTTTGACCTAGGTTAGTAAACCACCACCTAGCAACCACTTGAAAACCCTAGCAACCACATAGCAATGTGCTAAAAACCAACCGTATATCAAAACCCTAGCAACCATCCAGAACAACTTAACTAATATCAGAGCCCTAGCAACCACGATTACAAATCTTATATCAACAACAACATAGCAGTAGCAATCAACCAGAGCACAGCAATCACATAAAACACCCTAAAACACCCAGCATATCTTAGCAACCCAGAACATTTTATCAACCACATAGTAAGACATTTGTAATCACCCATAACACCAAAACAACAACCCAGAACACTTTAGTAAAGCCATAGCAATAGTCCACTAATAATAACAACAACCACTTAGCAACACCCTAGCAGCTACACACTAGAAACCACACTTTAACAGCCACTTTAGCAACCAACCAGAACACCTTAACAACCACATAGCAATGCATAACACTCTAGCAGTACCCTAGCAACCATCTGCTAATGCTGTAGCAAATACACAGAACACATTCCAACCACACAGTGAAGCCCTACACCATTCGTTCTCATTAACCCTTTCACTGGTGAGTTTTAAATATTCTAGCTGTCCCCCCAGAGATACAGATATGTTGTCTACGTTGTTTTACGCTTTGATTTGAACGAAACAACTTATCCACGTGGTGCAGCTGACACAGAACAGCATACGCTATTTGCGTTCAGTGGATACTCTCCAAAATGGTGCTAGCTAGGGTGACGCGGTGGAGACGAATTGTTGAATAAAGTCGTTATTTCTGTTGCGTACAAAAAGAATTCTCGTAGCTTTGTAAAATTACGGTTGAACCCCTGATGTCACATGGATTATTTTAATGATCTTCTTAAAATCTCCATTTCTGGACCTCCGTTTCTGGACCTTGATCGTGGTAATTACATTGTTGTCTAAGGGAGGGTCAGAGAGCTCTCAGAATTCATCAAAAATATCTTAATTTGTGTTCCGAAGATGAACGAAGGTCTTACGGATTTGGAACGACATGAGGGTGAGTAATTAATGACATAATTTTAATTTTTGGGTGAACTAACCCTTTAAGGATAACAAAGGCCTAACAACCACACTGGACACCGTAACAACAGTCTACTAATCAGAGGCGGACAGTAGTGTAGTATTTTTACTCTGCTTTAAAAGTACTTTTCAAGTGTCTGTACTTAATCACAGTGTTTTCTTTATAAAATTTTACTTCACAACATTACAAAGCATAATATTGTACTTTTTAGTGCACTATGTTTCATATTAAATATAATTTAATACTTAATTACATTAGAAATATATTACTTTCTTACTTTTACTCAAGTAAAAGTAATTCAAAGATTTACTTGAGTACAAGAAAGTAAAAAAAAAATTATGTTCTCATGTATTAAAGGTAAAACAAACAACAACTTTTATTTATGAAATGTAGTGCAGTAAAAAGTATGACATTGTGCTTTGGAATGTAGTGAAATAAAGTTTTCCAAAGAAAAACACTCTGATAAACTACAGATACTTTTTAAATTTACTTGAATTAAGTAAAAATAATTCACTACTGTCCGCCTCTGCTACTAATGCACTATTAACCGCTCACAACACCTTATTAACTTATATCAGTGCCATAGCAACAACCTGGAATACCATAACAAGCACGTAGCAACACCCTAGCAACCACAAAGAACACCTTGGTAACCACTCAGCAACACTTAAGGATAGCAAAGCCCTAGCAACCACCCTGAACACAATAACAACTTAGCAACACCCTAGCAACCACACATAATACCTTAAGAACTTAGCAACACCCTAGCAACCACACAGAACACCTTAAGAACTTAGAAACACCCTAGCAACCACACAGTACACCTTAGTAACACTCAGCAACACTTAAGGATTGCAAATGCCTAGCAACCACCCTGAACACAATAATAACTTAGCAACACCTTAGCAACCACACATAACACCTTAAGAACTTAGCAACACACTAGCAACCACACAGAACACCTTAAGAACTTAGCAACACCCTAGAAACCACACAGAACACCTTAGTAACCACTTAGCCTTGAGCATAGCAAAGGCCTAACAACCACCCTGAAGACCATAACATTGGTCTACTAATGCCCTAGCAACCACCCACAACACTTTGAGCTTATATCAGTGCCCTAGCAACCACCTGGAACACAATAACAAGCAAATAGCAACACCCTAGAAACCACACAGAACACCTTAATAACCACTCAGCAACACTTAAGGATAGCAAAGGCCTAGCAACCACCCTGAACACAATAACAACTTAGCAACACCCTAGCAACCACACAGAACACCTTAAGAACTTAGCAACACCCTAGCAACCACACAGAACACCTTAAGAACTTAGCAACACCCTAGCATCCACACAGAACACCTTAGTAACCACTTAGCCATGCTTGAGCATAGCAAATGCCTAACAACCACCTGGAACACCGTAACAAGCACTTTTCATAATTAAACACAAACTTGCAGACTGATGATAAAGAGTCTCCATAAAGACGGGACTCAGAAATCGTGCTCTTTAGACACACGGCAGCATTCGGTCACGCGGTCCAGCTGGAAACATAATTTCACGACCTCTAAACCTTTCCCCCTCATTTACTGCGTGTGATAATTCAACACGAGACGGAACAGTCACTTGTAGCAGGTTACTTGGAAATTCCATTATTATAAACTCTTAGTATTATCGAAATTATACATTTGGAGCGTGGCTTGACAAAAACGGGGGAAAGATGAGGACAGTCTCATCTCATTAAAAGAGATGAAATAGTGGAATTAGCTTCAATCTAATTACAAGCCACACTATCTAATGTAAAAACATGCCTGTTTTTTTTTTTACTCTTATTCATTTAGACTAGTAATTAGTTTTGGCCTATAAAATGCCACCCTTTAATCATCCAAAGGCAGATGTGATTTGCAGAGCAATTTAATCTTGCTTTAATGAAGAACTAATGGATGCATTGCAAATTACTTTTTCTTCCTGTACAGGAGGGAAAAAATCTATTCCCTGCTTTTGTAAAGATCAAGAGTATCTTTGATAATAGCCGGAGAGGGCCGGAGAGCTCCACTGCATCGAGCCAACAAGCTCTTTTACTCGACTCGCCATTCAATAGAAAGGAGGCCACAATTAGCAACAAAGCAGCGAAAATGCATCCGTACAGCAGAATCGCTCGCCGCGGCTCAACCCCTCGGCTCCCGGAGCCTTGTTAGCGGCAGGGCTAAAGTGTCACGGAGGAACAATGGGCCGTGATAAATTACCCTTCCCCCCAAAAAAGATGTACAGCTAATTTTCAATTATAGCTAAAAATGCATTGCAGATTGAAGAGAAATTGGACATGCGCGGGGCGCGAACTAATAGATACACTCGCTCCCATGTCAGCCTCTTCAGTTTTGTCTGATTATGGGAAAATAATTATCATTTCTCGTTCAGGAAGATTTGAGAAGAGTTACGTGCGGTCTAGCTCGAAACACTGATGTTTACAAACTGCAGGGCACCATACCGGAATGTTACGGGATGGAAATTTGAGAAATTGAGTTTATTTAATAATGTTAGGACAGTCTTTATTTGCATTAAACAACTACTCTTCCTGACAGAAATATTGTGGCGTATTTGAGCAGATGAACCCTTGTAGTGCACTTAATAGTATTAAATGTGCACTTGTAGTGCAGTTATTTCACTTTAATTGCATAGAAAAGGACCTATATTGCCATTAGAGTAAAATTACTGAACCTAAACATAAGAGCCTGATAAAAATGCTAATTTTAGATGAACATTTCAGATGGTATTTAGAGGCTTTTGCATCTGAACTCTTACACTTGCAGATAATATTAAAATAAAAGGCCACTTAAGTGACCACTTAAGCTACTTTAATGAACAGTTAAATGATTAGATTTTAATAATCTTTTGTCATGCTTTAAAGTGCACTTATTTTGTGTTGACTAACATATAAAGCATATGTGAAATACTTATGCTTATAAGTATGTACTTACATTTATAATTTTAAATGAAGTTTTATATTACATTTAAAGTTATAATATGTGACCCTGGACCACAAAACCAGTCTTAAGTCACTGGGACATATTTGTAGCAATAGCCAAAAATACATTGTATGGGTCAAAATGATCAATATTAAGTAAAGATCATATTCCATGAAGACATTTTGTAAATTTATTACCGTAAATATATCAAAACTTAATTTTTGATTAGTAATATACATTGCTAAGAACTTCATTTGGACAAATTTAAAGGCGATTTTCACAATATTTTGATTTTTTTGCTCCCTCAGATTCCAGATTTTCAAATAGTTGTATCTCGGCCAAATATTGTCTGAGCCTAACAAACCATACATCAATTATTATTATTATTTGGCCGAGATACAGCTATTTGAATATCTGGAATTTGAGGGTGCAAAAAAAATCTAAATATTGAGAACATTGCCTTTAAAGTTGTCCAAATGAAGTTCTTAGCAATGCATATTACTAATCAAAAATTAAGTATTATTATATTTACTGTAGGAAATTTACAAAATATCTTCATGGAACATGATCTTTACTTAATGTCCTAATGATTTTTGGTATAAAAGAAAAATCAATAATTTTGACCCATACAATGTAATTTTGGCTATTGCTACAAATATACCCCTTGATATATAATATCAAGACTGGCTTTGTGGTCCAGGGTCACATATAAATGTACTAAATTGCAGCTTCATCATTCCAAAATATATTTAAATGCATGATATAAACTTTGATAGAAATTATATTAAACAAATTTTACCATAAATGCTTGTCAGTACATTCAGCTGTACACTTTATAACCGTATTTCAAAGGCAATCGAAATAATTGTGAAATTTCATATCAAGTCCTATTTATGTGAGTCAATATATATATATATATATATATATATATATATATATTTACATATCTTTTACAGCATTTATTAACCTTTGTTGACATTAGTTAAAAAAATGTTAATGTTCATGAAATTATGCTTGTATATTCTCAGTTCATGTAACCCAAAATAGTTAACTAACGTTAACAGATTGCTAAGTGTTAGCATTTCCATCAAGTGTACTTCTTTTGAGACTATTAGATAAACTAATACATAGTAAATGCATGATTTTTGTTAGCATCCGAGACAGTCAGCATTCTGACTGAAATATTAAAGATGGATTTCATCATATAAATGCATTAAAAGCATTGAAACTAAGGAAGGGGCTTGTCCAAATGAGCCCTGGAGTATCTCGGTGTGTACGCGTGTTTCCTAAAAATGAGAGAAGACGAAATCCTAATAGAAGTTGGGCTTAACTCCAGAAACAGCCCGCCTGTATATCTGATTACTGGGGGCCAGTAATTTCTTTTTTAAATAAGGGAAAAATTGGATAGAATGAATGAAATTTCCCTGTCGTAGTGCAATGATGGTACCACGGGAGATTATGTATTTTTATAATCATTCATCAGCGGTGAGAGTGCTCGGGCTTAGCATAATGGAATTCGTAAACTGGTTTAAGTCTGAACACGGGCTATACTATCAGTCAGACCATAAATGCTTATATGGCGGAGCGCTGGTGAAGCCCGTCAGACGCTGTGGGTTATTTTGCCAGCAGATTTTACACATGTGGGGTGAGAGTGATTGCGGGACACCCTGTCCCAAATATTTATTCCCAGAAAAAAACATTTGAATTACATTTGCTGAAGAAATTTGCCTGAGCTTTGGACCCCCAGACATGTTAATGCATGTAAATGCTTAATGCATATCAAATATCTAAAGTGGAGGAGTGTTCTGTAAATAAAATATGAAGGTAACTTTAGTTTAATGTCACTTGCTTATTCAAGTGTTTGAACAGACTACATTTTAGTCATTTTTATTAATAATGTATTGTATGTTAACATGCTAGAATGTGTATTTTTTTATTTATAATAAGTATTCAAATAGAATTACTAATAAATGTATAGTATATAAAACAAACATGATATAGGCACACAACATATATTATTATACAACTAATATATCATTATTTTAAAAAGTCATTTTTCTGCTTGAAAATGTTTATTATTATTTTTTTTTAAACGTTCTCTTTTTAAATCAAATATTAGTGGCTGAAATCAGTGTATGAGAATATCTAAATACAATTATTGGTTTTTCACCACTAGATGTCAGTATCAGATTTGCCCCATTTTTCCAACTTCTTGCACTTGATTTGTGATCTCATTCTGTTAGTGAAAGTGCCTAAGACAGTTCTTTATTTTTTTCATAGCATGGTATTGTCCCAGCCACAATTTAAAATACATAAATTAAAGAAATAATATAATGATATAATATATATAATTAAATAAATATAAATATTATAAGAAGTGAAAAAAGTGAAGTGAAAAAGTTAATAACTTCAAATTCACTTTATATAATTAGAATTTCATAATAATTATAATAATATAATATAAATGTGTCATATTTAGAAAACGCAATATTTGGTTGCATTATTCTACTGTTATATTCATTATTATATAATTTCATCATGAAAATGCCAGTCATATATATGGGCATGCCATATATATATATATATATATATATATATATGAGTAGTTGACAAATAAAAATTGGACTGTGTCCAATGGTGTGACAGCAAAAATGTGAAAAAAAACCTGATCATACAAATAACATGAGAAAAATGTATCTTCATTCTTAGAGTTACAAATAGCATGAGAGAGGTTTATCTTCAACGTTAGAGGTTATTTCTTTCTTTCTTTCCCCGTCACACCATAGGACACATTGATACGTCAACTACCCATATATGGTTTTAAGTCTTTATGTGAATATTTACTGTATGTAAAATTCACATTTGTCAGTCAAAATAAAGTAGCCCATGCAAAAAATAATATGCTAATAGTATTAACTGATATTAAACGTACCAATTATCAAAGGAACAAGTGAATGATATGAATAATGGTGCAGCTGATTATACAGTAGCCATGGCAACATGGATGATTGACGGGTGCTGGAGTCTATGGTAGGATATCCAGAATATCTCTGCAACTGATTAAGTGAGCGAATGAAACATGCTGGCATGCCTCTTCCACAATAACAAAGCATTTATATGTAATGTCCAGAGCGATGCATGTTTTCAGTTTGCATTGCAGCAATGAACAAATGCCTGGCCATAAGTATTAAACTTCAACTCATCTCTGGACATGAATGCAACCACATAACAATTAACTAAAACACTGAGAACATTTTCGCAACTGTTTAGCAACCACCCAGCACACCATAGGAAACGCTAAATAATGCACTAAAACACAAGAACACCTTGGCAACTTCTTAGCAATTGTTTCATTGTTATACTGTTAATACTTTGTTTTTCTTTTTATGCATGTGCCACATATAAACTTTGCAGTATGTTTAAAGAAATGCGAGTGTTAATTTAGCTGTTTCAGATTAAATTAATTTTACAAGTGTTATCGGATATTTTCTAGTCACTAATTAACACGTCTTAAAATTTTAGATTTAAACTGTATTAACACACCATATCTGCTAAATATTACAAATATGAACCGTTTTCTTAGGTTCAATGAAAATTACTAACTTAATATGCCTTTCATAACGACCATAATGTTTAAGCCGTTTAAATAAAAAAAAAAAAAATTATCAAATTAATTTATATCTAAAACACAGGCGTATTTTGGCGTATTGATAACCATTTGTATAACCACAGTTTTACTACAAATACCATGGTTAAACTATGGTTAGTCTAGCAAAACCATGGTTAATTTGTGGTTACCATGGTTTAACTATGTTTTTTTTTGTTTTATTTGTAGAAAAACCATGGTTATTTTTCATAAGGGTGATTCAGATTTGCGATTCACAAAACAAATCAAATGAATCATTTAGGCAGTTTGAATCAATTTCAAAATGTAGTGAAAGTAAAAGTAAAAAAAAAAAAAAAGTACTGTTCAAATACGTTTGTTTATACTTCTTTACCATACATAACCTCAGGCTGAAGTACTGTAAGTAGTATGAAGGACTTCCTCAGGGTTCACTGCTGAGCCCTGTAGAGTTCTAGAACTTTACCCAGCATCCTCTTCGCGCTCAACATGGAGGAATTGACGGTGGAGGTCCTTGGCTCCAATGGAGCTTATTATAAGGTAAATACACGATTTTACTCCATTTTCTTTTACTATACACACGCATGTGTCTCTTAAGACAGCGAGGATGATAAATCCTTCAAGAAAATATTGAAAACGCTACATGTAACGTTACTTTCGACGCGTAAATAGTGCTCGACTCTATGGCTTTTAGCCGTTAGCCGGTTAGCAGCTGCTTGAGGATGATATTTAAATAAGAAAACATTACTTCATTCAGTGTTAACGTTTATTTAACCTCGACTAGAAATACAAAAGTGTTTCGCATTAGGAGAAAACGAGTTTCAAGGTCGGAATAACTGACTTTTGGTTTCAGTTTGTTTATCTGCTAACGTTAAGTTGTATTGAATATTATTCAGTCAGGCGTTCGGTTAAATGTCATTTTTCAACGATTTATAAGAACAGAACCACAATGAATGTTTAGATAAACGCTAATAATACTAAAATAAACACCAGTAATTGGGCGTTGTTGTTCATTATAAACATGCTATCGGTCATATTCGTTGGTTTTACTATCATTAGTGAAGCTCATAATAACCTATTTAACGTAGATTACTATTCAGAACCATTTATAATTAAAACAAGCCGTTTAGTTGCACAAGTGAGATTGATATGTGGTTTCAGTTTAGCTATAAAGACGCCAGGAAGCTCATATTCATAATTTAAGGTGTGGTCAGAAATGATCAGATTATATGCCTTTTGTATTCCCAGACCAGATTTTGATTCTCTCAAGAAATTTCCAAGTAATGTGTCTGTAGTTTGGTATTGTGTAGTACTTACTCTATACATTGTGCATGAATCTGTAGCTTTCTACATAAGAGTAGGCTGTATATTAATAAACACAAGAGCCAGTTGGAAAGTCTAATTGAAGTTATTACTCCATCTCCATCTCAATGCACATCAGCTGTTCACTTTCCATCTGCAGCTGTCATTCAGAGCAGCAGATAGTTTAACGCCGGTCTATTTTGAGATGAGGTTTAAAATATACCAACTACCATTTTGGAGTCAGTTGCCATTGAGAGGCAGCGCTGACCACCTAGTATTGAAGTATCAGTTTATTTTATATAATAACTAATTGATTTATTATTTGATTGAACACACTGAACAAAATAATGCTCCTTTTTGAAAGGCATTTTAATGGTTTGTATGTATAATAACCACACTTCATATAAACAAGCTCTCTGACATATTCGTCAGCTGTTCGTTAGACTGTTATTAAAAACAAAACAAATATTATTGAAGGATTTATTGAAAAAGCTGGCTCATAATTGTCAAACTATGTTTGTTCTTGTGTGCATTCGGCTGGAAAAACAATTATTTAGTGATGGGCAAGACTACAGTGTCAGTATTTTATATATAATTTTTTTAATGTGTTTTATACTATTATTCCCCGGGTTTCACAGACAAGGCTTAAGCTTAGTCCCAGACTAAAATGTAATTCTGAGCAGTTTCAACTGAAAGAAACTTGCACTGACTGATCTTAAAATATATCAGTGCCTTTTTGTCTCAAGATGCACACTAGTAATGTTTTTTTTTTTTTCCAAAATCACGTTTATAAAAAATGACCTAAATGTCCTAATTGAACTATGGCCTAATCCTGGCTTAAAGTCAATTTTTTTAATATTTATTCTGGGGTGCTTATTTTTTTTAATCTCATAACTTTGGTATAAGTGTTATTTTAGTATTATTTAAATATTATCATTGTTTTTTATAAATATTTTGAATTAGCTTTCAGTATACTTTATATTATTTAAGCTTAATTTCAGTTCATTTTCACTTAATTTTGAACTAAACTTAATAAAAAAAATGTTTTTTTTTATAGATTTAGCTAACGCTGTTTTGCACAGGAAATGTAGTAATTAGAGTAAATTAGTCAATTTAGCATTAGTGGATTCTCGCTCACACTTTTTTATTAATTTTATGACTAATATTTATACTTTATTTGATTTCAGCTTTATTTAAATTCACGACAATCGTAATAGTTTTAGTTAACGATAGTAACCCTGTTTCACACAGCAAATTCGCAACTTGTATGATAGCATTAGTGCATTCACTTTTTAATAAAACTTCCTTTTTTAACAAATCATTTTATCGGTTGACATACTTGTTTACATTTATTTCAATAACTAATACTACATCTCATTATTCCAGGGCTTTGTCAAAGACGTTCACGACGACTCGCTCTCCGTTTCGTTTGAAAACAAGTGAGTAGAAGCTAATCTAGTTTATCAAGTTTCCAATCATGACATTAATGCTTTTGAAACAAGCTTTTATGAGCATCAATATATGAAAATGGTTTCCTCAGCTGGCAACCTGAAAGACAAGTTCCCTTCAGCGATGTGCGGTTACCACCTCCTGCTGATGGCAAAAAGGAGATCACCGAAGGAGAAGAAGTAGAGGTGAAGTGAAATGTTTATTATTAGTATTGCACAGCCTTTCACAGCTTGAAGCTCTTAAAAACTCTTTTATGAAGTGAACTCACTTAAAGACTTATTTAGTATAATTTTGCCAGAAGAAGTTTTTGAATTTTTATCATGTGTGATCCTGGACCACAAAATCAATCATAAGGGTCATTTTTATTTTTATTTTAAATACATCATCTGAAAGCAGAATTAAATATGCTCTCCATTGATGTATGGTTTGTTATGATAGGACAATATTTGGCTGAGATACAACTATTTGAAAATCTGGAATCTGAGGGTGCAAAAAAAAAATCTAAATATTGAGAAAATCGCCTTTAAAGTTGTCCAGATGAAGTTCTTAGCAATGCATATTACTAATCAAAAATTAAGTTTTGATATATTTACAGAATTATTTTCACAAAATATCTTCATGGAACACGTTCTTTACGTAATATCCTAATGATTTTTGGTATAAAAGAAAAATCGATCATTTTGATTCATACAATGTATTGTTGGCTATTGCTACAAATACTACTTAAGACTGGTTTTGTGGTCCAGGGTCACATGTTAATGTAAAAAATCTTGTGTAATATAACTTTGTTTGCTGGTTTGTATTGTATTCGTTATACTTGTATTTTTTTATTTGTTTTTGCCGTGAAAATAGCCTAAGATGTTGACATGGCATTAAATAAAAATATGCTACTACTACTAGAAGCTCTTAACGCATGTTGTTCTGTATTCAGATTTACTCGCGAGCGAACGAGCAGGAGCCCTGCGGCTGGTGGCTGGCTAAAGTGCACATGATGAAGGGAGACGTGAGTGTGACGCGCCTAAACTTTCTGTTTCTCCAGAAGAGCTCCGAGTTCACTTTCACTTTTGTTTCCTGCAGTTCTATGTTATCGAGTACGCTGCCTGTGACGCAACCTACAACGAGATCGTGACATTCGAGCGTCTCCGCCTGGTCAACTGCAATAAAGCTGTGACGAAGAACACGTTCTTTAAGTGCACCATTCCTGTGCCAGATGATCTCAGAGCAGCGTGAGTACAGGCCCCAGTATGGGGCGTTTGGACACAAATATTACTGTTATTAATATAAGTAAGAATTTAGACAGTCACAACTAAATCATACTTATGAGGTGCATCCTGGGATGTCAATGTATGCTGTTTATATGTTTTATATTATATATAATATTTATTTATTGTATTTATATTATATCTAAACAAAATCTCCTGTATTATCCCAACTCAGTTCTTGTCATGAAGATAGCCTTAGATGCTGACATGGCAATACAAATAAATAACGACTACTATTGCTATTAATATCTAAACAGAATAGAAGCTGGCACTTGTATTTGGTGTTTTTTGTCTTTTTATCTCCTAACTTTTGGATTCTTATTATATTATTGTTATTTAAATCTATTATAGTTTTTATTTATGTTTTGGATTAGCTTTTATTTTGGTTTAATTTGTTTTTAGTTAAGTTTTTGTTTTTATTTATGTGCCGTTGTTTTCCAGCTTTCTTTAGAAAAGTTAATACAATATATTAAAATAAATACAAATATAAAAGTAATATAAAATATTTTATATAAAAATATAAAAACGTAATAAACATTAAACCCCCCAAATTCTTTGAATTTGTAAATAAGCTTGTAAATGTTTGAATTAGCTTTTATTTTTATATTTTCTCATAATGTAGTTTCTGTTTAGGTGAAATTTATTTGTACTTAACTTAACTAAGTTGTTTCCAGTTATGTTCAAGTCTTCCTAAAAAGAAAGTTAATAATATATATATATATATATATATATATATATATATGTATGTCTTTTTTTGTATTTTATTAATTTTTCCATATTTTTATATATAGACATACACACACAATGTATAATTTACTCATAATTTCACACATTTAATCATAAGAATTTGATCAAATTTATTACATCATAAATTGTAAAAACAAAAAAGTTTTTTCTTTCTCTTTGAAGCATTATTATAATATTTTGTGAAATATTTGTAAGATATTCTACTTGCGCCATAGCCTTGTGGGCAGTGAGGTAATTTCCTGATCCTCTCCCATTGTTTCCAGTCGCCTCCCATACTGTCCTGTCAAAAAAAGGCGAAAAATATAGCTTAAAATCACACAAAAAAGACTGTTGTAGTAATGAGGATCACCACCTAGAATGAGCAAAAAGCTAAATGTCTTAATGACAATTGGCTATTTGGGTGTGAAAATGTGCTTAATTATTTATTGAAGAACAAAACAAAAATAAAAAATTATATATTATAAAATATATATATATACATTCTTTTTCCCTATTTGTTCTTGTTGGAAATAATGTCATATTTATAATTCTATTGTTTGGTTAAACACATGCACTCATTTCTTCTTTGCCCATGTTAGATGTGAGAATGAACAAGCCCACAAGGATTTCAAAAAAGCGGTCGGAGCCATTCGGATTGTTTACAGCCCGGAGCAAAGTGAACTGACTGTATTGGTGAGTCCCAGTTAACCTCGGCACTTCTGTTAGTAGGTTTAAACATGACAAAATCTTGATCAACATGATGTTCCCAACACAGTCCATGAACGAAGCCACCGTCAAGCGTGTCTCCCTGCTGAGTGACATGCATTTACGCAGCATCCGCACCAAACTCCTGCTCATGTCCCGGAACGAGGAGGCCACCAAACATCTGGAGGTAAATCCGCTTTCTCCATCCAGTTTTCTTGATTATTAATGTGGGGTGTGTGTGGCTCAGAGAGTATTAACCAAGGGTTGAAATGTGAAAACCTCTGTGTTTGTAGTGTACGAAGCAGCTGGCCTCGGCGTTTCAGGACGAGTTCACTGTGAGAGAGGACCTCATGGGTCTCGCCATCGGAAGCCACGGCAGTAACATTCAACAAGCCAGAAAGGTGCCGGGAGTGACCGCCATCGAGCTGGACGAGGAGACAGGAACCTTCAGGGTTTATGGAGAGGTGCGTCAGCTTTCTGTGCACACTTTATAACATTATACAGCTTCTCTGTAATGGATACAGTGTATTCTCAAATGTTACATTGCAGACTGTTGAGGCCGTACAGAAAGCAAGGAATTATCTGGAGTTTCTGGAAGATTCGGTACAGATTCCTCGCAATCTTGTTGGTATGAATTTTTTCATTTAGAAACGGATTGTATAAATTCAGATGTAAAAGATGTAGCTTATTTTAGCATTATTTACTTTGATTTAGCTTTATTTTATATTATGGGGGGGGGGCATTTATTAATTTTTATTTCAAGTTTAGTAATTTTAATATTTCAACAAACCTATTTCAGTTAGTTGCCAAGGCAAAATTTAAAATTGAATATTTTTTTTTTTAGATTATTTGTTTTTCGTTTGATATTTATATTGTGCTTTGTAGTTTTTTTTTTTTTTACAGTGACAACACTTTAGTGCAACAGGACATTAAAAAAAAAAACTAAAACATGACAATTATTTATTATTATTATTGTTGTTTTTGATTTTTGTTTATTTATTTATATTTGATTAATTTTAATATTTCAACAAACTTATTTCTGTTAGTTGCCAAAGCAAAAATCTAATTTAAGTCTATTTTAAAGTTTAAATTTCTAAAATAAGTTTAATTTAATTTCTAATTTAAATTGTCTAAATTAATTTAATTGGCAACAGGAGTTCACTCGCAAAACGTAGGAACGTGTATTTTGTAAGAGACTATAAATGTTTGCACAACAGCATTAAAATATTTTTTTTATTACATTTTTAATGTCCTGTTGACTTTACCTGGCAAAATGATGTTAACAGATCATTTGTCAAATTGTATTTTTGTAGGGAAGGTTATTGGAAAAAGTGGCAAGGTTATCCAGGAGATGGTGGATAAATCTGGTGTGGTGAGAGTGCGCATCGAAGGCGACAATGACAACAAACTCCCCCGACAGGAAGTAAGACACCTGAAACCAGCACAAAAAGCAAGCCAGATCAACACATATATATATACACACATCCAATAATGCATTTTATTCTTTGTTTTTAATAGGGAATGGTGCCATTTACATTTGTTGGTACGAAGGAGAATATCAGCAATGTACAGGTCCTACTGGAATACCATATTGCTTACCTAAACGTAAGTATCAGAAACCCAGCAGCCGTGGTGCTGAAAGGCCGCTGATGTGTTTGAGAAACTCAAGCGCTTGTTTGTGTTGCGCAGGAGGTGGAACAGCTGCGACTGGAGCGGCTGCAGATTGACGAGCAGCTGCGTCAGATCGGGATGGGCTACAGGCCTGTCCCAAACCGACCCGCCGATAAGGACAAGGGCTATGCCACTGAAGAGAGCACATCCAACACCCATATCAACCGCTTCTACACCGCCAGGGGCCGTGGCCGCCGGGGGCCCGGATACACGTCCGGCTACGGTAGGGCTTCTGGTTTCAAATCTGTCGTGTATATATATAGTGAAGCTGTGGCTTTAATTCCTTTAGAAACAATGATGTTACCAGTAGGGTTGGGTACTGAACTCTGTACTTTTAAGGGTACATAACGAATTGCGTCGGTACTACAGAGTACCGATTCATATTAAATCATTCGGTACCAAATTTCGGTACCTGAGAACGCATTTGGGCACATACGAGAGAGAGAGAGACAGACAGAGAGAGAGAGACAGACAGAGAGAGAGAGACAGACAGACAGACAGACAGAGATAGAGAGACCCTGTGACATGATGTCACCCCTGCAACTCTGTAAAACACAACACACAGGGCAAACCGAAATGTTCTGAAGTGTGCTTGCATTTCTAGGGTCATGGTTTCTGCGAAAACGCGGACAGGATGGCGGAGTCCATTCATAAAAACGACATTTACTCTAAAGCGCTGAATGCCACGGAATTCGTCAATTTTTGGATGAATAAAAGAAGGTCTGTCACTTAATTCGAATCGTGATATGAACTAGTGTATGTGAATATTAAAACGCAAAAAGACGGTTTAAATATGAGTCCTGCATGTTCCGCTAGCCTCGGTATGCATGAATGGCGGAGACGTGGTTTTGTTAACTACACACATACTGAAGCACGCGTGAACTCGCAGTGATTTTCTCTGCATCTAACTACATGAACACATACAGGCTGTGAGAGTCACTTCATGAGAATTTTACTGATTCATTTGAGAAAACTAGCATCATATCATACTGTATACACAGAAACTTCACGGCAATCTGTCAAAATAAAAGTGCGGTTTAACATGTAAGAGAAATAAATTCCCTATTAAAACTCCCGGAGCAGTGTCACATCTCTCGGCGTCTGTTCTGAGCAGTGAGAGACAGAGAAGCAGCGCATTCAGTTGGCCGTAACGCAGCAAAATCGTCAGTAAATAATTTACAAAACAGCGTTTCCATGCACCTGTCGCTTACTGACTGTTTGGACTTTTAAATATGAACATAATTCGTCTGTTAATATGCACATAGTTTATTACTCAGATGCAGGCAGTGCGCTGAAGGAGACAAAACAGTAGCCTAGCTAATATAGCCAAAACCACTGCATATAGTCGCTTTTTAGTGTAAGTTAGATGTTTATTGATTTTATCAGACGATGTTGCGATTATAAATCAGGATTTAAGGAGTATAGTGAGAATGATTCCTGGTTAACATGCAGTATTAATGGGTCATGTTTACTTGTACTTGTTTTATGTATGACAACAGAAAATATAATGCGAACAGCTTTATTGGGGATTCAGTTGTATTACAGTATGTGACAGTTTATAGAGTTGAACAGATCTGAAATGCCAAAAGTCATCTGAACGTAAACTTGATGCAATGACGTCATAAATATGCAAATTAATATGTGACGTCACCTGCCGCCACAAGTCTCACAAAATCCTGTGGGAAACACTCTGTATGTCAGGGCTCAAAATTAACTTTTTTACTTGGTAGCACTGGTGCTCCCAACTTCAAGAAGTTAGGAGCACCAAAAAAAATTTAGGAGCACCCACTGAATATTAAGGAGCAACACAACTGCCAATTGAGCGGAAGCGCTGGCAACATCCTTCCTGATGATTAAAAATCTTCATCAATTGAACCTGATCCTTAAGCTGCAGTGCTTTGTTTTTTATACATGCAATATACAGAGGCAAGATGAGAAGAAAATGTAATTTAAACTTTTCTCAAAACAGTCAGTTCCCCTCAGAAATACATTCATATAAACCCCGACTCCCAATTCAATATTTAGGATTTCCCTTCCATATTTCGCATGTGAACGTTGAGCTTGCTCGGGCTGCTACAGTATTTTCTTTTCTTTGTGTCCGTCTTCAGCGTTAATGGCTGTTTACACACTTACACACATGAAATTTTGGAAAATGATTTCAATGCAGTTTGTGCAAGTGCGGTCACAAAACCGGTCAGTTCCAAGTAGGGGTGGGCGATATGGCAAAAATATATCAATATTTCATGATTTTATCACGATTCTTTGTCATGTTAGTTTTACTATTTTGTCAGAGCAGTATGGCCAGACTAATTTCTCTATTATAAAGACAAAACCTTTCAAGGTAACAGAATATAAAAAAAGAATGGTGGATATTTAGGCCAAAGTGGGTGAAGATAAAAATCTTTGTCATTATTTTATCTTTGTTATTAAAAAATAAGAACAAAGATACACATTACAAATACACATAATATACAAATAAAATAAACAGTGTTTTATTTTCAGGTACAACAGGCATATTTAGCAGGAGCATTCAAGAAATTGAGTGAACAAATATAAAAATAAATCACTATATAGATTGATTCCTATTAAAGTTTCAGTCAAGAGTAGTTAGTTATTTCTTTCTCTTTGTGTTTTGTTGTTTTAACATTAAAGAATAAAAATTCTGTCATCTGTCTGTTGATTCTGTCAGTGTTTTATAGTAATACCATCATTTACTCACTCAAAATTAGTTTTAAACCTGAGTTTCTTTCTTCTGCTGAACATAAATGCTATTTAAACAGTTGCTGGTCCACAGTGACTTCCATAGTATTTTTTTTTTATCCTACAATCAAGTGGACCAGCAACTGTTTGGTTACCCACATTCTTCAAAATATCTTCTTTTGTGTTCAGCACATGAAAGAAATTAATACAGGTTTGGGACAACTTGTGAGTGAGTAAATAATGACAAATTAAATTTTAGGGAGAACTATCCCTTTAATGACAGTTGGCTGCATGTTTAGTTCTGTCTCTTTAAGAGCTGCACGCTTCTAATATAAAGGCACGCATCCGTTCCTCTCAGCTGTTTACTTTTATTTTAGACATAACTAACTGAGTCTATATGTAAACCTTGTGTGTTTTGACAGTATTAGCTCAAAAGATAACTTAGTTCAGTAATCAGGCGCTGTTAGACAGGCTTTTCAGTTCGCGTGCTTCAGGTGCTCGGGCTCAGAAAAAGCGCACGTCAGACCAGCGCGTGAATGAAAAGCTTAACCGGCAAGGCTTTAAAACACACGCAAATAATGTACTTTTGTGATTGTGAATAAGTGCAGTGTTTCGTGAGTGTAACTCTACCGCTGAGTTAACACTGAATGGATGTGGCGTTGTACAGTACATACAGTCGGCGGCACCAGAACTGCAACTGAAAGAATGTGCGCTGTAGCACGATACTACAATATTTCTTCAAAAGCAGATCGTGGAGACATTTTTATCGTCCACGATCAAAAATCGTTATATCGCACACCCCTAGTTCCAAGTTAGCTCCCTGTCACGTGGCACATGCTGTTCAGTAATTCGCGAACGTTTAGCAGAGAACTGTAGAGGTCGCACCACAACAATTATTTGCACTCGCACAAATGCTCCCAAATATATTTTGGAGTCGCACAGATTACATTTTGGGAGCATATGCGACCAAAATGGTCGCAATTTCGAGCCCTGTATGTGTATGTATGTTTTTATGTGGAAGAATATTCAGGCCAATTTTCAAAAGGAATTGCAAATTGTACTTTGCGTTTTCCATATGTGGATGCATAAATTGTGACAATCCAAATGCAAATCTTGCATTACCTTTTTTTTTTTTCGCTTTCGCAAATGCAAAAGCAAAGTCCATTTGCAACTGTATTTCTCACGTCTGTCTACACGGCATGATGCACTCTGTTACCGATTAAAATAGAGGAATTTAATATATAATAATATAAAGCATTCGGTAATGGTGAAAATTGACCGATTACTTCCATTGTTCAAATCACTCGGCAAAGTAATCTATGAGTGACGTCATTGAAAAAACAATTTGCAGTTCCTTTTGAAAATTGCCATGAATATTCTTCCATATTATGACATATCCGTTTAGGACAAAGTATTTTGCTGATAATTAAAAAATATAGGCTAAAATATCGGCCGATATATCGGTTGACCACTAATGTATATGACATCTTATATACAATATTTTTCCTGCACAGGCACTAACTCCGAGCACTCGTACGCCTCGGAGACCGACTCTGAGCGCAAGGAAGAGCTGAGCGACTGGTCCTTGGCAGGAGAGGAGCCCGAGCGCAACCCGAGACAGCAGAGGGATAGCAGGAGGAGAGCGGGAGAGGGCCGGGGCCGGGGACGTGGAGGACCCGGGGGAAGAGGCCGCGGCTCAGGAAGAGGGGCGTCCAACTCCATTAGCTCAGGTATACTGGCTCCCATAAGACCATAAGATTTATGTTTTATGGAGGAGAAAAAATATGACTTTTATGGCCATGATTTAAAAATTTAGTCCCTCATTTTAGTTAAATTGTGGCTCTAAAAATAGTACAACATGGCCACGATTTACAAGTTATGTTGTGGTAACAATTTAGCTAAATTGAAGAAACATGTTAATATAAAACGTTTCTAGAAATTGATAAGTTGAGAGAACGAGTTCTTAATTTGTAGTAGGGCTGCACGATATTTTGCATGCGATAGTCATGTGCATCTCGTCAGTAAATTTCCGTGATTAGCGCTAAATCTCCATCACCTGTTTTCAAATGGAGCGGCATTTAATACACAGAGCCGTAGTTCACTGACAAGCTACGCAATTCGCGCTCAGAATCGCAGATGAATCGCCTGCGATATTGAACGTGATATTGCGTAGCTTGTCAGTGAACTACGGCTCTGTGTATTAAATGCCGCTCCATTTGAAAACAGGTGATGGAGATTTAGCGCTAATCACAGAACCGTCTTTACTGATGAGACGCGCATGACTATCGCATGCAATATATCGTGCAGCCCTAATTTGTAGCCATGTTAACCTTTTTTTTTTCTTCCATGTGATGAATGGGGCTCTGTAATGTTTGAATATGTCTATGTATATTGGATGAGTATATAGTATATTTTATTGTTTCAAAGCAGTATTTTATATTTATGCATTTTTGTAAAATAAAATCATTTTATCAAAATTAAATATATTTAGTATTTGATAGCATCTGTATTTTAAAATCAAATTTATGAAATTATTAAAAAAAATTAAAAGTTTTACACAGGCAAGCACCTTCGAAAATGTTTTAAAATCTAGTTGCTCTGTATTTTTTTTTGTTTTTTGTTCTTGCATGTTGCATTGCCCAGTAAATACTTATTTTAGTTCCTGTCTTTCATGTCAGTCCTAAAAGATCCAGATGGAAACCCATACAGTCTGTTAGACAACACCGAGACAGATCAGACGGCAGACACGGATGCCAGTGACTCCCAGATGAACATCAACCGTCGCAGGCGCTCCCGTCGTCGCCGCACAGATGAAGACACCACAGTCATGGATGGCATGAGCGAGTCCGACAACACCTCCCTCAGCGAGAACGGCCTTGGTGAGCACTAAAGCTGCAGGATACTTACCGTCTAAAATAAAGTCTAGAAACAAATACAGTACACATTGTAGCTGTTTAAGGTTTATTTATAATCATCAAATTAGAAATAATATTACAGAAAACAGTAGGTTTATTTAAGAATATCACCTGAATGTAGTTTAGAAATTTTGTCTAGTGTACATCTGAATGTCTTTTATAACCTTTTGTTAATTGTATAACTTTTATAATTTATTCAGAGATCAGCATGAAAATAGCCTTGATGCTGGCATGGCGTTAAAAAGTAAATAAATACAGAAAAAAGTACAATCTACTTAGTGTCAACAGCGAAGAGGTAGAATATTCTGCAGGAACACATTCTCTTCTCTCATCATAACACAAGTGACTTTCTATTCATCAAAAAATGAATTTATAAAAAATATTATTTTTACAATGATTGCTCAAAATATTTAACAATATATAGTAGGGCTGGGCGATATGGCAAAAAATTTCAATCTTTTTTTTTTTTTTTTTTTTTAGACCGATTTGACCGATTCTCTATTTATTTATTTTTATGATGTTTTTATCTAAACTTGGAAATGTAACTACAACATGATTCAAGTAACTTGTTCTTTATTAACCCTCTAGTTAAAGAAAATTCTATTCCAAGTGCAGCACACATGAAGTTAACAAATGTTAAACAAATCACTTGTTAAATCTTTGCAGAAAAGATGCATGAACTATAACTACATCTTGTACAAACTTATCTTATACATATTATATGTTTAGAAATAATACAAGGAAAATGCTTTAAAAAATATCTAATTCAAATTCAAAATGACTGAAGATATAACACCAGTAGACAATTATTAACTATAAATGTTCTGTAAAACCAATGAAAGCAGCTTTCAGCCTGTCACCATGATGCAAACATGAAATATCAGACATAAAGTAGTAGTTACAAGTTTTTTTATTCGATTGCGCTGCTTTTCCATTGTTTTTTTCTATATAAACATGGGCACGTTTGACTGTTGCGCTCGCGTCTCTTGTACAATGCATGAAACGGCAGTCTAAAAACATAGCGGCACAAAAGTTAAAAGAAGTTCAACACAAAAGTGTATTCTGTGTGAATGGCGTCTAGCGATATGAGTGCGTCACTCGTGAGTGGTTAATCACATGCGTCGACATGCGGTTGGATTGTTCTTTTTTTTTTTTTTTTTTTTTTTTTACTGTTATCATTGGAATAATGTCAAAGTGTCTAATTCTAACGTTTGGTAATATTTCTATTCAAAATCACGATTCCTCGATTTCTAAAAAATAAAATTGTGGCAAAACATTAAATTCGAATTTATCAAGAAAAATCGCCCAGCCCTAATATATAGTTGCAGATTCAAATTTTCATAGATTTTTATTGGCTTCATTGTTTAGTTGGGAATAATAACATTGAAAGAAATTCCACAAACTGTGACCAGCTCGAATGGCTTTTTCCAAAACGGCTGTCAGTATTTAAGGTCAGGCTCTCCACCGGTCTCTTGTAGATGATGCTGAAGCTAAACCACAGCGGCGCAATCGCAGCCGCCGACGCCGTTTCCGGCCTCCTGAGGAGAGGCAGCCAGGTACCGGTATGAATTAACACTGGGTTTGTGTTCAAGCGAGTGTTAGTCCAAACTGCATGGCACTGATCGCCTGGAATAACATCAGGACTTCAAACTAAACCCACATGATCAGTCAAACATGCCAGATCACAACAGCCTAAGGCAAATAAATAAAGAAAGTTATTTGTAGAGCCTGACCGATATGGGTTTTTGGGGCCGAGACCGATATTAGGGAGTAAAACCCAGCGATATCGGAATATATCGGCCGATATTCTTTGTGTGTATTATAGTACAGTACTAGTATAAAGTTTAGACTAGGGGTGTCAACGTTAACGCATGTGATTAATCTAAAAATTTTAGCGCGTTAATATTTTTTTTAACGCAAATTAATCGTTTGATCAGGTTTGACCCCAACTTCTTCCCGTCATCGCAGCGCGGAAGGTTATCTATCAGTGTGTGATGAGGGTACAGCGAACAGTGTTGTCAGGGTAGCGGCTGTAGCACAAGTGGCCGTGGGCTATTTTGAAAATACAGTCGCGGGAAAAATTACAGCCGATGGTTGTGGTTTTTTGGGCTACTTTTATAATCTACCGCGGCCGCCCAAAGTGTATATAGACAAATAAAAATTAAAATAAATCCTTTTACTAATGTGTATCATACTTGGAATGTATACCTGGCAACTTCAGAACGGAGAGGCGGTTGTAACATCACCAACAACGTGAGTTTCAGCCAGAGCATACAACACAGCAGAAATAAACATGACAACAGCCACTATACATTATATAAGATAAACACACGATTGCGATAGGATATGGTTTCTATGTGATTTTCTTGAGATGAATGTGTAACTTACATCTGAAATGCTCATTTTTGCAGTGATATAAAAGGCTATAAAAAGCTTATTTTAACAACAGTAAACAACCAAATTCTACATGTGATCGCAAAAGGAAGTTATTACAAACACTCGATGGTGGTTTGAAGTGAGTTCTGAGTAAACGTGTACTATTAATCTCATAAATTGTCTTATGAAGCATGATGCTAATATTAGCTCTAATGCACCTGCATAACAGGTCCAATTCTTCTTCATAATGTATTTTGTCATAATACTTCACGTAACGTCGCAAGAAAATGTTTTGTTGTATTTATTTAGAAATACTTTTGATAATAGTTGGGTAAATGTATCCTGGGATTGAAGCGATGTGGCTTGGTAAACGTTTTATTGCCAGTATAAAGACTGATAATGGCTGAATAAAAACAAAAGAATAATGAGTATGTCTAATATCTGGCGGAAGTGTGAAAGGTTATGTTTCCTTAAACTAGTTTGTCATGCATTTGTTTATTTCAACACATTTACAGGTAAATCCTAGTATTTTAAATTTGTGATTAATCATGATTAATCACAGTCCATGACTGTGATTTAATGCAATTAATTTTTTTAATCGATTGACAGCACTAGTTTAGACATACTTCCCATTCATATGTCCAAACTTTTGACTGGTACTGTATATTGAATACATTATATACATAAACAGAATATACTGTATATACATAAACGCATGACAAATTCTGCAAAATTACACATTATACAGTAAATTCTGTTTTTATGACTGGATTCCGCAATTCCGTCCGTGTTTTCTACATTGCCGAAATCATACTAAGTATGATGAGCTCATTGTGAGAGTAAAAGATAGGGACATTTTATATACTTCATTGCATTGCGTCTCACCAACCAACGTCCAAATCACCCTGCAGCCCAAGACTGGTTGCCCACTGAAGCTAAGCAGGGTTGAGCCTGGTCAGTACCTGGATGGGAGACCTCCTGGGAAAACTAGGTTGCTGTTGAAAGAGGTGTTAGTGAGGCCAGCAGGGGGTGCTCACCCTGTGGTCTGTGTGGGTCCTAACGCCCCAGTATAGTGACGGGGACACTATACTGTAAAAAGCACCGTCTTTCGGATGAGAGGTTAAACCGAGGTCCTGACTCTCTGTGGTCATTAAAAAATCCCATGGCACTTCTCGTAAAGAGTAGGGGTGTAACCCCGGTGTCCTGGCCAAATTCCCTCCTCTGGCCCTTGTCAATCATGGCCTCCTAATAATCCCCATCAACTTGATTGGCTCTATCTCTCTCTCCTCTACACCTGTAGCTGTTGTGTGGTGAGCGCACTGGCGCCATTGTACTGTGGCTGCCGTCGTATCATCCAAGTGGATGCTGCACACTGGTGGTGGTTGAGGAGAGACCCCCCCCCCACATGATTGTAAAGCGTTTTGGGTGTATGGCAATACACAATAAAAGCGCTATATAAATGCATCATTCATTCATTCAACGTAGTGTTAAATCTCTATTCAGTTGCTGGTGTCACTCAGGGTTGCCAGGTTTTCGCAACAAAACCCGGCCAATTGCTCTTTAAAACTAGCCCAATCGCGTTCTGGGGGTAAAATAAAAGTTTTTTTTTTTTTTTTTTGCAGGTTCCCCTGGTACAATTCGCATTACAGGGGCTAAATATCATGTTATTGAGGTCACTTCAACCCGTGGACATGAAAAACAACCCGTGGCAACAGTGTTATAGTAGCCCATTTCCGCAGGAAAACCGCAGACTTGGCAACACTGCTGTCACTACAGTGACCTGGGTTGCCAGTAGAAAACAATGGAGCGCACTCTGTTGGACAAACTAAGTAATTACGTTATTTACAAGCATTTTATCTGCGTTATATGTTCTGTAAAAAAAAATATTGTATCTGTTCATATCGGTGGCATATCTGCGGCATATACATTGATGCAGGTATTTTAAGGGAGTATTTTAAGAGCAGGTGAGCGCACCGGTGCCTCCATCTGTCCTGCAGTGAGCTACTGTTCAGCTTCTATACTCCACACAGACACTTGAACAGCGCACATTTCTCTAGTTTACATTAGGCTTGCCGCGATAGACGGTGTTGGCGGTGATACCGGTGTTAAGCCGCAACACCGTTTACGTCACTTGCACCGTCCCTCACCGTCATTTTGATTTTTTTTTATAGTAATAAAAATCATTTAGTTCAGTTAGAGGACACTACAATTAAAACTGAACGCGGCTGCTGAATGCAGCACACCGAACGAACGACAGTCGCGCATCACAGATCAGATTTCATTTATCACACATGAGGACAGTGAGTCGAGCTGACTGACAAGAAGAATGAGGTGAGACAGACAAGAAGAGTGAGGTGAGACAGACAAGAAGAGTGAGGTGAGACAGACGAGAAGAGTGAGGTGAGACAGACAAGAAGAGTGAGGTGAGACAGACGAGAAGAGTGAGGTGAGACAGACAAGAAGAGTGAGGTGAGACAGACAAGAAGAGTGAGGTGAGACAGACGAGAAGAGTGAGGTGAGACAGACGAGAAGAGTGAGGTGAGACAGATGAGACGAGTGAGGTGAGACAGACAAGAAGAGTGAGGTGAGACAGACGAGAAGAGTGAGGTGAGACAGACAAGAAGAGTGAGGTGAGACAGACAAGAAGAGTGAGGTGAGACAGACGAGAAGAGTGAGGTGAGACAGACAAGAAGAGTGAGGTGAGACAGACAAGAAGAGTGAGGTGAGACAGACGAGAAGAGTGAGGTGAGACAGACGAGAAGAGTGAGGTGAGACAGATGAGACGAGTGAGGTGAGACAGACAAGAAGAGTGAGGTGAGACAGACGAGAAGAGTGAGGTGAGACAGACGAGAAGAGTGAGGTGAGACAGACAAGAAGAGTGAGGTGAGACAGACGAGAAGAGTGAGGTGAGAGACAAGAAGAGTGAGGTGAGACAGACGAGAAGAGTGAGGTGAGACAGACGAGAAGAGTGAGGTGAGACAGACGAGAAGAGTGAGGTGAGACAGACAAGAAGAGTGAGGTGAGACAGACAAGACGATAGCGGAAGAGTTTCAAAACGAAATGTAAAAGTGCCTGTTTTAAAAATATTTTGGATTTTGAAAAGCCTGTTGACTTCTGCCATTAATCTAAGTCAGTGTTTCTCAACCTTTTGTCCACCGGGCCGAACTATGGTCCAAGTGCAAGTCTCACGGGCCGCACGCATTTACATATTACGTCATCAATACAAACCAACCAGATTTATAATATTATTTATAGCCTAAATATTATGATATCTAAATGATTACATTTATTGAAATAAATAAGTAAATAAATAAATAATTCTACTCACCATTAATAAAACACCTGATGCTGTCGGGAGCTGACCAATTTTGTGAAATTCTGCTCGAAAGGAGTAACAGCACAATGAAGTTGTGATTGTAAGTTTCAGTCTGTGAGACGCGCGCAGAAGCGTTACTTGACGCGCGACACTGCAGAAAGTGTGAGTTCACAAATAATGTTGCCTATGTTGATCTAAATATGAAAAGCATTTTCGAGTTTAATAATCTGAGGTTCTCTCCAGAGATGCTTTGCCACATTTCTGTAATTAAGGATGATAGCTGCATAGTAGCCTATGGGTGTTTCTTTTTACCTGAACATCTTCAAGTGAGTGGCGCGCGGCAAACCGAGAGTCCAGCACTCTCTTCACTGCTGATGCTGTGACTATTCTTGTTTGAATGCGTTCCTTCGCTGGCATTTACCACATTTCGTTTTCTCCCTTAACAAATTTGTCCATTCTGATGCTCAGTTTTACAGAACTAATTTCTGCTGATGACTATTTGAACTGAATTCTGCTAAAGTGCGGCTTGTAAGTGTTCGTTAAATGCGTAACATTAATTACGTGAGTACATAGATCTGCTCATGTCTGAAAATAATATATGAAAAACTAAATTATTTTACATAACATTATAGCTTATATTTGTTTAGTACATTTTTTTAATTAATGTAAAAACTAAAATGAATTGTAAAACTGAAAGTTATTTTTTAATTGTGTTCAGCACATAGACTGTAACATTCAGCATGGTGGACCGCATCTGGATTCGTTAGAACCACTGATCTAAGTGATAATGGAAGTTTTTTAAAACATTCGTTTCTCATTTATTTTGTTCCACAGTATGCTGATTTTTATTTTATTTAAACTGTGCATATTTCCCCCCATTATTTTACATCAAGGTGTATGCACTCTGAGCCGCCCAACTTTCTTATTCGTTTTACTAATAAATGTTCTACGTTTCATAATTATCTGTTCCTCATTCTTTACTGATTTTTAGTTTTGTATACCTATTTAAACTTTATAAGTTATTTGTTATTTTATATTAGGAATATAGCATGGTGTATTTTTATTCGTTTTGTTAATAAAAGTTATTTGTTCTACGTTGTATTTTGTTGTTGCTTTCAAGCAATTGATGCAGAATTGCCGCTAATTTAAAAATGAAAGTAAAACGCGCACGGGGCTTTTATAAGCTATTTAAGCAAAGGAAAGTGAGGAAAAGTGGGAAAACTCAAACGAACTAAAAACAAACAACTGCTTGACGCCGAATTGCCGTGAATTTAAAAGTGAAAGTAACAGGTGCATGGCGCTTACAGGCTATTTAAAACCGAAGGAAAGCTAGGAAAAGAGGGAAAACTCAAACGACCCCCCCACCACGGTAATACCGGTATTATCGGTGTTGTCACACGTCGATTAACCGGTGGGAAAATTTCCCCACCGTCACAACCCTAGTTTACATTAGATTGAGCGGCCATGTAAAGTTGCTAATACTTACATATTTCAGATGATAAGCCATATTTGAGGTCAATGAATGATAGGCGAGCATTTGGATGTCCTGCCTGATGTACTGTATTACCACAAAGACCAGCCGTTAATGATCTGTCTGTCACGGACTGCGTAACTTTGCCAATGTAGAATTTTTTTTTTTCTCTGCGACCTAATACAATTTTGGTTGACTAAGCCTCTTCTGGTCGACTAACGATTAGTCGACTATTAGGGGGCAGCCCTACAAAACATAAAGCAGGCGGGCTATTGTTATTTGTTATTTTTAGGTATTGGTTACATTTATTGTTATTTTAGTAAAATAACATCTAAAAGTGATGTTCATCTGGAACGTATGAATTTAAACTTTTTTACACAATTGCAAATAACATTGTTTTTAATGCAGTAGCTATTAATTTGCATGGTGTTTGTAAATGCATGTAGGTCTGTTACCTCAAAAGTGTCGTTTACCTACAAGATTCTGTTATGTACTCACCGACATGTCATTCCAAACCCTGAACAGACAAAAGAGATTGACCAGCTGCTTTTTTCCAAACAGGGAAAGTGAATCTTCCTCTCCGCCGCAGCTCTCAAACGTCACGGTTTAAGGTTTTTTAGCAGCCAGTTAGAAAGGCAAGATTTGAGAGCTCCGGCAGAGGAACATTTTCAGTATTTAACATGTGGTCTGTTCCTCGTGCAAATATATTTCACCCTCATTTTAGAATCATTTTTTTGTTTTTTTGCTAATGAAATCATTGACGTCTCTTGCAGTTACTGTGGCTGACTACATATCACGAGCTGAATCTGAGAGCAGACAGAGAAACCCAAGAGATCTGAGGAAGAACAAAAAGGACATGGTGACTCCATATTTCTTCTTTTATGTATCTCTGTGATTAGTTTTAAATTAAAGAACAGGGGTGCACAATATTTATGATATTTAATCATAACTATAAACATAAATAATAATAATAATAAAAACAATATATATATATATATATATATATATATATATATATATATATATATATATATATATATATATATATATATATATATATATATATATTAATGTTTATAGCTGTGCTGGGCAACGATTAATCGCATCCAACATAAACGTTTTTTTTGTACATAATATATCTGCGTGTACTGTGTATATTATGTATATATAAATACACATGCATGTATATATTTTAATAAAAATAAGTTATGTTTATAGATTAAATATTTATATATTATATAAATATGTAAATATTTTCAAAATATACAGTATACTGTATGTGCGTGTCTTAATATATACATAATAATTATACACAGTACACACACAAACATTATATAAACAAAATCTTTTATTTTGGATGCGATTAATCGCGATTTAATCATTGCCCAGCACTAGTTTATAGTTATTTATTTAGATATTTTACGGACGATAATGGATATTTAATTGTCATAATCTCCTGCGAATAAGCAGAAACAAAGATCTACTATTTAACTCCTATTTTACAATTCATTTTTTTTTTTCTATAGCAGATAACAAAAGGAATTTTTATAAAAAAAAATTGTGCAGTGCATTACTATGTTGTGATCAGGGTTATTATGGTTCTACTTCAACAAAAAAAATATGAAAAATGTAATTTTGGTTAAAATTGAGAGAATTGCAAAGACATTTCTCTTTTTCATTTTGTTAACGTAATGTACTAAAACTAAATTAATAATTAATAAAAGAAAATATAGACAAAAAACCCTCTAAAATGGCAAAACAAAAGACTGTCAAAAGTGGTCAAAATGGAAAATATAAAAATAAGAACTAATTTAAAACAATTGTATTAAATTAGAAATAATAAATTTAATTCTAAATTGAGCATCTCAATTATACCAAAGTAACACTGGTTATAATGGCAGAATGAACTTTTGAAACCATTTGTTTTACTACAGTTTTAAAGGAAAACTCCTAATGAAAAAAATATCATCACTCCTGAAAACTCCCCCTCTCGCTCTCGTTCACTAGGAGAGTTTCAGGAGTATGATATTACTGCGCCGAGGTCGAAGTGCTGCAAAGTGCTTTCCGCCACACATTATAGTTATCATTTTTATCCGTTAGAAAATCGCCACTGTTTATTTTGTGTCACCATATATCATGTAACTACTCATGTAAACCTAAAAGGGAAAACATGGATGTTTGGTGGCTTCTAAATTTATCCCATTTGGATCCTAAGAAATGAATGGTTCTAAGCTAAACGCTAGCATAGTGGTGCCGCGCGCTAAGCGATTAAGTCACGGACTGAGACGGGAGAGGTACATATCAACTCGCTAAGTTGAGGGAAGAACTATTGGAATATGGAAAAACGGTGGCGTTTTCCTTTAAAAAGAGGTTTAGTTTCATAATATCACTTATTTGTCAGTTATCTACTATATTGTTGCCTAAAATATATATATATTTATTTTAAATATCGGTGCATTGCTACTCTAAAGTTATATTGACCAGTTTCCCGCAGTCATTGAAAACCTGTAAATATTTCATTTTTAAAAAAACCTTATTTCGTAATCACCAAAATCAACTGGACTAGTTGTGGAAACTCATTGGTCAAGGTGCTGTATTTAGATGAAAGCTAAGTGAAGAGCTTGGCTTTTAATCGCAGCTGTTTTCTGTTGTCCGCAGGGTCAAGTAGACTTCATATCGGAGCACAGCACGGCTGAAGCCGTGAGCAACGGCCCCTCCAAAGCAGACGATCAGAGCAAAACACCACAAGCTTCTGCCGAGAAGACGCCCAAAGCCAAGCCAGCTGTCGTCAATGGAGTCTCCTAATCAGTTTGGTTTCTTTCTCCAAACTCATAACCTTTACGATTTTACAATAGTGCTTGTACAAGCTTGCCAAAGATAGACGTACGGACTTCCACATTCTCGATTGCACTTTTCAGTTCCTTCACTATGGAACAGGTAATTACAATGGAAAAAAAAAAATATTGAGACAAAAAAAAATACCTAAGTCACACCCGAGTTCCTGATCAGATGTTGTGCCTTCAAAGCATAGTTTCAACATTATGTTGGCTGGCTATAGAGCAAACAAACAGAAAAAAACAACAACAGCAACAACTTGTCTGAATACGGAAAGACTCCCAGACATCCTTAGCTGCTTTTTGTTACGTTTTAATATGCAACCACTTCTTCACAAGGGGTTATGGGAAAAAGAGGACGTTTTGCACTGAATAGTCATTTCTTGACCTTTAGAATAATGTTAGTCTGGAAACTGGTCTGCTAACTGTCCATTTTAAATGCTGTATGTACAACACTTCCTGAACGATTGATTGGGTTTCATCCTTTGCCTGTTGGGTTGTTGTAATTGTGGCAAACGAGACTGTTTTGCTAAAGGAGACTTTTTTTAATTTATTTTAAAATGTACAGTATTTAAAATTAACGACGCAGTGGTTTTTAACACTAAACTGCCTGAACTTGGCACACAGATGACAAATTTGGACTACTGAAAGATCAATTTCCAGATGTTCTGTTCTGTAAACTACGTTCGTTAGTCCTTATGTTTTTTTTTTTTTTAAAGATCATTCTGGTTGTTTGATGTGCAATATGTTTTGTATGCCGGTAGTTCATAAATAAACATTTGATCTTCCAGCCAGCCTTTCAAAGTTGGTGCATCTGTTGCTTTGGTCTTTTCTGTCCAAACAAGGCTCGTGAATAATTCAGCTTTCCTGTGTGTGAAGGTGCGGTCACTTTTAACGTTATTTTGCGAATTTTCACGGGCAAATTTGACAGAAAATAAATTTTCTGGAATGTTACCACACGTTTAATTGTAATGCTGACTCTGCATTAGAGAGCGGAACCGTACACTGAAAAAAAAAAAACATTTGGTGTAGAATTCAATTTGAAAAAGTTTTCATTTAGAAATTGCTATTACATTTCACACAAAAAAACAAACATGAACATGCCCACATTGGACCTGAATCATGCTGTTTGCTGTTCACACTGTCATAAAAGGTACTGAATCTGATATGGGCCACATTCAGCGGTGGTGTAAATTGATTCATTTGCATACAAAAGGAGATCAGATCTAGATGACACGATGGTGTTTAATGATCACGTAAGAATTCAAGTGCATCAGACAGGGCTCGTTCAAACAGTCGACGACAATCTATTTCTTCATCTGTCCATCAAGTAAATCTTTAGCCTCGTTGATTTTTGCCGCCAGATATGGGGATCCGCCTGCCGAAGAAACACAAATAACACTGACAGCTCAGAGGAATTCAAATCCTGCAGAGATTTGTAGCTTTTCCATTTTATGAAACACAGAGTCTCACCTCGGTCAGGATGGTTTAAAATCATCAGTTTTCTGTGTGCCTCTCTGATCTTGTTTTTGTTAGCGGTAGGACTAAAGGAAAGAATGAAATTCACATGGGTCCAAACTTTGTACAGTCTTTTCTATTATACTATCATTTGAATTGGATTTATTAACATGTACATTAATGTGCTTCTGACTCAGAAAGCAGAATAAAGGCCTGTTCACACCAAGGACGATAACTATTAGCATCCACACCAATGCATGATAACATTACTAAAAGAATGTGCTGCATTTATGTCATCTGCCGTTTTAAATGCTCAAGCTCTTTAAATCAGGTGGATTATAATTGGCTGTCAATGTTTTTATAGTTCAGGGCAGACAACAACTGCAATGTGCTCTTATAATAAACAGGAAAAAAATAGCATTTTGTGTGAATGGCCCCTAAGCAGATTTTAGAAAAGATGTGGCATAACAGGGTTGAAAAATCACTCAAATTTCAATTTTGTTAGCTGTACATTTTCTCTGATTTCAAATGAATGAGAATTACTAATAACTACCACACTGTAATATATTCTAAACTGTTGTGTAATACTGGAACTAAACTTTGTGGAAATGTAAAAGCCGTTAAGTAAAAGAAGATTAAGCAGATTTGTTTTAATGAATAAAATGTGAAGTAACAGGGTTGAAAAACTCAAATTTCTAGTTTGTCAGATGTACATTACAAATTACATTATTAAAAACTACAATATAATATTCTACATTGTTGTGTAACAGGGTGGAACTTAACAGTGAAAATGTTTTGGAAATGTGCATATCTGATTATAAATCAATGACTGTTATTAAGAACAGCTACTCTGTAAGATATTCTACACTGTTGTGGAACCAAATATGGTGGAAATGTACATGTTGGTCATCATGAAAATCATGAAAAGTGGAATAACAGGGGTGAAGAAACATTTACATTTCAATTATTGAGTACAATTCAATTATTGAAAATAACTGTTGTGATATACACTGTGTAACGGGATGGAAAATAACATGGAGGAAATGTAAATGATGTAAAGTAAGATTAAGCAGATTGTAGATATAAATTATGAAATGTGGAATAATAGGTTTGGAAAACAACAACCGCACTGTAATATATTTTAAAATGTGGAAAGGAAGGAACCTAACATGGTGGAAATGTAAATGATGTAAAGTAAAATTAAGCAGATTTTAGATATAAATTATGAAAAGTGGAATAACAAGAGTTGAGAAAAAAAAACACTGATATATTTTAGAGTGTTATGTAACAGGGTGGAACCTAACATCGGGGAAATGAAGATGCTGTAAAATAAACAGCTATAGTTCTATGTTGTGTCAGGGTTAACGGCACTTCCTAAAATTTTGAAATTTAATTCAGACTAACGGTGGAAATTTGAGTGAAACAAAGTACATTTTAATAGGGTGGAAAGCAGTACTAGGGATCTAATTTTTTTTATACATTTTCTATTTTTATTATATATTAATACGCATGTATCCTCTGATAACACAGTAATTGTATTGAATATGCCTTTAAATATGTGTATTATTTTGTGCAAATATAGGCTATATGTAAACTTAAAATTAGCAGTATTAGTGTATAACAATAATTTTTTCTCAATTGACAAATACATAATTCGTGAAAACAGACTACCTGATGCCAAGAATAAGGGAAGCTTCTCTCCTGGTCATCTTTGGATCAAAACCACCTCTGTAGTATCCGCTACCAAAAGCCTGTCACACATATATAATTTGCGTTTGTTAAAATACAATTGTATGAATTTATTGAGATAAAGTATGAATTATATGAAGTGAAAAATATAACTTGCAGATTTGGATGCTTCCAGGGCTTGTTTCACTTGCGGCTCCATATGTTTCATAGCTTGCATTGCATAGCGACCTGTAAAGATGGAAACCATTAGAAAACAATCAGGCTTAATTAATCAACAGATGGAAATGTATCATGTACCTGTGCAGATTTCTCATATTTTGTTGGAAATCATACCTGCAAACCCTGCTGCTGCCAGGGTAAGGCCCAGGGCCACCATGGTACTAGCCTAGAACACATAAAACAATAACCCTTGATTGTGCAATTTGCATTAATTGAGAGGCAATTTGCATTATTTAATGCAACCACACATCAGACACGTCAATCACAACACATCCATTATATACAGACTATTTCTCATCCACATCATTGATTACATGTATCATAATCATATCTCACAATTTACAGTGGCAGACAATATTAACTCATATCCAGATTGCAAAGGTTTCATTTGAAGCTTCATGTTTTATATTGTGAAGCTGACATATAAATAAACATGTTTTGAACGTATGTCAAAATGTATTCATATGTCAAATATTTTCAAACACGAATGATTTGCTCAGACAGTCAGTCAGTAACAGCACTGAAAGTCACTATCAGTTAGCAATGTGCTAATGCTACATCTCATTTGCCTCTAAATGACTTTATAAACGCCATAAAATCACGTCAGACTGTGTTAAAGTGGGGCCACTTACCATTTTCTCTGCTAAGATCCTGTGTTACGATCGTCTATAATCATGACTGACTGCTAAATGTCAGGCTCATGTGTTGTTGTTATGCTGACTTCTGAACTTCAGAGAGCGACCTGCCGCAAAACGAGCCAGCACGTCGCAACGCCCGAACCGATGTCGTAAATCGTCAGTTGCAAAGTTTTTTTTAGAGCTTCCTGCTGTGCAGAAGTGTAAGGTAACCATAGTAACAGTAAAAAATATGATTATCTGATGGTGTTTATTAATGAAAAGGTGAGTTTGAAAACGAAAACCTATTTGTACATAACATTTAAACATATTAACGTAATATAATCTAAGACCTATACCTACTACCTACCTATAGACTTTATATATGTCCTGAATAACAAGTGAAATCGTTTAAACAGACCAAATCTATTAACATATTTCATGGATAGAGCACTATATTATGACCGAGTGCCATATTTCAATTTCACCCAAAATCAATATTATATATAAAAAAAACATTTATAGATATTATATTTTCGTGACAGTTTCTTAGATGCCTAAAATTCCCATTACTGTTACTGTTATGCAAAAATCTCATTTTCATGAGGCACATATAGTTAGGCATTATTAACACTGATGCAAATAGACAAACTTGAAGTCAAAGGGTGAAGTCTATCAGGTAAAATGGGCCAAATAAGTTTGTAGCGTCATATCTCTTTATTTTTTTACAGCCAATCACAATAACTGATCTTGCATTGTTGCTTCAACACTTGTTGAGATGTAACAATAATTTAGATTGGTCTGAGGTTTTTAAGGCGGGCAGGGCAGAGTGTTACATGAAGCTTGTCAGAGAAACTGTAAGGTAATTGAGCATGACATAGAAAATGTCATTAATCACTAATAAGGCTACTAAAGCAATTTGAAGTAAGCCTACCAACAAAGCAAAGGTTTATGAACAATGTTTTGTATGCTCTTTCAAATAAAAAAGTTTAATTTAAAAAATAATCTTCAGTTTTTGTGAAGAAGGTAATTTTAGGTAGAAATTGCTGGTTAAGCTAAAATGGGCTGCACACACACACACACACACACACACACACACACACACACACACACACACACACACACACACACACACACACACACACACACACACACACACACACACACACACACACACATACTTTTACACAGAAATTGAGGGTGAAAATTAGGTTTATAGGCCTAGATATGTATCCATACAAAAGCTGTCTTAAAAAAAAATTATAATAATAAATATATATATATATATAAATATATATATCTGCAAAGACTGCCTTTGAAGGGAATGCAGCAAAAGATCTAACTGGCCTGGCTTGACAAAAATGTCCTAACCTTTAACAAAATGTTTGACAAGCATACACATACATGCACACAAAAGACACCAATGCACAGAGACACACACCTACACAACATGATCAGTTCATTTTAATTGCATTGTTTAATGAAATATTCGTTCAACTTTCTATTTAATGAAATACATTTATGGTGTTGTTGCAATGGCACACTAAAGACAATAGTGTCAATTTACTGTTAAAAATAAAATGATTTCAGCCAAAATTACCTGGCCCATTTTAACTGAACAACTGGCCCATTTTAACTGAATGTCGTGCCGTGGCTCAAGAAGGTACCTGCTGATACTCTAAGTCTCATAATTTTAAAACAATTATATTTTTTCACATTTAATATATATATATATATATATTTTTTTTTTTAAGAGGCCCATGCTAATTTATAAAAATATCATTAGATCTCATGCATAGCTTATTTGATAGTATTATAAGTCATTTACCAAAATGTGGCCCATTTTAGCTGACTTCACCCTATAAATAAACACATAAATACATATAATCGCTATTTCTATAATTCAGAAAAGGAAAACATAATTGTAAAGTATTTATACATCATGGTAAAGTTTGTTACTGAAACTTACACTGATTTATTTATTTTTAATTGTAGTATAGTAATTTTAGAAATGTAAGATATTAATGACTGTATTACAGTGTTGTCCATGATAAAATACTGAGAATAATGGGAATAAAACGTTGTTTTTCATAATTCAGACTTTATATTTCATAATTGTTTAGGTCATAATTTTGACCTTTTTTATAATTATGACTTTTTTCTCACAATTTAGACATTTTATCTCATAATTATGACTTAGTAAGCAATAGTTTTGACTTATGTCATTATCGTTTTTGTTGCCATAATTTTGACTTTTGCCATAATTATGACTTAGTATCTCATAATTTAGACTTTTAAATCTCATAATTCTGTCTTCGATTTATGTCACAATTGTTTTTGTTGTCATAATTTCAGATTTTTGCCATAATTATGACTTAGTATCTCATAAGTTTAACTTTGTATCGCATAATCATGACTCATAATGTCTGCCTTTTATACCATAAATATGACTTAGTATCTCATAATTTTGATTTTTTAATCTCATAATTCCAATTTTGATTTATTTTGTTTTTGTTGTCGTAATATCATTTTTTACCATTGTATTTCAATCATGACTTATAATTTTGGCCTTTTATGCCATATCTATGTCTTAGTTTCACATAATTTTGACTTTTTAATCTCAAAATTCCAACTTGATTTTTGTCATAATTGTTTTTGTTTTCATAATTTCAGCTTTTTGTCACTATTATGACATAGTAATTTATAATTTTGATAATTTAATCTCACAATTCCAACTTCGATTTATGTCACAATTGTTTTATTGTCATACTTTGTTTTTTGCCATAATTATGGCTTAGTATGTCATAATTTTGACTTTGTATCTCACAATCCTGACTTTGATTTATGCCATAATTGTTTCTGTTGTCATAATTGTGACTTTTTACCATATTTATGGGTTAGAATGTCATACTGTTCACTTTTTATCTCATAGTCATGGTTTCTAATTTCGACCTTTAATATCATAATCATTATGATTTATCAAACCACGTTTTTCTTCTTCTTCTTCTGTGCTTCCACAGATAATAGAATTCAATTTCAAATTGTTCCTGGAAATGAATAACTCTGGCAAGTTTACCCAGGCTGACTTGAGGCGCAGAGGGTTCTTCCCATCGGGATGGATTTCACTCCAGCAACACAATGAACAGTTGAAGGTCCTAATTATTGCCCCCGTCATTTGCATAATTACAGCGCTTTTTCTCCAGCAAAGGACTGTATAGAAATTGTAAATTGTAGTGGACGGGCCGCAGTCAGCGAAAGTCACATCTAATGACAAACGCGTCCCCTGCAAGCTCCTGGCACACCGGCTGGAGCTTCAAAAGGATCGCAAAAGCCAACGGCGTGCGAAAAATGAGAGTTTTGCCCCCAAATCATATGGAATTACAGTGGCGGGTGCACACGCCACATCTCCACACAAAAAGCCCAGAGGAAGCAGCCATTTCTGTTGGTTTTATTAAACCAACCAAGCAATTTAATTCTTTTGTTCAGGAGAGTTCTACTTCATTGATTAACAAAAGCAGGGATATAATTTTTTCAGCCTTTTTCAAAAGCCTGAAATGTCAAGCCTTTTAAAGCAGATTATTCTGCCTGTGTGCAGTGAATGCAGCCCGAGTAACCTTTTGTCTACAATTAAATATTCCAGCATAAATATAAAAGAAAATCAGAGATGGGGAAGATTGACTCAGGAGAGATTGGCGAGGTAGATCCTCACACTGATAGTGCAAACAGCTTGCTTCTAATTAAATATGCCACCGAGTCTCAAAGCATTTGCTTTCTGCCGCAGAGAGAGGAGGCTGCTGAGAATGTGAGGAAGAAATGTATCGCCCCATCTCTCCGGCCGCAGGCTTCCTTTGGGCATCTCAAGGTATTTGGGGATCTTTTTTTTTTTGTTTGTGTGTGTGTTGTTTGTTTGGATAATTATTTGCTTTAAAATCAAAGGCTATTCCTGCAGGGAGCCGCCTGAATGGAGTGCAAATCAAAAGTTTTGGGCTTGTTTATGATGCACACTTTGATAATTGGGCTTGACAATGTGACTTTGGGGACGTGAGGTGTTTATTTGCCATTTGCTCAAGGCTCTTGCTGTGGGGAGTTTTTCTGCAAATGCCTTTTGCTTCGGAGAACGTCTTTAAGGGCTTGCTGTTTGCACGCGTGTTTACTTGTGGAAGTTTGGTGACGGGGTTTATTAACCCTCAAATCACAGATAGTTATGAGAATTTAGATCCGGTTTGGAGTAAAGTGAGGTTTAGATTTCAGCATATTTGGTTCTATGTTTTGACACAAAAGGCCAGAATGGCAGTTTTTGGGTGCACAATTAGGAATATTTATATTTGAACAGTATTATGTAATAATATTCCAGCTTTGCAAGGAATGCAAGCGACTAAACTTGATTTAGTTTAAAGGGTTGTTTGTTGCTCAACTCTTTATGTGTTTTAAATATGTTTGTTGAATATTAAGCATTGTTCTGATGCCTTATGATACAAACATAATATCTTAAATGTTACAAATGCAGTTAACGAAGGAATCGCACAATTTAATTTGTATTTACATTATTAAGCAGTGATATCTTTAAAAAATTATGTTTTGCTTTTTACAAGTAAAAAAAGAGATGCAAACTAGAGATAAACAGGTCACAAACTATATATACACACACACACACACACACACACACACACACACATATACATATATAGTCAAAATATCTATAAAATATAAAATAGTTGTAGATAAAGTATGCCAAAATATTTACAATAAAATCTATCTATCTATCTATCTATCTATCTATCTATCTATCTATCTACACATCTTTCTCTCACTTCTTTCTGTATATGCAAGTGTATATATTTAGTTTTATATTTTTATAAAACATTTGACTTTATTTACAAGTATGACACTACATATGAAACAGTTTACTTGTGAATTATTTTAAAATATTGCCTGCATCCGGGAAATTGAAGTTGTAATAAATCTTATCTACAATGAAATAAAAAAATATATAAAAAAAACTGACTGCAAATTTGGTTAAAGCCTCAGAACATTGCCTTAAGATGTGAGGTGTAGATCATTATTTTTTTAAATTAGAAGTGATCATTTTTCTGAAGACAGTGTGAGGAGGAAGACGTCAAACACACGTCACTGTCTGCATTTATGGGTATTATAGATTTGGAGAGTCTCTCTTTAAACAGATAATAGCTGCACTCCAGGTCATGAGAAACTCACACACACACACACGTCAGGCTCACATTATGCTGAATTTTACTTACAGAAATAAGACTGCCACGTGTGCGAAAAGGAAACAAGAAATATTCGAATCAAATTGGCAGATTTCTCCGCAGGAGCGTAATGTGCTTCAGTAATCCCTTTATCAAATACTACGATTAAGTGCTTTCACTGGAAGCTGGCTGAAAAAATGACTTGACAGGATATGTAAATATATTTAAGGTCACTCTATCACCTAGTTTAATTTTATATTAAAAGTGCAGCTTTTTAATCTTAGGAGACAAAATGAGTGATATTTCAAATATGTGACACTTAATTCACATATTTATGCAGTTGTTCTTGTTTTTGTGAGGGATTCTTTTCAATGTGTCATTTTAGAACCGCTAAATCATGCACATTAATATTCTGAATCTGATTAATGAGATGCTGTTGTGTTAAACAAACTTCATATCCTCATATCAGACAAGTTAGCCAGTGTGTCAGTAGATATGACAAATTATCCACATATCATATATACCTATAACCGTACATACAAACAAAAATCCCTAAAACTGAAAGTTATTCAGTGATCAGTGGGTGCCTAGAACAAAGATATTCAGAGTGATAATAATGACTTGCTTGAACTGTCTCTCGCACTCTTTTTCTTTTATAAAGGTCATTTTTATGAACTTTTGAGGCTAGCTAGCCAAAAATGAGTATAAGAACCTTAACCCTTGTATGAACCTTAACCCTTGTAACCCATGTTACAACAAAGATAAGCATGAGACCATATGATTTTTAAAAACAACAATTTTTAAAAACTTTTTTTTTTTTTAAATAGGAGTAGTGTATTTTTTTAAAAGTATCGTATTACAACTTTTTTATTTTAAATTTTAAATTATTTTCTTTAATTATTTTTAATGATAAAAGCCTCTGCTAAATGCATAAATGTAATTGTAAATACCCTGATAGTAGAGGATCTGACATAACAAAATACATAATTTTTTATCTTCCATTGCAGGTCAAATCATAATAATTATAAAAATTTGGCATGTACATAAGCACATTCCACAACACAAAGTGGCAGAGTGTCAAAATATGTTCATGACCCTAAATTGTCACAGAATAATAATAATAATAATAAAAATTATAATTAATAAATAAAAAAAATGAAATCCTAGGTTAACCAGTATTTCCGACAACTCTCTTTTTTTGGGTTAAATAGGTCAAATTTTAAAGGGTTGTTTTTTTATTTATTTTTTTACAAAATTGTGATACAGCCTACTTGTGTAATCCTACAACAAATTGATAAATAATGACAATACATATGTTTTGAAAATACCACCCGATACTGAAAACGTAACGGAAACCGTACTTTTGGTTATCTTTACTTGCAACAGTAGCATTTCTTTGCTGTCATGTGAAAATATGTGCGCCGATTAACTAGCAAAAGATTTGGTTACGGAAATGTTGGGAAAAAATGGTGAAATGTTTATTATTTGTTGTGTAGAATTTAAACCGTTTAATAAACACCTCTCAAACTTTAATTTGGTCTTTTTTGGGGAAGTTTAAGCCTCCCCTATAATTCACACAATGACATTATGATCAAGTTAGTGGAACTTTTAACAATCTTTTTTTGGATAATAGTGTTGCATAGCATTCTGCACTTCACTACGGCAATCTAAAAGTACAGTCACATCAGCATAAAAAAAAATTGGTGAAATTTAGCTGGCAAAAAGGACTGTTATCTCTTGTCAATAGTGTAGTACTTCGGCCTTATGCATACATTTTCCTATTAATATGACTGGATTTCGCCTTTGATGAAGATTTGCCAAACAGCAGTAAATAGGTCCACACCTTAAGGGGGAGTTCATAAAAGACGCGTTCTTGTGTCCAAAAACAATTAGATGTAGCACAGCAGAACTGAACATAAGGCAAATAAACATTCAAACCTCTTATCCATATGCAAATATGTTTGCCCCTCCCACAGAGACATCTGATTGGTCCATTGTTTTGAAACTGACATTGTTCCACTCCACTGAAAAAAACTGAACTTATATCTAACTTGACAGTTTTCAAACTGACCAACTCTTTCCACACCCTTTGTATCAGTCACACTCTCCGTCTGAGCTTTCTCTAGCGTGTAAAATCACTACATATGTGCTAGAACATGTACGAATTATATAAGAACAGCTGTCCCTCAGAATGACATGTTTGTGGCTCGTATGATTTGAAATGAATCCAAATTGCGATTCCTGCCAGCGAGATTTGACCTTTTCCCATTCGGCTTATCAAAAGCTCATGCAAATGGGGACGAAGGCAAAAGTCTGTAATTACAGGAATTAAATTTGTCGCATCTGCTCTGCTCAGCGATTGCCATCGCGACCGTCTGTAAGTGAGCGTCTTTCAGGTGGCCTATTGAATCAGCCGTTCATTCAGATATCTCGAACATGAAGTGTCATGTGGATGTTTCTCCCACTGACTGATCACTGTCCCCCTCTTTCTCTCTTTTAGTTGATGTACATTTGGTTTACAAGTAACAAAAACTACCATATTGTTAGTGTTGTTGCTTTTTCGAGTTGAGCTATTCAAGATTTGTTTTTACTTGTCAAGCTGTCATTTAGAAAAAAGTGGTTAGCTACAGTATTAGCTGCTAACAAAATTAGCTAGCTACACTGATGCTACTTAAGGGGGAAATTAAGATTTGTCACATTATAGCAGGGCTTGAAAATGAAAAAAAAATTAAATCGGTTCACTCCGAGCAGAATCGATATTTTAACGTTTCTGTTCCTGTGTTCCTCATGTATTATTATCCTTCCGAAACCGGTTAATACCGGTTAATAACGTTATTTTTTGCCTATAATAATAAGAATAATAATAAAGTACAGCGTTTTCTTTTCTCAAAAATAGAAAAAGAAAAAAACAACAACACAGAAAATCTGGTAGGCTATCTTAACCCGCTGCACTTAATCATAGCCAATACAGCATCGTCTTTAATAGATTTTGGCCAAATGTAGCCTATTAAACAAAAGAAAAAATCTGCTAACGCTTTAACATTAAAGTATTTTTTCAAGATATTTAAAAATGTTTGCTGCATTGTTAAACGCTCTTATAAAATTGCGTTTTGAGAGGAAAAAAAAACAGGCTAAGCGCCGGTGCGATAGCCATACTGGTATACAGATAGAAGCAGACATTCAAAACTGTCAAGCTTTTGCAAAGTAAAGAAAACTACTTTCTGCTGTCGTTTTCCTTTCCGTGAACTTTGGATCGTGTCACAATAAACTGAACTCAGCTCTTTTTTTTTCTTTCGTTTTGTTAATCTGTCAATGATTTAAGTTAAATATATTTCGTGCATATAACCTGTACATATTCCTTTTTATGTATGCCTATAGTTTTATTGTTTTCTGCGTTCACAGAAGCGCTGCAGGTGCGTGTGATCTGTTGAATCCATCTTACACTGTCCTCTGATAAACTCTAACGCCGGTGCATTGCCATTGCGACTTACCTATGAAGAGTTCACAGCTGAGCGCGTGGGCATTTCACTTTTGAAATGGCCATTTCAATTTTTTGATTCTGTTCGGAACTACAAAATTTGATTTAGTTTCTGGTTCTGGTTCTGGTTCTGTTCCTGTCAAAATTTCGTTCGTTTCCGGTTTTCGTTTTCGTTCCTTGAACCGGTTCAGAGCCCTGCATTATAGGCACTCATAACTTGTCAAGTTACAAACTGCTCACGATTTGATTAATTTGTCAAACTGCTTTTTAGAAAATTAAGTAGCTATACTACCAGCTGCTAACAAAATATAGCTAGCTACACTGAAGAAAGCAATAATTTAGGAGGCAAAATAGATTTGTCCAGTTATATTCTACTCATAGTTACAAACTTCTAATAATTTGATTAATTTCTCAAAATGCTTTTTAGGAAGAAAAAATAGTTAGCTACATGATTAGCTGCTAACAAGAAGTAGCTAGCTATACTAATATACTAATTTCACTCGAAGTTATCAAATTGTTTGTTACCAGGACAATCGCTCACATGTTTGCAAGATTGCAAAAAAAACTCACAGCATACTGCTGAATATTTATTACTTAACACTATTCTATTTGTTAGAATACTGATATAGGAACGGTCATTGTCAAGTAAATTCCATTCGTAATGTTTCCCCCTTTAAACTGGTATGAAATTTCCAACCCAGGCTCATTGGAAATACGTGCCTCTACCTATGTTTCTGCGAAACTCAAAAAACATACCTATACGTACGCAACACTTCAGTTTCAAGTTGAACACTAAAGGCATTAAAACAAACAACTTTTTTTTTCCTTTTACACAAAGTATGATTTAAAGGGCCAGAGTTTCGACAAAGAAAGACTAATTTTCCTTGCACAATATTATGTTATGACTTCAAACGATTTTAACATGCTGCGAAATTTGAAAACTGATACTTTTGAACATTACCGTCACAAATACAGCTTCACATGCATGGGTTTTCTAACGCAGTAGGTTTGCTTGGTAGCTCATGAAACTATGGTTCAGCAAAACAGCTTAAACCCCCATAGAAAGAAGATAAAATAGCACGGTTGCATCAGCAAATGCATTTTTATATCACTTTTAATTTTGTTATCACTAAATTCTGTACTGCCGCCAAACGTGCCTGAATCATCATAAAAATGCTGCAATACTTGCCCGAACAACGCAATAAAAAAAACGTCACCACGGTCACATGTATCTTTTCCGGAGAAAATTGAAGTGGCATTTTAGTGCCACTCACTGGACATCTCACTGCTGTACAACATACAATAAGAAACACAATATCAATGTAGCAGAAACGTTGCCACAAGAACGTATATCCAATGAGCCTGGGTTGGAAATTTCATACTGTAATCTGTCGCAATTTTCGTCCTTAATAATCGGTATTACCATGCCCCACTACACACCTACTATGTGCCATACTCTGGTTTCTCATTTGCATGGTTATGAGGAATTGCAAAATAATGCATGACCCAGTTCATTTTTATTGATTTTACTTCAGAACATCATGTAACAATGTATATTTCTGCTATAAAGCCACCAAAACCACATTATCAGAAACGTCATTAGCTTTCCAACATTCCAACATTTACTTCCATTGCTGCAAGTAAAACTAATTTGGAAACTCTAATTTGTTTACCCATTGGTTGCACGTAAAGATGAACAAACTCTTGGTAAAGATTGATTTTTTTTAGATGATTTGCAACAAAACTACCCTTGAAGTAACCAAAAGATCTGTTTCTTTGATGCTTTCAACTGCAAGATCATGGGTTTGATTCCCAGTGTACATCTTGGTCACTCCAGATAAAAGCACCTGCCAAATATCGTTTCGCGTTTTGGCGGTCTTGTAGCCACTGGCCCTTCGAGTTTGAGCGCACAACCGTCTTCTGCTTGAGCCAAACGCTGTTCAACATGAGTGCAGAATAATGCAGCCCAGCGCTCTGTTTGTTCCCACTTCTTTTTCCGTCTGCCACAGCCTGCAATTATCTACAGCTGAAAACAAGTGCATGCTGAAATGCCCATTGGGCCATAGAAATGGAATTATAGCCCGCGTCGCTTTCCTTTCTCTGCAGAAAGAATGCTTCTTTTTGTGGCGGAGAATGTGTGTTTAGTTTAGTTTGAACTATTTTGGCAAGGAGGGGGCTCTCGACAGGCCAGCCGCGTGCCGCGTCTTTGTTAAACGTCTTGATGATGGAAAATTGATCAGGCTTGAATCAGAGGTTCAATATATGGTCTCCCTCAGTCTATTGTCTAGGTGAATTGCACATGGTGAAGGGCCACAGGCAGGTTGCTATTAATATGACAGCCTACTCCATATCCAGCTATAATTTCTAATGAAATACCTAATCTCCATTATTTTGATCCAGGCAGGCGATAGCGTAGAAGAATAGGAGGGAAGAGGGAGAAAAGGCTTTTCTTTGCACTTTTGCATACGAGAAATGGCAAACCGATAATTTTTGTCAAGTTCTTTTTTGAAGCCGACCGAAATGCTTGTGGATTGCCACAGTTTAAAAAGGCACCCAGATAAAGCCATTCAAGGCGCTGAATGCAGACGCCATCTGTTTTTTTTTTTTTCTATTTCCTCTTTTTTCTTCTCCTTTTTCAATCCTTGTAATCAAATTTGAGCAAAATCAAATGGAGGGGGGAGTTTCAATGAAAGTACCTTTTGTTGGGCTGAAACGAGCAAGTAATTTACAAACTGCCCTTCCTTTGTGTGGGAGGCTAAAGGAAAAAAGAAATCAGTAGCTTTTAAAGCTAGGCCTCGCTGCGACTCCGCAGATAATGAAAGCCGTCTGTGTTGTTGGCTAGAGAGCATTTCAAAGGCAGGCCTGACTCAGGGTTACACTGCTAAAAAACCTGCGTGTGTTTGTTTTGTGCGGAGAGCAGATCCAGTCTTCAACGCAGTACGGACGTGGGGCGAGTCGGCAAAAGAGGACGCCCGCTTTCTGCTGGAAACCGTTATTAAATGTGTGGGAATCTAAGAGGACTTGAGCTGGCTTCCCTTCACAGGAGACGTTCAAGTGGGAAGCTGCTACTTTTTTTCCCTGCCGCTTCTTGGTGGAATATGGCCGGAAGGTGAGTCCCTTGGGATTTCTTCTCCTGATGATTCCCGTCAGTCCGCGCCACGTCTGTGCCAAAATGTAAATTATTTTTTTTTAAAGATGAGCAGTGATTTATAGCTGGGCACAGGAGTGTAGTGTGTGTTCACTCGGCTGTAGAGGGCAGAGTGGGTAACCTCTTACTTCAAGGGCTTTTACCACAATCTGTCAAATTCAACTCAATATGTTGATAATTAGAATAACTGTGGTATTTCAGTGCTACCGATTTGCAAAAATGTCATATTCCGTGAGACTGAAATGCTTAACAATTAGTATTGGAAAGTTTACTTTGGTTGTAGAGAGATCCAACATTTCTCATTTGGCTTAGTGGCTTCATTTCGAGAATGAATTCCCCCATAACCCTGAAGTATTTTTGTTGCAATGAGCAAGTCATCTTTGGGAGTTTGTGATTGACAGTTCTTATTACATATTTATAACAGATTTTCTTTAAATGGCACCGAACAATCCTTAATGCATATGCACACCATGCTGCATTCATCTTATGCATTTCATCTGCAAAAGTTTTCACTTATATGTACTTTTATTCTAATTAGCCAAGTTTCAGAGCAGTAGTTTCACTCTCATGCCTCCATTAACAATAGACAAACTGCAGCATATTCAATTGAGTCGGTATATTGAAATGTCAAAATTTGCACTGGAACAAAAACTGGGCAAAATTCAATCTGAGTCTGAATAGAATATTAAATAAGTCGACTCTCTACCGCCACCCAACCATAAGCGTCGCCGCGTCGGGCCGCCCATGGGAGAGGCAGTCAGTCAGGCGGAGTGCATCATTTACTGCTCATTCTGTACATAATGCATTCTGGGATCATTCATGTGTGCATTATAGCAGGAATTATGCAATCTGTATTGATACAGGATTACAATGCCTTGCCTTTACCGTTCATTTTCATGCTTAAAAAAGTACTTTCTTGCTAATACAAGTAAACAAAACAAACATGTTCGTAGAAATGCACTTGCAATGGAAATCAACGGGGCAACTAAATTAAATATTCCTTATGTACAATGTTTTGTACAAAATTACGTTTAAAGCACATTTAAAATCTGTAAAAAGATAGGAAGAAAGTATTTCATATATTTGTTTACAAACTGAGTTACGAGTCAAAATTATTGCTTGTGGTGACTGACAGTATGCCACAGGCTTGTATTTAACTGGAATATTCTTTTTGTACAGTGTTTAAATTGCGCTTCGGATATACGTTTCAGATACGTTAAATGATAGGAAGAAAGTATTTAATATATTTGTTTACAAACTGAGTTATGAGTCAAAATTAATGCTTGTGGTGACCGACAGACTCGTATGTAACTGGAATATTCTCGTTGTACAATGTTTAAATTGCGTTTCAAATATGTTGAAAGATTGAAGCAAAGTGTTTCATACATTTTTTTTTTTTTTTTTACAAACTGAGTTAAGAGTCAAAATTATTGCTTGTGGTGACCGACAGACTTGTATTTACCTGGAATATTCTTTTCGCACATTTAAATTACATTTCAGATACGTTTCAAATACGTTAAAAGACAGAAACAAAGCGTTTCACGTATTTTCCGCCGCTAAGAAGGCATTCCCCATATGTGATTCATCAGTACACTAATAAAAGCTGATAAATGAGTGGCGCATCCCTTAATGTGTGTAATCATGTGTCACCCGTCGGTGTTTTACGCTACCAGCTGAGGTTTATCGGATAAATCTGTCTCAATTATGTGTCATGAACGCATCCCCCTCAGGGGCGTCAATACCAATGACTTAATGGGCTGCTAAAGGAGGGGGTTTGTGCAGAGAGGGTGGGTTGTGCTGACCGCCAATTACAGCCCAATGAGCCGTGGCCAGTCAACTGCTGATGATCACAGTCTATTTCCACAGGCCTCAACGCCTTGCAGTGCATATTGGTTCAACCGTCTGACCCCTGGGCCACTTTATTCTGATTCAGGAGCTTACTAATGCTCCTGTGAAGTAGGTTAGTCTAATATTGGACTAATTATAATAGCTTGAAAGGGTTATTTGGAGGTAATTATTTGGAATATATCCAAAATGTTATAATATAATGCCAAGTAATACATTTTAGATGGAATTTACAATGACAATGTGCAAAAACATATATTTAGTGTCTTTTTCATGAACCGGTCAGTTTTGAGATTTTGAGATTTTTGATAAAGTGTTGTTTATGTAGTGGAAATAAATTAGCAAAAATAAACACTTTTAAGTGTTTATTTTGCACTATGCACATGTCTATTTGCATCTGTCGATTTCAGTTTCAATACATATGTTTAAAGTCTGAGTTTTTTTCTCCTGCACTGAGTCAGAAATCTCTCAGTTTTTTAAGAGGGTTCATATATCAAGTTCATATATCAACTGTCTGATTATATACTACATTTGATTCATGAAAGCATGGTGAATATGTATTTATTTCTGGCTGTTGACATTATTTTCTGATGTAAAGAGTGATAAAAATTGATCAAACAGTGTTCTTTTAGTATCGTTGCGATACTATTATTAACGGTTTGAATTTAGTTATTTTTTTAGATAATCCATTTTCTTTTACATTTTTGTTAAATTATTAAAGTTAAGTAATTCTCTTTGCTATGTTATGTTATTAGATTTAGTTTTTTTATATATATTTTATTATGTTTTTTTTTTATATGTCTATATAGTTTTTATACAGTTTGAGTTCTAGTTATTTTAGCGCATCAAGTCAAACTAAATAGAAATGAGAAATGTTGGCAACTAGCTGAAATAAAATTTGATTAAGTTTTTTATATTTTATTTCAGATAGCATTTATTTCATTATTTTATTGTTTTATTATTATTTCAAGAATATTTTTATTAATAACATTTTTATTATATTTTTAAATATTTTTTTTCCAATTCTTTTTTTTTAATTTCTAGAATCTGGCTTTATCAAATGTTCAGATTTCTGTTCCTGAATTGTATGCACATTAGAGAATTAGTGCATGCTCAGTTAGATAAAGCCTTGTTTGCATATTTAAACAACGTTATATATATATATATTTCTAAACCTAAAAAACAGGCTTTATGTTTATAAAGCAAAATATATTTGTATTTTTATTTTTTAATTCTGGCAGAAAACATGACTCAGGCTATATGCTATAGTGTTTTTCAGCTCATTAAATTCAGACTCTGGTCCAAATGGACCGAAACGATCCGTGTCGATTTGCAGGAGCAATCAGAGAAGCCTGTGCGATTAGACTTAAATACAGGAACATTGATGTAGGACTAATCTGAGAGCACTTTGTCTCTCTCAAAGCTCTCCGGGCAAGGCGTCTCGAGCACCTACTTGCCTTAAAACCTGAAATTAAAACGATTTATAGACAAACCCCAGCAAAGAGGACCCTAACCCTATATTTAAGCCCAGAAGTAGCGCTTCCACCTGGAAAGCTGTAATTAATAGGGCCAAAGACCCACTGAAGTCTCACCTCTCCGTAATCTTCAAATGTAAATGAGGGTTTAGTGCTGATATTACCGGACGTCCAGGAGACACTGCTGAATTAGGACCTCAATCTTGGTTTTTCAGGTTCACCTGATACGGGAACCACAGGACTGGTGATAGCGAGCAGTTAGCAGGCTAATACACGTTTGCTACGGCAGCTTAATATTAAATTTACTGATGCTAGCAGTTAAAATTTATCTGCCTTGGCACAAAAAAAATGTCTATTCCAATCCTGCAGCTGTGATGTTTCATTAGCGCTGTGTGAAATAAGATTTTAACCAACTTTGCTGTGACTAAGCAGTGTGGAGTTGCTAAAATTGCAAACAGAACCATAAAGACATGCTGGACTGACCCTAACGTGCTAAAGTATCAGCTGCGCGACTGCAAATGGACTTTTAAGGCCGCTCTTGTTAGGAGGTAGGCATTAAGATGAGCACATAGAGCACAAGCTGGTCAGGTTTTAATTCTGCAACGTTTGCTATGGGGGGGCTGTTTACGTTCTTAATGCATGTTCCTGGTCTTATTCTTAATGATATTTCAGTGTGCATTAAAGAATGACTCTTTCTGGCTCTGAAGCGATAGCTGACAGCACAAATCAGAAGATGACTGAAATAAAGTTTTTCTTATTTAATGTTTCAGTCTGTAAGTAAACTGACTTCTCACACTGAAATTTCACAAACCTTAATTTGTTGTTGTTTTGGTGGAAAAAAAAAACAAATAAAAAAATCAGTATGTTCTGCTGTAATAACATTTAGATGTGAATATTGAAGTTTTCTTGATCTTATTTTTTATTCTATTACAGAAATTACATAAATAGTGAACACACAAACACATACGTATGTATAGTATATTAGAATTCAGAATATTAAAAAAATAGATATGTAAAAATAGAGATTTTTACATAGAATATACCATAAATCTGGAGTCAGTAAGGTTTTTAAAATGTTTTTGAAAGAAGTCCCTTCTATTCACAAAGGCTGCATTTATTTTTATCAAAAATATATATAAAACACAGTAATTTGTAAAATATTATTTACCAAAATCATCAATATGACCAAAAATTATGGAAAATAAAATAAATACAATAAAAAGGTAATATTGTGAAATATAATAAATGTAAAAAATGTGAAATATTACTGCAATTTAAAATAACAAAATCATCAAAATAATAAAAAATACAGAAAAAAATAGTGTGAAATATTGCTGCAATTTAAAATAAAACCATCAAAATGATCAAAAAAGGAAAACATATTGTAAAATATTACTGCAATTTAAAATCACAAAATCATCAAAAATACAGTGAAAACAGTCATACGGTGAAATATTACTGCAATTTAAAATAAAACCAGCAAAATTATAGAAAATACATTAAAAACATTAATATAGTGAAATATTATTGCATAAAAAAATATATTTAATAAAATTATAAAAAAGTAAAAACCATAATATTGTGAAATATTATAAAAATTTTAAATCACATAAAATACACTTTTTTATGTGAATATATTGTAAGATATAATGGATTGCTGTGAGCTGAATTTTCAGCATCATTACTCCAGTCTTCAGTGTCACATGATACCTTCAGAAATCATTCTAATATGCTGATTTGCTGCTGAAGAAACATTTCTGATTATCATCAATGTTGAAAACAGTTGCTGTGCTTCAAAATTTTACAGAAACTGTAATACATTTTTTGTAAATGTTTTGATGAATAGAAAGTTCAAAAGAATTGCATTTATTTTAAATGTATGTTTTTTATATTTAAAATTGAGTGTAAATACTTTTGCATGTTATTGCTCAGTGTCTTGTCATGAGACGGTAAAATGCTCTTATCCTGACTGAAGTGTAACATCAGTGATTTCTGTGGCTCCTCCTCCTTCAATATCACATCATGTTTATCCATAACAGTGCTGCTTTACAGTCTCTCAAAACAACATTTGCTGATCCTAAGATGCACATGCATTTGTGAGCGCTGGATGATGCTATTATATAAAACATTCATTAAATACTGTATCAAAGGTCAGACGCTGCCTGTCTTGGCATGATTAATATACACTATGATGGCTGTCATTTTTCCAAAAATAGGGCATGTAATGTGCAGTAATGACACACAAAACATTTTTCTTGCAGCATTTTTTAAGAATTGCACTTTGCGTCCATTAAAGGGAAGCATGCAGAGCGCAGCCCGGCATGAGAAAATGTGTCAAAAGACAAAATATCTGATAAACAGAAGTGCATTTATTGTGGCAGTTGTTAAATAATAATGTTGATTATAGGTTGGCTCAGCACAGATGTGGTAATTGTCTGTCATAGACGTGTGCTGCAGATGACAGCCACAAAATAACAGCCAGAACAGCAAATCACATGCAATAAACATCGGCTCGCGGGAATGTTGTAGATCAGATTTTAGTGAGACGCTTTCGGGACGACAATTGATTTCCCAACATTTTTTATAATCGGCCCTACAGTATAGATGAGATATAATTGCAATAGTTGTAAATTGTTTACACAAAATTTCAAACTGACATTTTAAAGAAGCATTGTAATGTGGTCACTTATATTGTGCAGAAAACAAACAGCAAATAAAACAGCAGGACAAATTAGAGCGGCAGTGTAAATGATATTATAATGCAGTACAATCAGATTCAGTGTGCACATATAAATTCACTATTTATTTAAAAAACAAATGACATAATTATGATAATATGAACAAAAAGGAATCAAATAAATAAATAAATAAATAAATAAACAAATACATAATCAATACAATTAAACATACATACCCCCTCCCCACAAGAGAAAAAAAGAAAAGAAACTGTAACAGCTACAATTATTGGGTTATTGTTTATATAATATAACATTAAATCATATTAATATATATTTTATATAATAAAATTGTATTTTTCAATTATATGTATAGGTTGGTGTTGTGTATGTATATCTGTGTTTCACTTAAAAAAATATCCAATATTATCACATTAAAATACTGGTAACACTTTACAATAAGATTCATTAGTTCACATAACTTAACTACATTAGTTAACATGAACTAAGAATGAACAATACTTCTACAGCATTTATTAATCTTAGTTAATGTTAATTTCAGCATTTACTAATGCATTATTAAAATCACGAGTTGTGCTTGTTAACATTAGCACTGTGAACTAACATGAACAAACAATGAACAACTTTATTTTTTTATTAACTAACATTAACAAAGATTAATAAACAGTGTAATAAATGTATTGTTCATTGTTTGTTCATATTAGTTAATACTAGGGCTGTCAATCGATTAAAATATTTAATCGCGATTAATCACATGATTGTCATTGTCACGGTGCACACACGCAGGGAACAGGAACAGGAACAGGAACACGCAGACGAGGACGTAAACTCAAATAATAGTCTTTAATGCAGACAAGGCAAGACAAGGCAGACAGGAAACACCGGGAGTAACGAGTAGACCAGACGAAATCAAACTGAACAGACAGGACTATAAATACACAGGTAAATCATAGATAATTAGACAAACACGGCTGGACATGAATTAACTAATAATGACATGAAACAAGGACAGGAAACAAACCAAATATGGACACAAGAGGCAAGAACACATGACACACAACAGAACCCTGACATAACTCCCCCCTCCCGGAAGGCGTGTCCCACGCCGTAACAGTTCCACCGGGGAGGGGGGGTGGGCGCTCTGGAGGCCCCTCAGGACAAACACGGACAGGAACACAGGACGGGGACCTCCAGAGCGGAACAGACAACGGAGGCCATGGCGGAGCTGGGAGCTCAGGAGGCCATGGCAGGTCGTCTTCAGGGCCTTGGCCTCGGTCCCCTCGGCCCGGCCCCTACAGCCGGAACCCCTACTACCCCCCAAAAAAAAATTCCCTGGGGAAGTCAGGGGGTATCAGGAACCCTCCGGGGCTAGACACACAGAACAGTACATGACATGACAAGACTCCAGGGTCAGACAAACAGGACAGGACATCCCACAGGAACCAGAAGCCCTCCTGGGCTGGCTTGGAAGCTGAGGCTTCCTCTGGGCATGACGAAGAGTCAGAGGCACTCACAGGGTCCCTCAGCAACCGCTTCCATTTCCACGACAAGGGGGCAGGCGGCTAGAATGGCCTCCATGGCCACAACAAGAGGAGCCGCCTGCCCCAGACGAGTCTCCATGGACAAGACAAGACATGGTTCTTTAAAATGTTCCTGTGGGCACAACAAAACAGACACACGGCACTCCTGGCCGTGACATGTGGACTCTCCACGGGGCTAGGGTAAGCGGCGGCCAGCGGGCATGAGTCAGCGCCGATCCGGCGGGCTTGAGTCAGCGGCGATCCGGCGGGCTTGAGTCAGCGGCGATCCGGCGGGCATTGAGTCAGAGGCGGGCCGGCGGGCATGAGTCAGCGGCGATCCGGTGGCGTGATCTCCCGCGAACGGCGCGCCTGGGGGAGCGGCAACCCGGGAACTAGGCAAGCCCGCCGGCGGCGGATATCTGCCGCGATCGGCGGGCATGAGGGCTCACGGCCAGTGGACTCGCGGCACTTGCGGCGATCCCACCGAACTCCCACGCCGGCTTGCAGTTGGCTATGGCAGGAATAACGAGCGGCGACATCCATGCCGCGGGAGAGACAAACAAGAACAAAACAAAACACTTTTGAAAAACGTAAAACAAAACGGGGTGAAGGGGCGCCGCTTACTGTTTAGGTCTGGTCTTCTGTCACGGTGCACACACGCAGGGAGGAACAGGAACACGCAGACGAGGACGTAAACTCAAATAATAGTCTTTAATGCAGACAAGGCAAAACAAGGCAGACAGGAAACACCGGGAGTAACGAGTAGACCAAACGAAATCAAACTGAACAGACAGGACTATAAATACACAGGTAAATCATAGATAATTAGACAAACACAGCTGGACATGAATTAACTAACATGAAGCAAGGACAGGAAACAAACCAAATATGGACATGAGGCAAGAACACATGACACACAACAGAACCCTGACAGCCATGAGTTGACTCGCGATTAATCACAACTTAATCGCACATTTTTATCTGTTCTAAATGTACCTTAACTTAATACTTTTCAAGTTTTTAATACTTTAATTAACATGGGCATGGACAAATATGGTTGATTTATGCAATGTTTATTATTAGTGAAACCATAGTTAACACAGAGCATGAAGACTAGACATGTTACAAATATCATAGATGTTTTTCAAAAAACTTGTTCATGTCTATTAGACACATGAAAAAAGAAATACCAGGTTCCCATTGTCAGACCTGTGTCCCTGTATCCTGTGTTTCCATCCCTCTTGTGCACATATTTGGTGTTTCCTGTTCCTGTCCCCATTCTGTTCATTTAGTCCCAGCTGTGTTTGATTTGATTCCAGGTGTGTCTCGTTTTCCCCTCGTTTGTTCTGTCTATTTATAGTGTGTTCTGCCCCTTATTTCCTGTCCGCTGTTAAACGTCAAGTTAAATGTCTTCCTTGTGTTCCTTCGTTGGATGCCCTGTTGATTGTATCATTAAAGATCAGTTTATGTTGAAGAACTCCACATCTCTTCGTTTCCTTGTCTCCCCGTTCCACGGGGAACGTGACAGAACAGCGGACCTAAAAATCAGTTACCTCTGCACCGTTTCCCCCCGTTTTGTTTTCCCCGATTTGTGAGTTTTTCGTTATTCCTGTTTTTTCCCTGTGGCATTGGAGGTCGCCACAAAGGTTCGTCGCCCTAGCCCTAGCCTGCAGAGATCTCCCCTTCGTGGAATTCGCCTGGAATTCTGCGGGCTCGCCGCGGCTACGGTGTGGGAGGACGCCACCACAAACTCGCTGTTCTGGATCGTGGCAAATTACCATCGCCCCGTGGCTCCCTCAAGCCCGCCGTCCGCGGGGAAAGCAACACTGCCGTCCGCGGCTCCCTCAAGCCTGCCAGCCGCTGCTGACTCAGCCCAGAGCACGCTCCAGTGCCGGCCCCTCGAAAGCACTTAGCTGTGCCTGCGCCTCCGGGGAAGGCAGACCCGCCATGGCCTCCCGAGTCCCCTGACCCGCCATGGCCGCCCGGGCTCCCTGCTCCGCCGTGGCTTCGTGGACTGCCTGATCCGCTCTGGAGGCCTCCACCGTGTCCGTTCTGACAGTAACTGTCAGACCTGTGTCCCTGTATCCTGTGTTCCATCCCTCTTGTGCCCAACATGCAAAATGTACATATATTATTTATTATTACATTTGTTTGCCTCTCTGTGCCCACATACTGTATTTTGATGCAGCTAAATTCTCAATAAAACTGTTTTCATTATATTTTACTGTTTCTGTTGTCAGACAACGGAATGAATATGAAATAGTGACTGAAACGTGACCCATTAGGACTAAATAACCAGCTCTCCCTTCCAAGATGTTAATCTGCACAAAAATCCTGATTTATAATCCAGCCATCGTCTGATAAATTCAAATAGGCTACACATAAAATAAAGACAATAGCTGTGCTGTGATTTTGGCTATACTTGCATGTTAAATTAGAGAAGCAACATATTCCAGATCATGTTCCATGAATATATTTTGTATATTTCCTACTGTAAATATATCAAAACTTAATTTTTAATATGCATTGCTAAGAACTTTATTTGGACAACTTTAAAGGTGATTTTCTCAATATTTAGATTTTTTTGCACCCTCAGATTCCAGATTTTCAAATAGTTGTATCTCGGCCAGATATTGTTCTATTCTAACAAACCACACATAAATGGAAAGCTTATTTATTCACCTTTCAGATGATACATAAATCTCAATTTCGAAAAATTGGTCCAGGGTCACATATGTGTTTTAACTGAAAGCGCCGCTCCTCCACTGCTTGCTGAACAATGCAGACGCAGAGAGAGAGAGTTGTGTGTGCAGGGGGAAAGAGAGACCTCGCCTTCGCGCGGCAGTGCCGGCGAGTCTCAAAAACTAAATAAGGTTTAAGCAAACCCTAAAGGTTTGCCACTAGGAGCTTTAAAAAACAAAACAAAAAAGTTGCTAAAGTGGTCTGAAAAGTCCCTAAGTTGGCAACACTGTCAGCATCTCCAGCCATTTCCATTTCTCCAACTACGTGCTAGGCCACGGGTCAAAAAGAAAATGCGCGCTGCGTTAATCGCGCTTTAATAAAATTAGTGCCGTTAAAATAAATTTGCGTTAACGCGTTATTAACATGTTAATTTTGACAGCCCTAGTTAATACATTAACTAATTTTAACAAATGACACCTTATTGTAAAGTGTTACCAAAATACTGATTAAGAAAACAATTTTGACAGTGTACTGTATGTGTAAAATTACACACATTGCTTCATATATAATATTAAATTGGTAGCATTTACTTACAGTCCTATCTACATGAATACATACTTATTATATGTAACAACTATGTAATAACCCTGAACCTACACCTAAACCTAACCCTAACACATATAGTTACTATATATTACTCAGTAGTTTATTGGGTAACGTAAAATAAAGTGCAATTGCAGTATTTTACTGTAGGAGCATCTCATTGCTCTTTTATGATTATACTTACCTGTTATGAAATGTTATCACTGTTGTAGGTGAGTAGGTTTATTTTGATGCACATGTGATGAGGGATTTCTCTCTGTAGTCATTCGCCAGCGTTACTACTGAGATGCTGCTATTACTACTATTTAGATGTTTTAAATAACATATCTTGTAATACTTTATTCTGATTGGTCAAGCACAATATTTTGCTAGTCTAGTATATATTTGTCTATTTGTCTATATTTTGGTTGTGGTTCAGTCATCCACAGACAGAAAAGTGGATCAGCAGCTCAGAAATCAAACATTTTATATAGACCTAGAATATTCATAGAGTTATCAGGATCTGTTGCAGCTCATGTAACCTATTAAGGTTAGGTAAGTGATAACAAAAATATATTATATATCGCATAACATTTTGTTTTCAATACAATTTAGTGCATTTTACACCCCAACTTTTTATTACTGTAATGTGAAATGTCATTCATATATGTATAACTAATTAGGCTTGGGGTCAATACTCTTTTTTTAATGTTTTTGAGTCTCTTATGTTTAACTAAACAGCATTTATTTGATAACAAATTTAGTAAAAAAAGATAATATTGTAAAATATTATTAAAATTTAAGAACTGTTTTCTATTTGAATATATGAGTAAGTAAGTGAAGTGACATGTGGCCAAGTATGGTGACCCATACTCGGAATTTGTGCTCTGCATTTAACCCATCCAAGTGCACACACACAGCAGTGAACAGACACACACAGTGGGCAGTGGGCAGCCATTTATGCTGCGGCGCCCGGGGAGCAGTTGGGGGTTCGGTGGCTTGCTCAAGGGCTCCTCAGTATTGAGGGTGGAGAGAGCGCTGTACATTCACTCCCCCCACCTACAATCCCTGCCGGACCTGAGACTCGAACCCATGACCTTCGGGTTACAAGTCCGACTCTCTATCCATTAGGCCACGACTTCCCCCATATATGTAATATATTTCTAATTATTGTCAACACTTGTGCTGCTTTTGTGATTTTTTTTAATGAATAGAAAGTTCAAACAGCATTTATTTAAATATTATTTTTATTCATGTCAACATAAAATGTAAAAACAAAATAAAATGTCACTTTTATGAAATTGTAAAATAAAAGTTAGAAATGATGTTTATAATTTCTATTTTACAAAAATACAAAATTGTCTGTTCTGCTTCAAAACAAAACAAAACAAAAAAAAACCAAACCAAACCAAACCAAACAAAAACAAACCAAACCAAACCAAACCAAACCAAACCAAACCAAACCAAAACCAAAATGAAACAAAAAAACAAAAAAAAACAAAACCAAAACAAAAAACAAAAACAAAAAAAAACCACATAAACAAAACGAGCCAAAATAAAACAAAACCTTAATGGTCCTAAAAATAGGCTTTATTGTCTTTATGTTAAAGAAAAATTAATAATGTCTATCTATCTATCTATCTATCTATCTATCTATCTATCTATCTATCTATCTATCTATCTATCTTTTTTTCACGAGTTGGAGTGAAATGTGAACTGCTCCTGTTTTTCGTTCATCTATCTCTCGCTGTCTGTGAGTGCAATAATATACTTATAATACAGCTGTAGTAAAGTAGCCATCAATATCGAGTCCACTCAGAGCGCGCTCTTGTTTCTCTTCATGGGTAATTTGGTGTCTATCTGTCTGGCCTCTCTCAGAGCCATTTTCCCTGCTGCAAGCACACTTCAGCCAGCGCTGCCCTCCCCAAACACATATATAATTGCACATCTCTCACCAATTAATGTCAAGCCTCTATCAGCATGTGATTGAAATGAAAGGCCGCCGGGAGCGGGATCGATCCGGGTGGCCCGTTGCGCCTTTAAATGGACTGCACCAATCACACGCCAGTCCGTTTCAAATCTACGGCCGAGACTCTCTCTGACTGCGAATACTAGCTTGCTACTGACTAAATACACTATTTATGTGTGAAAAGATGCATTATGTAATGATAACAATTCAAAACATGCTACTGGTCACGTTGCATGTAAGTAGCGTCCAGTTATTATAAAATCAAAGAACTACAAGACTCACCATATTTTTTCCAGTTGATCAATCACAGTTAGACAATTGTTTTGTATTACAAGATTTCTGAAATATTTTGTTTAAATATGCAAATGAGGCATTATCTCATTAAATATGCACCAGTTTGCATACATTTCCAGAACAGAAATCTGAAGATTGAATAAAACCAGGTTCAAAATGTGTTTTATTTGTTGACATATAAAATGTTTTTACAAAGAAGATTTTGGATTTCTCTTTTTATCACAGAAAATACTGTAATTTTTTTTTACCATACTTTTAGAAATAAAATGTTCCCAGGCAAAGATCATATGAACAAACCCCTCTGTAAAAACCTTCTGAATATAGATAGGAATAAAACTGTAAAGTTTAATGGATATAAGTGCTGCTAAAATAAAGAAAACAAACTCATTTTGAGAAAACAGCCTTAGACAATAAACACTTAAATGTGTATTTTAGATTTTTTTTCTGAAATAAGGAAGCACAATCTTAAAATTAAGCAAAGTTTTTCTTATCTTGTCTTGCTTTAACTATTATAAGTCTTTAATTATAATTGTTATATGAGTATATTTCTTTCTTTCTGACGAGACGAGAAGTTACACATTATATATGTGATATATGATATATCACTTACCCTTCATTCACACTGGAAATGTAAGGAGAGCCCATAGTATTGTGGGATAAAGTATAATTTCTGCATTTATTACATTTATTAATCATCTTAGTTTTTTTTTTTCCTCCATAAATCTTGTGACAGCACATTTTTTTGATGTTTTGTGATATTCTGTCAAACACCGTAAGCAGTACAGACACAAACGCAGGACTGTCAGGGTTGTATTTTGTTGTCTGATTGCTCTTCCAGCTTCAGGCTAATTAATGAAGCTGAGTAATTAGCCATGATGTATATTAGTATGGTGGCAGTGCCCCCTACAGTATAGACTAGAAGAAGAAAGCTGCCGTTTGCTTAGTGACTGCCATATTCTAGTAAACATAATGGATCTGATACTATAGAGAATAGTTTCATATTTTGTTATCATGATTTATTTATAATATCCAAGCTGTCTGTTTAAAGTTAACTATTCATGAAAACAATAATGCTCAGTTAATTTTAATTTATTGCATTTAATTAATTTATTTATTTATTTTTCTCATGTTTTTGATGATTAATGTCCAGAGACAGAATGTTAGTATTATTTATTTATTTTATTATATATTTTATGTTATTTTTTTTAAATTGAATATATAATGGTAAAAAATGGTTTAAAACACGAGGTGCATTTTAAAAATAATATTATAAAATAATTGTTCTTTACATTTATTTTACTTTTAAATAACAGTAGAAATTATATATTATTATTATATATTATATAGAAATTATATATTATATATTAGTAGATATGTGTTACTTTATCCATCTTAAATATGCTCCACTGACATATTTTTATATTTATATCAAACTGCATATAATAAATGTTAAATGTTTTACTTTTTAATAGCATTTGTCTAAAAATATAATTTGCTAATTTGCATGTTCTTATTTAGACAACATTTAATGATAAACTAATTATCCAAATCGATCAAACTCATTTATATTTATAAATAGCTTTGATTTCACTCCCAATCACATCAGATCAGCGATTCTGCTCCTGACAGCACTGCCTTGCTCATCTGCTGCAGATAAGATGAGCTTTTACTCCAATAGATGGCAACAAAACACTAGCCTGCAGTCAAACTCAACCTATAGCTCTGCAGAGCACGAGGCGCATCAGGAAACTATGATATATGTCTTACCTACAGTAATTACATCAAACATAATTCCCTTAGCGTAAGCGCTTCATTAGAAGAACCTGGCTGAAATTGATCTTTTGATAATCCTTAAAGGAGATAAACCTGAAGTGACAGCAATTAAAGAAGAAGGAAAAGCAGTTAGTGCTTAAAAATTCTGCTGGAATCCTATTTGACTGTAATTTATTGAAAATGTTAAAGATTACAGTATTATCTTGATGTTTGCTTTTATTAATAAATAATAATGCATTTTATTTAGAATGCACTTTCTCATACCCAAAGTGCTACTAATAGTAAAAACACAAAAATAATACAATTCAACACCCTATTATTTTTAACTCTTGTTATAGAATAATACAATTTTCAAAAACATTTTAATGCAATATTTTATTTTTTAATGAAGAAACGCATGAGTCGTGAATGCTAAAAATGACCCCCATTTGTCTTCACAAATGTTTTCTTTTCTCCCCGCAGCTTTACAACTACTTTTGTCTTTAATTTGTCTCTTTTCTCTCTTTTGCAGAAGTGTCTAATGTAATTGAACTCTAATGCATTAGGGATGGTGATTGAAATGCCAAGGACACGTATAATTTCCCTCTTTGTGCTCTCGGCCCCTGCGAGTGCTCTCTCTTGCTCTCGCACCCGGGGCCCCTCTACCTTACGGCACCGCTGACAATCAGCCCTCGTCAGTGTAATTAAATGATGGTTTATAAAGTGTGAGAAGCCACTATGACCAAAAGCAAATAGGTGCTTATCGGCGAGCTGCTGAACAACCCTAATTTTCTCCAGTGGCAATTTCCATCTGTTATCTGGGCTCGGAATCAGCCCCTTTTAGCCCTGCACTCTGTTTCTCGATAGCGAGCGCTCGCTCCCCGCTGCTGTGTGTGTGTTTTTTTTTTCTGAAATATACACACATTTTGCCTTTGACAGAATGACATTTTAACAGCAACGTACACTTGTCTTCACTTCCCTCGGCGGAGTGACATTTCAAAGACGAGGAAAATGAAATATTTTGAGGATGGGCAATTATCTGTGTTTTTTTACGTGTTTTGTTTGTTTGTTGACATGCAAGAATCACATGGCATGAATTATTTTAGTTTTTGACATCATCTGCTGTAAAGATAATGGGCGCAGATTTTGGTAAAATACCTAATTTTATTTAAAATTATAGTACCAAAATTGTATTTTACTAGTTAAATGGAATTACTAGGCTATATATTTAGCCAAAATTTGGTGTATTGTTTATAATAATATAAACATACCAAATAAATAGTATTCCAAAATGTATTCAAAATTATAATACCAAAATTGTAATGCATTTGTTAAATGCTGATGCATTAATATATAACATGTTTACATATTTGGATTAATTTTATACTTAATAATACATGCAATAATTGTAAAGATAATGGGCATAGAATGATAGTCAATTTTGGTAAAACAATATACCAACATTTATCTAACATTATAATAACAAAATTGTGATTTATTTGTTAAATGTTGATACATAAATATATAAAATGTTTAAATATTTGGTTTTATTTGCATATGATAACACGTGCAAGAGTTGCATGACATTAATTATTTTTGGTAACATTGGTTATATTGTTTATAACATCATAACATTTATTTAAAATAATAATGCCAAAATTGTGACTTATTTGTTAAATGTTGATATACTAATATACAAAATGTTTACATATTTGGTTTAATTGCGCACCTAATAATGCATGAAAAAATAGCATGATATGAATTGTTTTTTAATAACAACTTGCCAACATTTATTTCAAATTATAATACCAAAATTGTAATTTCTTTATTTCTTTATTTTTTAATGTTGATACATTAATATATAAAATATCTAAATATTTGGTTAATTTTGCACCAAATAATGCATGCAAAATTTTTTATTTATTTTTGATATCATCTGTTAAAGCTGGTAGATTTTGGTAAAATATGGTAAATTGTTTATAACAATATACAAAAATATTTTTACAATTACAATACCAAAATTGTAATTTATGTGTGATATTTACAATATTTTATTTAATTTTGCACCTCCCCATCATCTAAAATATAATTTTCATCAACTAAAGCTAGATATTTTATGCATTTTCTTCTGCAGAAATGTTCTTACTGCAATAATATCTGTAACTTAGGTACGGTAAGCTTATAATAGACTTGCCGTGCTGCTCAGAGGGTAAAAACAGTAATATTGTAAGAATATTAGAGCTCACGGTCTGGGTTTTATTACACATGCTTTTGAAATGGCTAACTTTTCTTCTGTAATCTTCAAATGTTTTATGGAATAATAGGAGACATCATTCAACCTCTCAAGTTTTTGCACTTTGAAAAGAATCAGCCGGCTTGTAGTATTGGAACACAAAAGCCTAACCGCATTATCTCTGTGAAAGAATTGCTGCAATGATTTGATTGAATTAAAGGAAAAAAGGTACCGGCAGCATGGTTTTTAAGGACATATTGATGGAAGGCTATAATTTTTGCCAATTAATGTCTTAAAGAAAAAGAATTGATTATAGATAGACCCACACCCTCCCAAAAGTATATCCGCGCACCTCTATCAAGATCCACTCTCTGATTATTAAAGAAACATGTGAAATCTCAAATCAAGATTGAGTGCGACACTTCAGCCCCAAATCCTCTTAACCAGATTATTAGCTCTTTATGATCACACACAATGCCGAGTGTGTCAGAGAAAAGCAACCTGAAATTATCAGCCTCGATGAAAATGAGTCCAGCCCATGTCTGATGATTTGAGAGCATATTAATTTATTGCCACAATCCTGATATCAGCATATGTGCCGCTTCATTTTCACCAAATACTCAATTTGGATATTAAAATCAATACTAAATTACTAAAATATCAATTAGAAATAATTAAAAACGTAATCATTTTCTAATAAAATGAATTAGTTTTTAATTTGAGGAAAAAAATTAGTATAAAATAATATATTTATATTATTTATTAGCATTTATAATAAATAATTCTTAATTTTTATTATATCATTAATAGAGATAAGAAATAAGAATAAAATTATTCAAATAATTATTTACAGTCTTAATAATCATTTTTACAGATAGAAAATCAATAACTGTACCATAATAGAGTGTCTCCATCCAGTGTGTGTGTGTTAAGATGTGATATAGAAGCTGAATTCTTACCCTACAGGTGAAGGGCATCAACGTCGCACGAGGTGTTCCACACACTGAGTGTATGAAAACCATGACCTCACAGAGGCCATGGCAAACACACACACACGCACACACACACTCGCACGTGCATGAGATCTCTTTTCAAAGCCTTATCACAGACTGCATTCACTAAACACACACACTCAAAGCTGTGATAACTTCTGTGAGCGCTGATTTGTGTTTCTATTTACTGTTGTTTAATGAGCATTCAATACTTCAATTATATAGTATTATATTATATTATATTATGCATTTAAAACAAGTGAAACAAACCAAAAAACTATAAAAAAAAAGAATATTAAAACTGAAATTAATTAAAATTATTGTATATTCCTGATACAGCTTATCTTTATATCATGTTGCATTTTCAAATATAAAATATGACTTCATCCCTTATAATGTTTCAGAATTTGAAATTGAGTTTTGGTAGATTTATTAACAATGTTCTATTATTTTTACCATAAACTATATGTATAAATCATACTAGATTGACAAACTTATCTTTTGTGTATTTTTATATTAATAAACACATTGTTTGCTTCAAAATTATTGATATGAATGATATATACTGTTAAGACAATGGGTGTAGAACAATGGTTTATTTTAACAAAATTATACCAAAAATCTACTAAGTATTTCTAAATGTTGATACATGTTTTAATTAATATAAAAAATGTTTGTATATTTGATTCGCTCCTTCTTTTCAATTTTCATCAACTAAAGTGAGTTAAACTGACTTGAAATAATATGACAGAACAAAACATTGTCTAAATTTAAAAGATATTTTTGTTAAAAGACAAAAACTATGACTAAACCAAAAACTGTGTAAAAACACATTTTACCATATTTAAATCCATTCTGCGTATTTTGCCCAAATATAATGTGGGAAATGTTTCTCAATCAAAACAGGCAACTTGATTAATTCACATGTTAAGTCATATTTTTATGTTTTTAGCTTTAATATAGATGCAGAATGATTGTTTTCTTGTAATAGATTTTGGTAAAATTTGGTAGATTGTTGGTAAAATTTGGTTGATTGATAAATTAAACCAGTTATCTGTCAATTTTTGCATAGAATTTAGTGCAGTAATCCAGCTGTAAAAAAAGTTAATAAATGGTCCTTCAAATCAGCTTTATATTATACCTCATGCCGTGTGTGTGTGTGTGTATGTGTGTGATCCGTTCATTTTCATAAACCGGTTGGAGATAAGGTTAGCACCTTCCTCCACATTTACACACCCACCCCTGTTTGGCTGGATCTGAGAGGGGTAATTTCCTCCCTCAGCCTTGCCCCCATTATTGGGACATCATGGGGGCTGAGCCTCTGCTTTCCCTGCTGGAGCAGAAAGGGGCTCGATCGACCGTTTGTTTTTGGCAAAGGAGGTTAGTCCAACACTTGACTGCTGTCCCAGAGGTACTTTCAACCTAACGAGAGAGTATCCGTTTCCGCAGATCAGTCACTGTCTTAACTCGACATCCTCCGCCATCTGCTTGGGGTTTAACGCTCAACTAGCGTCAAATCCCAATGTTTGCACAGAGCCTGATCCCGGGACCTCAGAGGAACACGATCCTATAGTCCTCTCCTCTCAGATCCAATCCGCTGATTAATCACTTAATCTGTGTTGCAAACACAGGAACTCCCAGAAAAACACAAAACATGGCTGTAGCCTTCAATGGCATGATAGTATTGTGACAATACACCATCTCTGGCTTCATTGTTCACTTCATCGCAATCTCTTTCTTTGGTGGCTAGCTAATTACATCAACTTTCGCTGAAAAAAAAAAAATCCTGCAGGCATAAAATTTCAAGCTTTTTCCTCTCATTAACCACAAGCCGCTTCCAGTAATCTGTATTTCATGGAGAAAGTAGGCTTGAAAACAAACTGACGCTCAGATTTCAGGCCGTGGAGTCAAATTCCTCCGCAGATTTTCGCCTGCTACGTGCTATTAGCTTTGCTAGCATCAGACGGACCGAGGCTTTTAAGCTCTCACCTCACTATTTGAGACTTAGCTACCTTAAAAGACGTACTTCAAAGAAATTAAAAAGTCAAAAAGTGAGCGTGGGGAAGGCGTCGGGAACATGTGTGTTTAGCAACGCTAAGTGCTTCCCAATCTTGCATCACTTGCTGCTCATGTACTGTATTATCTTGGACGATTGTTTCTCCAGTGTGACTGATCCCGCCCTGGGAATAAATCATCGGAATCGCAGATCCGGCGCAGTTAAAGGTTACTCACCTCCTCCTGATCGCCTCTACCTTTCTGGCATTTGCAGAAGGCGTTGCATCGAGGTGTGTGTACCTCCAAAAGGACCGGAAAAAGTAAGCGGCTACATGGCGAGCGAGAGGCTAATAGGGTTAATTGTTATGTAAAAAGTGCCATGGTCAACTACGGGCCGGGGCGGCCCCCCTACTCCCTTCCTGTCCCAGAGGGGAATTCAAGCCCAGATGGCATTTTCCTGGAGGCTGTGACCCACAAGAGGCTGGCGCTCACAAAGAACAAGGTGCATCGCCTCCGTCTAATTAATTTACTATTATAGCACCTGTTTCCGAATAGATAGGCCGGGGAAGAGAAGCGCTCCCTAGACGCAGCGGTGGGGCTTGTGGTAAATGGGGTTTGAGCTGATTATATTAAGCTGATGCTTTGATCATCTCAAGGCGTTAAAATGGAAATATGTTTTGGCTGGCTGTGGGCCGCCACGAGAGGGGAGCGGTGCAGGGACGCGGCTGATTAGTTTTGACTGTGGAATCGCACAAGGCCTCTCGCTCTAAATAAGAATATCCCATTTTTAAGCCTCGCCGCGGCAGCGATGCTACTTTTTCCAATCACTTTCCGAGCTTGGATCGGCTTGTTGCAGCGTTTCGGTCATCAGGAAGACCGTGCGAAATCTGCACACACAGGACTCCACAGATTTGTGCTGATTTAACAGCGTTTGACATATTTTATGCTTGTTACGTGTTTGTTTACAGTTTTTTTTTATTTTCTGCTAAATTGATTGTGCTTTTAGCTACCAATAAGAGTCAACTCTCCATTTAGCCACAAAATTACTGACAGAAATGTTTGATTTCAACAACGATAATGAAAACAATATGAAAATTATGTGCATCATGGTGAAAATTTTACAATTTTAATTGAACACTTTTTGCGTGTTTGTTTAATAAATTGTTTTAGTAAACTTTGTTTTTTAATAAATTGATTATTGCTTTTAGCTACTAATAATAGTCAATTCTTCATTTAACCTCCAAATTACTGACAGAAATGTTTGATTTTGACAACGATAATGAAAACAATACGAAAATTATGTGCATCATGGTGAAAATTCAACTTAATTTAATACTTTTTTGCGTGTTTGTTTAATAAATTGTTTTAGTAAACTTTATGTATTTTAATAAATTGATTATGCTTTTGAAAAAAAGGAAAGGAAAGTATGTGGCCAAGTATGACCCATATTCGGAATTTGTGCTCCGCATTTAACACATCCAAGTGCACACACACAGCAGTGAGTAGTGAACAAACACACACACACACACACCGTGAACACACACCCGGAGCAGTGGGCAGCCATTTATGCTGCGGCGCCCGGGGAGCAGTTGTGGGGTCGGTGCCTTGCTCAAGGGTCTCACCTCAGTCGTGGTATTGAGGGTGGAGAGAGCTGGACATTCACTCCCACCACCTACAATCCCTGCCAGACCTGAGACTCAAACCCACGACCTTCGGGTTACAAGTCCAACTCTCTATCCATTAGGCCACGACTGCCCCAAATTTGTAGCTACCAATAAGAGTCAACTCTCTATTTAACCTCCAAATTACTGTCAGAAATGTTTGTAAATGATTTCAACAACGATAATGAAAACAATACGAAAATTATGTGCATCATGGTGAAAATTCAACTATTTTAATTTAACACATTTTGCGTGTTTGCTCATTTGTTTTAGTAAACTTGATGTATTCTTTAAATTAACTGATTATGCTTTGAGCTACAAGTTAGAGTCTAGTCTAAATTGAACAACAAAATACAATATTACTGAGAAAAATATTAATTTAATTAACAATAACATAAATGAGATGAAAATTAAGCACAATCAATCAATCAATCGATCAAATCCTAATTGCTTTGCATTATGTAATTTCAGGAGCTTGACAAGGACAGTTTTACAGCTTTTATTAATTGATACTTTAAATTAATATATGAAAAGTAATTATGTTGACTATTTATTTTATTAATTTTATACCTTCTTGTCAACTAAGTTAGATGTCTTTTCAGTCAGTTAACTTAAAGGGTATTTTTGTCGAAAGACAAACCCTATGATATGTTTTGCCTTTTTATATGAATAAACACAGATATCAAATGCTGTTAAGACAATGGGTGAAGAACAAAAGTAGATGTTGGTAATATTTGGTAAATTGTTGAAAAACCTTGTATTTGTTAAATGTTGATACATTTTTTAATTATTGTGTAAACTTGTGTATATTTGTTAAATTTAAATTGTTATTTTCAGCAACTAAAGTTGGCATTTTAGTAAAACCGACTCCAATTTATATGACATGATGAAGCATTATCTAAATTGAAGGGATATTTTCATCAAAGGACCAAAAACTGACTAAAACAAAAACTGTAAAAATTAACTCTGTTTAGCATGTTTGAATCCATTCTGCAGATTTTACCTCAGTATAGCACAGAAAATGTTTCAAGCGACTTTATTAAGCCATTGTGCCAAGTCATCCTTTCGTTTAATCAGTGCTCACAAATACGTATAGAATACGACTTTAGTGTGATATTCGGTTTAGCGTTAATATGTTTTCACATCGATTGTCATTTCATCTGTTCACACTGATGTGATGGCCTATAATGGCCCTCCTCAGGTTACATGCTAATTCAACTCAAATATTGGTCAAATAAGCGCGAGGATTTAAATGCAGTTTGGCGAGGCGGTCGGGAAAGAGGGGGGCTTCGTTGGGTCCGTGGCAGGTGGGGGTTGGTGAAATGAAGCATCAATGATGGAATAATAGCTGATGAAATGGAAGCCCTGCTCCAAAACACTGGCACTCAGTAAATGGATTTAGGGAATATGCTAATCTCGCCTTCACTCGCACTTTATTCATTTCCGCCCCAGTGCCCTCAAGGATTAACATAATTTATCACCTGAGAAACATCACAAAACAATTTTGCTTGTGTAGTAAAAAAAATGTACACCAATATCGGCATGGTGAGAAGATACTATTGGAGTATGTTTGGAAATCCCTCTTCCTCAAGGAGCGATATGATATATGATTCAGGGCTGCTGAAGTCATGATAGCGCTAATCTAATTTGACAGTTATGAATAACGTTAGCAATTAATTGATGTAGGTCAAGGCCGTGGAGCACGGTGTGTTATTTATCATTGATGTTTGCCTCAGGCTTTGCAGAAGCAGACAGGTTGTTCATATTAGCTGCTTATGGCCGTGAAACAAACCGATGTAATTCAGACAGTGCAAATGTTTGTGCACTCGTCCTGAAAAGAGCTTCATACATATCACTGATTAAATGAGTTCATCCTGACTGCCAACAGGTTCACTCCATATCACAGGAGATGTCCTACTTTCCCCCAAATTTTTAATGTATAAAGACATGAAATTTATTTTTGTATTTATTTAACCCCATATATTTTGATGGGTATAATTGTGCATGATTCAATGGTTTATGGTATTCTGCTGAAAATGAAGATTATTCTCAGAAAACAGTGATATTTTTGTCTGAAATTCCTATTATGATAAATATTTCTTTTTAAAATCATGTTTTTTGCCAACCCTGTTGAATTCAGACGTTTTGGAGGGTGGAATGTTAAAGGTTTATGGTTGCACTTTATTTTACAGTACACGCAATTTACAGTGGACTTGCACAAAGAAGCGCTAAGTAATATAGAGTAACTACTTGTTAGGTTAGGTTTAGGGTTTGGTACAGTACCAAAATTAAAAGTGCTACAAACATTACCAAAATTGAGCCAATAATAATATTTTCTAAATAAAACAAACAAACAAAAAACAATAATACATTTTTTTTTTGCATAAAGTCATTTATATAAAACTGCATATTGAAAGGCCTAGGTTTTAATTTCAGTAAAAGTAAAAACAGTACTAGTAGAATTAAATGTATTAGCTTATTCCATATAGCCAATTAAAATGTAACTGTGATGAATGTAAGCTGGCTAAAATTCAGATGAAAAAAAAAAGTAAAAACATTTAATAATATTTTTGTATTTTGGGTGTAATTCTATTTTAATTAAAATTGAGTTAATTTACTTAAGTATCAATTAATTTACTTAAAACTTAATTCACTAATTACTTAATTTCTAAATAAATAATTACTTAATTTTTGCATTACACAATAAATCAGTGATAAATAATTTTTTTATAAATTTTTGACTAAGTTCAGTAACCTGCTCATTATGAGTCATGGTGACACACATAACACACAAATAGCACCATTTACTTATATCCCCCTTTTTTAATTTGGAGTATTATGTGTATCTTTTTTTTCTTAGAAAATATTATGATTATGCTTTAAAAAATTATGCTTTTATAATGAAATAGGAGCCAGCTGTGATGAACAGACTATGGACTCCAGGTTTAGCTACCTCACTTTTTTTTTTTTACAGAGTTTACCATTTATATATTACAGTAAACGCCCGGTCTATATTAGCATTGAAACGTCTGACCTGGTTTGATTTGCTTTAAGCCTGTTGGTTTTATTGACTGGAGCAGGCATCGCACGTCTTTAACAGCGAGTACCGTATGTTGTGATTGCTCACATACATCCCGAAACGCCATGTTTTTCTTGGCACGGTTCTCTAATTTGGCGTCAAAAGGAGGGCGAGAGAATTAGACTTGCTCCTCTGCACACCCTATCTTACAAGCCACGGGAGCTGAGTACCTCAACATTCGCTTTTCCAATTTCTCCGTCTTTTGCGTTTGGAAATCAGCTCCGGCGGTGATTACAGTCTAAAGGTTTCTTCACTTACCTTGCTGTGAACAATGAGTTTGCGGTGAATAGGTGGTATTCACATGGTTAGGCTTTAATGGTCTTCCATGTTGATATGTCGGGGTGGGGGGCGAGCAGGAATATCTCTGATGCGTCCAAACGCATAGAAATGAACACGTCGGTGCTGGAGCCTCAATAATGACAGGTTTCGTAGCTTTAATCTGCCACAGCATATGGTTACTGTAACCTGCATTGGTGAGACAGTGCTTATGAATAATGAAAATATGGAATTCCTGCTCTAAATAAAGTATTTAGCGCAGGATCTGAAGCATGAGAGGAGAAAATGAGTGGGGGAAAAGAATGAAGGCTAAATGAGCGCGAACCACATGGCTATTGTTAAGCCGCGAATGTTATTAAATATTACACTTCAATAATGTGACACATTAACACTTCAGGAGTCATATTAGCTACGCTTATATCGCAACTTCCTTCGGATAGTTTACTCTCGAGTTCGCGAGAGCTGCTTAGTGGCCGCTTTTAATTGGATATATTGTTGATAAGCGTCATTTCGGCCATGTAAGACTGCGGTTTGGTTGCGGTCCAGCACGTCTGTCGTCTATGATATGTCTGCGCTTATCTTATTTACTGTGATTAAACGTCTCAGCATCGTCTGTCGAACTCTTGAAAGTGGCTAATGCTCATTAACGGCCTTGCCCAAAGTCCGATTTCTCCTCTTCTCGCGTTTTTGTCCAAAGAAGATTAGAACCAAAAATCTTGACTGCTGTTCACGAGGTTATTAATGTGCTTTGGGTAATTGAACAAGTCCAGAGATGTTTTATGTGGGATGTGTTTTACCACAATATCATCAGCTTGGCAGTGTTTACATTCAGTAATAACAAGTTCTATCATTCAGGGACCAGCAAATTCACGAGCAATTCGGATTTCCCGTAATCTGCTCCCCCCAGTACGTATTTGTATAGAAAACACAAGATTTCGCCTCTCTGTAATTGCCTTTTTTAATTCCGTGCGGCCCATCAAGCCAAGATTGGAAATATCCTGATTTTTGGGGGGGACATCTTGGGACTGTGACAGCAAAGATTTGTGGAAGCTTGAGATTGTCTGCAAGAACTTGCCTGAAAGAACTGGTGCTGGCTGGCCTGCAGAGCCATGATAAAACGTAAAAAAATGAAACATCTCAGTTTCAACCAGCTTGTGTTAATAGATGGTGTACCAGAGACAGTGCTCAGTTGCTAAGCTAATCTTCTGCTGGTTATCCGTAGGCGCCGTTGGGACTGTGCCATGGTGGACTAGTTGACTTTAAAAGCAAACTTTGACTTTTCTTTTAGTTTCTCTGTTCTCACAAACTCTGACGGCTCAAGATGCTGGAAAGCATAGCTTTCATTTGCCATGTAATTTTCCACTGCTAGCAGTCTAGTATGGAGCACAATGTGATGCTGTTTTCCTCAGTGGAGAGAGACAATCGCTAGACTACAGATTTTTGAAGAGGCCCAGTTTTTGGCCTGTATTTCATCAGCTAGTCAACATAGATTGTCAAATTATTACTCTTCACTTTATTCTGATATGTTAAATGGGTCAATGAGGTGACATTTCATATACACTGAAAATAAATTTACATAGGACTTACTTTAAAACAGTTTTCAATCAGAAATTGCTAGTATATATCATGAATAATTACAAGGAAATTACAAAGAAATTACCACAATAACACAATGTGAAATTTTGAAGTAGAAAGACTGAAATAATATTTTCTTGTAAAACAAATTTCAATAATCTGTTTTATTTACAACTTTTATTTACAACAGTGTATATTAATTTTTCTTAAGATACATTAAAAATACAATTCAAACATACAATGACAACTCGTATATGATGAGAATTTTTGTAATATCTGAAGTAAACTGAATTTATGCAATGTTTTTTTTTATAATCTTTTACTATTATTTCTTAACAAACAATATTTTTAAAACATTTAAAACAAAATTAACAATTTCTTATTAATATTAAAAAAAACCATTTTTCTGACAAATCAAAGTCATGTTGTGTGACTCCCCAAAAATTTAATGATATTTCTATATTAACAATTAAAGCTATTAGTAATAAATAAATAAATAAATTCACTTTTTTACCTTGAAAAATGCATTAAACCTTTTTTTTTTAAATAATGATTAATATTTGTACACTCACTTGTATTCAAAGTTTTTGAAAAATGTGTTATTACTTCATGATTACATCATATGTACATGTCATTAATTTGAAACTTCTTGAAAATCTTGAAAATGGTATAACATTTTTTCAAAACCATAATATATATATACAGTATATATATATATATATATATATGTTTTATCGTGGGCACTCTTATATGTCATTGACCATTAAAGTACTGGCGATACAGATCTTTTATAAGTGTCTGAGAATTTGATGGCATTGGTGCACTGCTCAAGAGATGGAGGCCTCAACTAAAGAAACATCTTTTCGTCAAGTGGATGCAAAATGGTGCCGTTTTCTTTTTTGATTTGCTCAATGGCACGCTTTGTAGCCGGGTTCCAATCCTCCCTTATTATGTCTCTGTCTATTTTACATCACACCTGTTAGTATCACACAGATGTGGATCTAGGGGGATGCAAAAAACGAGAATGAAACAAAGCAATCTGAGACAGAATTGAAACAATTACAGACAATTTTGCTAGAAAAAAAGGCCATCTGGTGTATGCATTACCTCTATTGAGCAAAGTCCTTTTGTGGCTTGCCAGCTTCTTTTTAGAGGTTCTCATGAAATATGTATGTTTCCATAAAGTGTCAAACATTTTCCTTTTTCGCTCTTCTTAAGGGTAAACTGGAAGTGGCCAATTCAGATGAAGTTAGCGATAGAAACTTATGCAAAAGCAGCAAATGAGCTATAATCACTTCATACTTTCACAAGTAATGATGTAAAGTCAAAAGTAATCTTGCTGTATGAAGAGATTTTAAGCTTTTCCGGACAGTTGATTGCACGTTTCATTGGTTCTTTATTCATTTTGCCTGCAAGAAAACAACACTGATTAGTATTATTCTCTCTGGTTGATCTAGAGCGATGATCACTTGAATAAAACAACTGAATTTTACAATTAAGCCAATATTGTCATTTTTATCCAAATCATTACTATTTGTCGAGTTGGTAAAGTTATAGATAGTATGTCATTTGCTTTCAAGCTAAATATTTTTGGTGCAGTCTATTTGGCATGAGAATTTGGTGTGAAACAATTTTTCTGAACTCGGATTTGCATCAAGGTCTGTCAAAAAAGTGGTCTGGGTTCTTGTGGACTTCGATGCAGTTCACATTTTGTCTTAGTACACCCTAACTTGTGGAAGTGAAACTACTACTGATAATGTACAGTTTAATACAATCTCATGTCAATTTGTAAGCATTGAATATATGTGACCTAGTCGAATATATGTGAAAGTGATGTGGCAGACACATTGCGAATGAAATGTTGTAGAATTATTTTCATTTAAATATTCATCGTAGTTTGAGAATTCCATCTGGTACAGACATGATTACTCCGAGACAAAAACAATATTATCTTCTCCCCTTTGTGGTTCATTATTTACCCAAAACTGTGATGAATCTCTAAAAAACAGTGATGAGTGCTGGTGTTTTACCCAAAGTTGAACATTCTTCAACTCCTGGTGTCAAGAAATATACACTTAAAGCCTCGTCACGCTTTCTGGCATTTTAAAAAAAACACGGCACTCCCATCAAAAACAAATTTGGGATAAAATAGCCTCAGGAAAAAAAAAAAACGCTTTGGATGCCAAATGGACTTACTTATTTCTCAAAGCTGTTTGTCTTCAAGTAAATTGGATCTTGCATTTTTTGCAGCTTACAATGCATTCAGGACAAACTCAAGTCAAACTGAAGGGCCAAATTGTGCATGTCAATTTTAATGGTAAATCTCAAGTGCTGTTGCTAGTACTCAAAGCATTTCCAACATGCACAAAGTCCCAAATGGTGGAATTCAGCTCTGGTTCGGACCATCAATTGAACCAAGTTTGAAAGCCCCACATTCAAGAGCCCTAAATTCATCATCCGAGAAAGAAATGTATGTCATATAATACAACCAACATCATAACAGAGGCATCTAAGTTGTGATAAAATCAACATCTTCTTTCCAGGACTGTTTGGGGATACGGTAGGGTGGGTTTTATTTAAAGGAATCTGCTTTTGTGGTGTGTCCAAATAACAACACAGCCCACAGGCCCACAGCCCTCTCCTCTGGGAAATTGCCTGGCTGTGATGCCTTGTGCATGTCTTTCTCCATCACTGCCCCTTTGTTGGGGGCGTCCAGATGCCCCCAGATCAGTCTTAACATCCTACACCTTAATCAAGCCAATAATTAATTTCATATCTCCAGCCTAGAAAAAGGAAAGGGTATTTGGTGTTTCCCCCAAACCGACTGGCTCATATAATTTAGATGGTGACACTATCTGCAGAGTTGACCACCTTTGGTAAATTGGAGGCAGTGGAGTGGAAGCACTGACTAGCTTCTATTCTCGAAGGACACTATTCAGGGGTTTAACTTTTCACAGCAAATTGTGTGGGCTGGAGGTGGAAGCGGATACAGTTGAAGGTCAAGCATGCAGTAAGTTTGAAGTGTTGATTAGCTCTTCATGCCCAAACTGATGCACTGCCGCTGTCCTTTCTGACCAAACGGCCAAATTCCATGCTTGATGTCTTTTGAGGGCTGTTTTGATCAATAGGAACCTAAATAACATGCCTTTCCCATTAACTTGGAGATGAAGTGTTTAACTTCATTTGATGTGACTTGACTAGTCATTACAAGAGGGATCTATTTAATATGTACCATCAGTTTGCATGTATGTTTGTGTGTGCGTGTGCATCCAGCAGTGAGTTTCAATGCTGCAATCACTACTCAACAAGACCTTTTTTTGCCAAGCTGTTCAGAAAACCATCTCTGGTGCATTATGAAGCCAAAAAGCAATATGTTAACCCGAAAAAAAACATAATGTAGATCATGACAGTTTTAAGCAACACTGTCTTATATTCAGCTCTAATGCTAATCAAATACACCTGGACAAATGCATCAAGGTTTCCAGGATCACTTGGAATTTACATACAGTTGTTTTTGATTATGGTTAAATTGCTGCAGGGACTGTCATTCTTCAGGACCGGCGATGAAGAGTTGTACTTTGAAGAACACATAGCAACTTGAGTATTGAAGTTGGTCATTCTGTGGCTGTTTTTTTTTTTCTCGTAATGATTCTGGACAATCCCAGTCCCTTAGAAATTTGTCTGTAAAAGGGTGACTAAGAATGAGGCACAATCAATTAGAATTTTGCTTAGATAACACTAATGTTGTTCTAATTGAACACAGATTTTTAAACTACACTAAAATTTTGGCTGAGTTGATTTTTGGTATTGAATGGTCATCTGTTATTTTGGTGTTTTGAAGGTTTCGACAATCCCAGTTCCAGCCTTTAAAAGTTAAGGATATATTAG